>LR738715.1:212855449-212872031 GCA_902687465.1 Secale cereale
TAAAGTTGGAATACAGTAGATATAATGTAATAACAAAATATGAATGGGTTTGCAACAATACTTATAGTAAAGATGATTTTTATTATACTAATGGATCTCACGAGGTTTTGTTAAGTTTTGTGTGATTGAAGTTTTCAAGTTTTGGGTGAGATCACGATGGGTGAAGGAATAAGGAGTAAAAAGAGCCTAAACTTGGGTATGCCCCATGGCACCCCAAGGTAATATTCAAAGAGTACCAAGCAACTAAGCTTGGGGATGCCCCGAAAGGCATCCCCTCTTTCTTCTAACGACCATCGGTAATTTATTTCTAGCTATATTTTTATTTGTCACATATCATGAGTTTTTCTTGGAGCGTCTTCTATTATATGTGTCTTTGCTTGTTTTGCTTTTTTAGTTTGTCACAATCATCCTTTCTGGACACACCTATTTTAGAGAGCCAAAATTATGCTATCATTTATTAGAATCGCTCTTTATGCTTCACTTCATTTTTTAGAGCCATGGAATTGCTCTAGTACTTCACTTATATGTTTGTGAGCACGGTGGTGCTGTTATTTTGAAGAAATATGCTCTCATGCTTCACTTAGATTATTTTTAGTGTTAGTAATTTTTTTAAAGAAATTCTCTCATGCTTCACTTATATTATTTTGAGAGTTGAAATTTTGAATAAATATGTGCTCTCGTTCTTCACTTAATTTGTTTGAGAGCTTGCTATTCGCAAAGGAAATTTAATTTAAAAGAATTTGGTCCCAAAGCGATAGATATTTAGGGAGGATATAATAAAAACTTTCATGAAGATCATTGGATATTAAACTTGATTCCTTGCAATAGTTTTGCGATCTGACGATAGTAATATGTGAGTTATGTTGGTGAGTAATTATGCTTTAGTAAGAATGTTGGTGTTAAGGGTTATGATTCCCTATGCATGCACATTAAGTCAATAGTTATACAATGAAGTTACATCCTACTTGTGTTGCATTATTCGGTGTTAGTTATGTTTAATGTTCTTTTATGATGGTTTTCGTTCCTTGGTTGCTCGCTTCTCAATCTTTTTGCTAGCCTTCACTTGTACTAAGTGGGAATGCTGCTTGTGCATCCAACTCCTTAAACCCAAGTTGTGCCAAATGAGTCCATCATACCTACCTATATGTGGTATTTCCATGCCGTTCCAAGTAAATTTGTATGTGCCAACTCTAATTTTCAAAATAAACTTCTCTTTTGTGTGTCCGTACCGGTCATGAAGCAGCGAGGGGTGGCCGATATTTTCCATGCTAAGTAGGTTATTCTAAAGATGGGCATTTATTCACTTTTCATTGCATGAGAGTGTGGCGATAATAGGGATGCCCAGTCCCGAAATGTAAAAAATACTATAATAAATTCCTTTGATATGTGTTCGTATGGAAGGCACCCGTTGATAAGTCTAGCCATGGATTGTAAAAGGATGGTGAAAAGTAAATAAAGTTTATTTTTATGTTTGGGAACTGTTTATGATTTATTTAGCATGAAAGATATTGGGAACTCTTGGTCGTTTTCGTTAACAGGAAAAGCATGCCACCCAAAATTATTTTATCTCTCAATTTAAGCTTTGAGCTCTGGCACCTCTACAAATCTCTGCTTCCCTCTGCGAAGGGCCTATCTATTTACTTTTATGTAATTTTTATTTGTATTGAGTCTCCATCTTTTCTTATAAAGCACCAACTACGAAAAACTATTATCATACTTGAGCATTGGATGTAGCTAATATTTGGATGTGTTTCATGAATGGATCAATGATTGAGCATAATGGGCTAGGGATACGTTTCTTTAGCATTGATATTTTGAAAGACATGGTTGCTTGTTGATATGCTTGAGTATTAAAGCCTTCATGTCAAATTATATACTATTGTTTTGAATCATCTAAAAGTCCATATATCCATGCTACAAAGAAAATAATATATGATGAACATGTTAGGCAACATTCCACATCAAAAGTTCCGTTTTTATCATTTACCTACTCGAGGACGAGCATGAATTAAGCTTGGGGATGTTGATATGTCTCCAACATATCAATAATTTTTGATTGTTCCATGCTGTTATATTACCATTCTTGGATGTTTTGTAACCATTTTATAGCAACTTTATATCATTTCTGGGACTAACCTATTGACATAGTGCCCAATGCCAGTTGTTGTTTCTTGCTTGTTTTTTACTTCGTAGAAAATCGATATTAAACAGAGTCCAAATGGCACAAAACTTTTTGAAGATTTTTTTGCAAGGAAGTGCACGAGGGAGGGCCGTGGGGCCCACTAGACACCAGGGCGTTCCCCAGGCCCTTGGCATGCCCTGGTGGGTAGTGGAGCCCAAGAGACTCTTTTCCACTGACCTCCAGAGTCGACGAAAAATTGTTTCAGTAGCCGCAAGTTCCAGAACCACAAGATTCAATCTAGAGCCCTTTCCCGGCACTCCGCTAGAGGGGAACACGATCACGGAGGGGTTCATCATCCTCATTGGTGCTCCTTCGATGATGCGTGAGTAGTTTACCACAGACCTACGGGTTCGTAGTTAGTAGCTAGATGGCTTCTCTCTTTTTGATCTTCAATACAATGTTCTCTTCGGAGATCTATTCGATGTAATTATTTTTTGGGTGTGTTTATTGGGATCCGATGAATTGGGAGTTTATGATGAGATATATTCATATCCATACATGATAATTATAGCCTCGTATTTCTTCTCCGATATTTTGGTTTTGTTTGGCCAACTTGATTGATTTATCTTGCAATGGGAAGATGTGCTTTGTAATGGGTTCGATCTTGTGGTGTTCAATCTCGGTGACAGAAGGAGAAGTGACACGCATGTATCGTTTCTACCAAGGATGACACGATGGGGTCTATTCCTACATGAATATATCTTGTCTACATCATGTCATCGTTCTTAGGCTAGTCATAGTGGGGCAACTTATGTAGTTACTTAATACATCCAAGACAATTTTGTTGCACGTATTTAATGAGGAAAGATGTGCTTGAGGTAATATAATATGTTACTGTAACATAGCGCTTCCCGAGGCAAAATGAGTACATGAGCTAATAAATGAAGCCATCTATGACACTACTGTTATGTTACTTTGCACTATGGAGGTAGTAACTTAGACTAGTGTCATATGCATGACACTAGTATAAGTTACTCCCCACTATGACCAGACTTAAGGCATTACTCCGTTTCTCCATGAACTTAATACACTAGATGCATGCTGGATAGCGGTCGATGTGTGGAGTAATAATAGTAGATGCAGGCAGGAGTCGGTCTACTAATCTTGGACGTGATGCCTATATACATGATCACTGTCTTGGATATCATAATAATTATTTGCTCTTCTATCAATTGCCCAACAATAATTTGTTTACCCACCGTATGCTATTTTCTCAAAAGAAGCCACTAGTGAAATCTACGGCCCCGGGTCTATTTCTCATCATATACTTTCAGATCTATATTGCTATTTGTGTTTCCAATTTATTTTCCTCTTTTGTTTGAGATCTATATTATCAAACCCCCCAAAAAATCTTGATGCATTTTATTTGCTTTTATTTTATTTGCATCTATCAATCTATCTATTTATCTTATTACAATACCCAAGAGGGATTGACAACCCCTCTACGCGTCGGGTTGCGAGGATTTGTTGTTTGTTTGCAGGTGCTGTCTACATAGCTTTCTTGGTTCTCCTACTGGATTGATATCCTTGGTTTCAGAACTGAGGGAAATACTTACCGCTGTTGTGATGCATCATCCCCTCCTCTTCGGGGAATTTACTGACATGGTTCACAAGTATCACACGGACATTGGCAAACCTTACATGAGGGGAAGATGATCTGGCAGAGGAGGAGGAAGAACATGCTGAAGCACATGTCTGATGCCATGAAGATAGCTGCTCCCTCCAAGTCCAAGACCAAAGCTCCAATACCTAAGAGGTCTACAAGAAACATTTCAGCTGCAGAGAAAAACAAGGCCCCAGTGCGTGAAGTTGAGGATGACGATGAGCCACTAGTGCATGCTCATGAAGCTCAAACCCAAGATCCTAGATCATGACAATGGACATACCATTGCAGAAAACATGTTGTAAGGAAGGATAGTGCATTAAGAAAGTGGAGGAATATTTATCCCTACTCTGCCGAAAGAAGGATAACCTGTGATTACCGCTTTCATACTAGAGAACAACAAGACTTCTATGAAATTGTTTTGCTTGATAAGAAGCCCATTGTCAGTGATATGAAGTGGGTGGACTAGAAATATGTTGATGCAAATGAAGATTATTTCCCCCACATTCATGAGAGTTTCAGACTTGCCGGTGTTGACAAGTTTGTTGGGAAGAAGCTCACCAAGTGGAACGACGAGATGATCATGCAATTCTACTCCACAACACACTTCTATCCAGATGGGAGAATTGTATGGATGACTGAGGGTTCCAGGTACCACTCAACCATCTCAAAGTGGGCTGCACTCATTGGTGCCCCCAAGGAAAGTGAGGATGATATTAATGTTTATGGGAAGCCCAAGATGGACCACAACTCCATGGCAAACATGTACAAGGAAATCCCTCTTGAGGATCTTGAGAGTCACAAGCTTGGTCATGTGAAGCATTTGCTAGCTGGTGTGGCCACCACAAACACCATTTTGAGGCACACTATGTTGCCCAAATCAAGAGATGAAATGATGATCCATGGCCACTCCATTAATTTGCTTCATTTGTTTGACACCCCCAGAAGTTTAAGGTTATGAGTTTGATTGTTGAAACGGTCAAGAGGACAACTGCTAACCAGAAGAGATCTTGTGGATATGCCCCACACATTCAAATGCTTATCAATTCAAAATTTGGTATATGCACATATCTACTGGATCGTGAGCACCTCCCTCTTTAGCCAGAGTTCGAGGATAATGTGGTGGTAAGGGATCCCTCACGCCCACATCTGTTGAGGCTTAAGAGAAGATCCAAGCAGCAAAAGCAGCTAAAGCAACTCAGGAAGCCACAACTACCAATGCACCAATTGCAAACCTCAAGACAAAGAATGACCAGATGACATACCTGCTGGAAGCAACACCGAGGATTGAGCAAAATCTGTCCAACTTAGCCAAGAACAAGGAGAGCTTAGATCGGATTGTGGAGGACAAGATATACAATCCTGATGTCAAGGTCACAGATATTCAGTCTATTGTGGAAAAGCTTAGAGATGATGCTGAAGATGGAAATGAGCACACCACTACTGAGAGGTTTCAGAATGTGCCAAGGGCACCCAGGTCTTCAGCCATACCAGTTGCAGACACGAGGACCACTCACTCTGCACCTGTCGCTACTGCTCTAGTGCCACCTCCAGTGTCCACACCACCCATTCAACAGACATCCTTAGAGGCATTTGCAGACGCAGTTCTCTCAACGACATCTACGCACACCAGAGCCACAAGCTAGAAGACCCCTTCACGAGCTCCAGAGGATCGTGCCTAGAGAGACATATATCCCTATACCTTTTTGAGTTTTTTGGTAACTTTTTTCCAAACGGGGAGAAAGTGTATAGGTCGTTAGGCTTCGAGAGAGAGAGAATGTGTCTTGCTTTTTGCACTTTGGTTTTATTGAGTTTTTGCTACTATGTTCGTTTGATGCTTGTGAGATACTACATTTGGTTGTGTGATTGAACGCTTATTCCTATCACATTAATGTATGATCATTCACTTATGTCTTTGGTGATGCGTGCATGTTATTTCACTCATATCATTTTGTGCACTCTACCAAGATGTATGTGACATGGAAGAGTGACCCATGATCCTAATGGATTGTGCATTTGCATTCAAACAATATTTTTAATAATGCACACATTTAGGGGGAGCTCTTGCTTATCACATACTTCTCAAAGCGACAATGTATTTCATTCATTTAATCATTTGTCGAAGCTTTGATCTATATGTTGTCATTAATTACCAAAAAGGGGGCGACTGAAAGTGCAACTAATCCCCGGGTGGTTTTGGTAATTCATAACAACATATATCTCATTGAACAAACATCGTTTCAAGATAAATATTTCAGGATGTTCAATGATTGGCATGGCATGAAATAGAGAAGTGCCCCCCTCAAAATGATAAGGACAAAGATTGGCAAAAGCACAAGACTCTACATTTTCATTTTAGTGACCCAAGATCACATTGAGTCCATGGGAAAGCCAATACTATTAAAAGGGGATGAGGTGTTGCTTAATGTCTGGTTGCTCAAGTGCTTAGTGATATTGCTCCAAAACTCTCAGCCACTTTCTCCACAAATATGTACAAACCCTAATTTCCAAACTTAGCCCTACTAATATTTCCTACCCGACGCCATCGAGTTTATTTAATATAGCCACTGCCAGAAACCCTAACAAATTGGTGTGACCGATACAGATTTCGGTCCCACCAAGATGACCTTGCCAGCTCTGTGTGACGGGTTGATGTAGTCGATCTCGCCGAGTTGTCTTGACAAATCCTTTGTTGCTTATTGCTTCACTTCGGTCTCGTCGAGTTGATGCAATCAGCGCCATCGAGATGAAGTTTTCCCTAAGACCTAGCATATGTGTCCCACTAAGTTCTTCCAGTCGGTCCCACCGAGGTTCCTAACGTTCATATTTTTGCACATATCGGTGCCACGAGTTCACAAATCAGTGCCACCGAGATTGGTCAAAAGTGTGTAACGGTTGGATTTTGTGTGAATTCTATATATACCCCTCCGTACCTTCTTCCTCGAAGAGGAGAGCTATCAGAACGTGCCCACACTTCCACCATTCATTTTCTGAGAGAGAACCACCTACTCATGTGTTGAAACCAAGAGGTTCCATTCCAACCATTTGAACCTTGATTTCTAGCCTTCCCCAAGTTGCTTTCCACTCCAATTCTTCTTCCACCATATCCAAATATGTGAGAAAGAGTTGAATGTTGGGGAGACTATCATTTGAAGCACAAGAGCAAGGTGTTCGCCATGAACACATCGTCTATTAACTTTTGGAGAGTGGTGTCTCCTAGATTGGTTAGGTGTCGCTTGGGAGCCTCCGTCGTGATGTGGAGTTGAACCAAGAAGTTTGTAAGGGCAAGGAGATTGCCTACTTCGTGAAGATCTATCCGAGTGAGGAAAGTCCTTCATGGGCGATGGCCATGGTCGGATTGACAAGGTTACTTCTTCATGGACCCTTCGTGGGTGGAGCCCTCCGTGGACTCACGCAGCTGTTACCCTTCGTGGGTTGAAGTCTCCATCAACGTGGACGTACGATAGCACAACCTATCGGAACCACGTCAAAAATCTCGGTGTCTCCATTGCGTTTGCCTTCCTCAAACCCTTCCATTTACCTTCATATGCAATGTTTTACTTTCCGTTTCTATACTCTTAGAATTGCATGTGTAGGTTGATTGCTTGACTTGTGCTGATTGCTAAAATCCGCCAACAACAAAAATTGGGAAAAGGAAAGATTTTTATTTGTTCAAGTAGTCTAATCGCCCCCCTCTAGACATACTTTTGATCCTACACGCGCCCTTATCCCCACCTCTACTCCTGCGTTGCCCCGTCATCGATAATCATCAGATCCAGCCGTCGCCGCTCACCGCCACTCAACCCCAGTGCGGATCTATGCCACCATGCGTGGCCCCGAGCCGCTATGACGCTTCCTCCTCCCATATCCCTGACCTCCTGCCGTTGTTGCCGCCATAGCCAAAATACCTCGGTGTGCGGCAGCACCCGTGGGGCACATGTAATGCGGATATCACTGACAGCGACACCCACAAGCGGATTTGGATTGTCTCCTTTCACTCCGCGATGTAGGCGGTGCACAAATACCAATTCTGTCGATCCACCTCCACGACACCAACACCTAGTTGAACTTCCCCAATGGCCTGTCACTATTATCACTTGTCGACCCTCCGGTGGTTACCGCATGGGGATGCAGGAAGACCATGAAGCTAGCAAGCACCTTGAGGCAAAGCAAGCCGGCGAGGCGTACATGGAAGACCTCCACTGCCGATACCCAGAGCGTGCCGTGGCAGAGCGCCGGTTGTAGAAGCAATGTGCGGCCTGGGCGAGGGAGGTCATTGAGCTTTGCTCCAAGACTCCGACTCTGACGAAAACGCGTCGCTTACCGAATCAAACTAGAAGAGGATCAAGAACAAGAGCGGTTAGCAAGTAGTTTTAGTAAGTTTTTTTTATAAATTTCATTCAAGTTATGTAAAATATTTCGAATCAAGTTTGATGTTGCAATTTGAACCTAGTTTGCACTGGATTATTGTTGATTTTTAGGGAGTTAAGTATTTAGGATCAGTAAGAAACAGGAGAAAATATGTTTCTCTATAGGATACTCGACCATATCCTTCCCTAAATTATTAGGGATCGGTTAAAGATGCTCTTACAGAGCTTCAAAATCTCTAGGGGTACTCGTAGTCCACGGACACAACAATGCCGAAGAGCCTAAAATAAATCCAATGAATATACGATTGCATGTGTCAAGTTAGGACTTAAACCCGGGTGAGGTGTTCCACCGCAAGAAACAAAACCATCTAGCTAGGCTTAGTTTGCAGATGTATATATTGAAAAAGGTTACTTTCATCTTCTTTGATGGTGATAAGTGGCACATCATTTGTGTGACTTTTGAATTTCTTCCACCCGCTACAGGAATGCCTAGATTTGTTTGTGTAGTTCTTTTTTTTACAAAAATTAAAATGAGATATCTCTTGAACAATGCATCCAAAATACCATATGTTTTCACCTTGCTTTTCTCGTGTCGAGACCTCTGAAACTAGACCTCATGTTGATATGTTTTCATGAAGTTTTCTTCCTCATAACTCTATATTCCCAGATAGTACTAACACTAACCTATGCTCCCAATGTAAACTAGCTTGCGCTCCAACCAGCACATGTGCTTTCCAACTGCTTCCAACTAGCACTAACATTGGTGCTTATAGTATGTACTCCCAACCAACACTAATTTGTGCTATACGGATAGATGTATGAGTCTGACGAGTTTTTTTTCTACGGGAGTAGATGGGGAGGAGAGCTCCCTAGCCTCCCCTTATATACTTGGTGGGGTAGGAGGGTTTTACAGAGAGATGTGCAATCTAGGTCACCACCATGATCATCTTGGGGACCAAGATGATCCAGAGACATCTATCCATTCCTTCGGGCTCCCTCCTGTCATTGGTCATAAGGTGGGCCTCACAGGCCTACATGGATAAGTACTTGTTGTCTAACGAATCCACGACCTTTAGGTGATAGGTTTCAATATAAAAAAGGAGTGAAAACAATACGGGGAACACAAGAAGTGACCGAATGTTAAAGCATTGGTCCACTATAACAACCTAATTGCTGAGCCGACCATTGATGATAGTAACCGAAGACAGGACAATAGAGTCGAACAATCCAAGGAGTTTGGCTATACGAAGGTGATTCACATAGGATGCATTTGGTTAACTACATCGTTTTTTGCCACTTTGCATACTTGTCTCAGTTGGGACTGGCTGAGCATATGCATGCAAAAAACCAACATCTGCATGCTGATTGGTTGCCTGCATTGCATCAAGGCCCAGATGGATGCAATTTGTTTGGTTGCCTATGTCTGTGCTTTAGGTGTGAGCAGATGTAAAGCACATATGTTTGGATGTGTGCAAGTACTTGGTATGCTCACCCCTTTCAAACGTGTTGGACTTAAGATCCATTTGACATCACAGAACATAGAGGATGTTCAAGACAAGAACAACAGAAGAAGAACATGAAGAATGGAGCATAAAACATGAAAACATGCCTAGATGCGATGAAGATTGTGTGCTAGGTGTCTGGTGACTTGCAACAATGGCCTCGGCAAGCGGGGACAGCAACACTGGAGGATTACAATTTTGGTGGTGCTTCTCGAGTGCCGAGTCTTGATTTCCAGGGTGAAAACCCAAGGTATGGCCTTTATTTGTTGTATATGGCAATGACCTTTTTGATGGTATTGTTTTTTGGGTGAACTTGGAATTTCTCTAGGGTGAAAACCCAAGATCTTTGATCAGGCAATGACAACGCTTGTGCATTGTTTCCTTCTTGGAAGCGTTGCTTTTGGATAATGTCTTTCGTAATCTGGGTGCTGTCTTCGGTGGTGGTTAGAGTGATGTTGTTGCTAGTGATTGATCACCTTGGCGGGGCCTTTTTTATTTTATTATTATTATTTTATTTTTTGGCTGTGTGTATCCTTGATGTCTTTGGACATCTTATTGGTAGAGAGGCCGAGTGTAATTGGTATCTTCACGATATTAATATATTCCCCTTCTCGAAAAATGAAAACAGGCAGCTAATCTAGGCATAAGTAGCATAGCAACACTATTAGGCATAAGTTTAAATAGCAGGGCATCCCATGCCCCTGTTGGACCCTAGGGTGCTGGTCCCTGGGAAAAATATGGACATGTTCACAACATAAGATAAGTTCAAACTTAACCTAAACTACTTCATTTTAGACTTGTCAGACGAACTACATGGCCTGAGGGATGTAGCCGACGTAGCAGTGCTTGGAGCACCTGACCTTGCAGATGTTCGAGGTGTTGGTGTTGAAGATCTGGACCTTCAACCCCAGCCCTGAGAGCCTGAAGACTAGGAGGTCACCGCCGACGATCTTGTGCCGGTGGCAGAAGTATTCCCAACCGCGCCCGAGCACCATGTGCCCCTTGAACATCTGCAACTGGACCAAGAACTCACACCACTTGGCGGAGAGGCCGACGACGCGAGGAGGTCCGATGACCAGCCATTGCTTCATCATCCGCCTGAAGGCAGGCGGGATGACGAGCATGGCGATGTCCTCCTCTTCATGGATCTGTACATGGAACCTAATAGGTTCCTGTGCACCCTCCTTGTGGCCCGTGCTTGGCCTCATGCCACTGTCGAGCTACATGCTCATGTACTCCACCCTTCCAGGCACCACCACCCTCTTCAGCGACCGGTTCGTGGGGATGACGTCCTTCGCACCCTCTGCGCCGACGACGACCTGCGTTCCTTCGCCAGCTCCGTCCGATCCCGTCTTGATTATCTTGCCAGCAAGGTGGACAAAAATTAGCAACAATGAAAGATGATCATTGGCAGTGCAAATGCCAACGATCAGATCTAGCAATCATCACTGCTCACTGATCAAAGTTAACACTGATCGGTGCTAACACTGAACAGTGCTAGAAATGATCAATGCTAAGACTAATCAAAGCTAACAATGATCAGAGCAAGCAATGGCTAGTGCTATCATATCATTCCAAATGCACATGCACATGCACATGCATTGTCCTACTCTGATCATGTGTGTCCTACTATTTTTTTTGGCATTCAGGTATGTCCTACTACCATGCACATGCAATGTCCTATGTTGATCATGCATTCACGTAGCCTAACAACAGCAAAACAACTTCCAACACACTTGCACATCATACACACTATGGTAAGAACAATAGCATCACTACACAATATATGTTGATCATCCTATGAAGAACATCGGTACACAACAAGATCAATGCTAAGAACAACAACATCAACAATATGGAGTGAACAAACTAACAATGTGTCAACAACAACATCAAGAACTATGCTAAGAAGATCACTCACAACATCAAGAACAATATCATTTGGAGTGAACAAACTAGCATTCACATTCATCAATCTAATCTGACACTAGCATTCAACATAAACGGCACATCAACATGATAGGCATGCACATAGATTCATCCCCAAAACGGTGGATTCAGATCGAATCCGATCGAATCGAATTCATTGTCCACAATCTAATCTACACCCTAAAAACCCTAACTACGAAGCAAGGGGGAGATTGGAGGACCTTACCGTGTGTGTGTGGGGGGGGGGCGTGCCGGTGGAGCATACGTCAGCCGTGGAGAAAATCCCAGCGGGGAAGAGGGGTGCCATTGCCATCGAAGAAGAAGAACTGGACATTCTGATGGCCGGTGCTGTTGACCTCGTCGTGTGCCGGCTGGACGAGGATCCTGGTCTGCTTGAGCTCCCCTCTCCTTGCACCGGACTCAAGGGAGAAAACCCTTGAATGGGGCTAAAAATACCCCCATAAGAGGGGCCGGCAAATGACAGAGCTGGTGGGTATTGAATACCCGCCATCGTTGACCCAAGAAGAGGAGCTCTGGCCCGGTGGCGGAGCCAGAGCGAGCGGCGGTGGCGCTGAATTAGCCCGGGGTGGCGACATGGTGTAGAACGGAGAGGAAGCATGGATTGCCGCCGCGAGATCCTATCCAGAGGCGGAGAGGCCGACAATCCACCTCTCCTGGATGCGATTTCCGCTAGCGATGACCGGAGTGGGTGGGGTGCGGCGAGACGGCGACTTGCCATCGGAGAAACCGAACGGGCAGTAAGATGAGGGTAGAGAGAGTGTGTGTGAACTACCGAGGGTGGTGACGGGAAGGAGCGAGGGGAGTTATGATACGTCCCGTTGTCTCACACGCTTCCCCACGCATGCAGGCGCTTGCCACATGTGGCTCGAGCGAGCATGGTTCGCAAAAAGACGGCCGAGTCAGCCGTTCCTCCAAAGCCAGGCCCATGCCTGCTTTGAGGTCGTGTGGACCATGTTTTAGATGCACCCGAGGCAATCAAATGGGCCGATTCCTTTCCGCGCGGACCTGGCTGGACCTAATGCAGCCTACCAAACACATCCCTAAAGAACACTCGATTAGAAGGGCAACACCACATTGCCATTGCACAAGGCACTTCCACTATTTTTTGTACCTTGAACTGAATTTGTCCATGTCTATCTTTTCAACTGCATGAAACACCGCTTACTTTATGTTTTTACTTGTAGTAGTTTATACTCAGCTACTTCACTCTCCTTTGCAAACATTAACACCTATTTCACCATTACCATCTCAAGTCTTGCAGATACCACACTATGATAATTCACTCGAGACTAGTGACACCTCGAGTGCAATAAACACACAATAACACTCACCGACACTCTTTTCCGTTGACGATATACAAATTGAGATAGTACTTCACGGGAATTGTGCTTCAATTGTTTTTCTTTTTCAACAGAAATATTAAATCTCTGGTTTACAAAGTTAGTTTCCTTTTGTAGATCTTTCTCTAATTCTTTGATTGCTCCTTTTTTTCTTTCATAAATTTGGGAACCCAATATGGATTATGACGTGGATCGTATCGAATATTTTTAAATTTCTATATGTGTAATTACTTCGGAACTTGAACTAGCCGTGTGCACATGCAAGACATCAATGTGTGGGGCATCTTTCATCAGTATACCTAAAAAGTTGATTCCCAATACTTCTATTTCTCTCAACATGCACACATCTCACTCACCACACATTTCTTTTTTTCCAGCACCTGCAAAGCCCTCCACATCATCAAGCCCATGCAAGCTCTGCAAATCATTGGTTTTTATTTTTAAATTTGCCTTGACAAATCATTTCCCTAATGCCAACGATGCAATATACAGCGACACACCTCAAGTAGTACAATTTGTTCGAAAAGCGGTCGGCTGGAGTTAACCACAAAAATTAAAGGACATATTCGAGTGTGAGTATGTGCCTTATATATACAATTTGGGATTAACAAAACGACTGCCTTTTTAACAGAATAAACCTTCCAAATTTGTTACAAGTAAATTTCAAGGCTACAACTTGGATCCGTACTTGGTCCTCAATGTGCTGCATGGATATTGAGTTGTGGTCATATTTTTTTTACTTCTTCGTTGTAATGGATGAATGATAAACTTCGAATAAAAGGATTATGTGCGTCATAATGGTGTAGAGGTCGGGGTCAAGCTCCGTTTTGAAAAGAAAAATCAGAGCATTTCTTTAAATCATGGCAACAGTGTTAGTTATCTATTTTACCCTCTTATGAATTTCTTTTTCATCTAGAAGAGTTACCTAGCGAGTAGTGGTGGATACTTTCGCGGATAACTAGATGCGTAGAAGAATGAAAGTTATTCGGGGCGATGATTTCAATAGTTGGTGAGCTTATCCAGGATTCAGGGGATGCAGCAAGTACTTCTTGCCCGATGTTACCTGAAGCATCAAGCGGAGAAAAAGCTCATACGGAGGGATGATGATAATAAGCTACTTATGACAAAAGGATCTGGTTCTGTTCACACATGGCAAAGGCACGAAGAATGATACCTCATTGCACCTAACTGCACCGCGAAAGCAAAACCCTATTTAGTGGAGGATATTCTCAAGATGCTTTTCTTTTCTTGTAAACGCTATGTAGAAAGTAGAAATCATTTCCTCTGCCAAACTTTTCTCACTAAAATGAACCTCGAAAGAGCAGGAGCACTGCAATTGTATTAGAAGAAAGAGAATAACCCCATTTATAATGGAAAAACAGGATGAAAACTAGTCGAGATTATCTCATTCTCTTGTCTTGATGGATCATCTTTCTGCGCTGCCCTAGACTTGATGTAGATTGATGAAAAAAGGCGGTGCATATAGGCTCTAGGCTGGGCACCATTCACAGGAAAACGTTCCCTTGCACTACTCAACAATGTGCTGAATTGGACAGTACTGAATCTACACATCATCTGAAAGGGGCTTTGCAATCGTAGGAAAGTAGAGTTTCAGTTGCTCTCAACTTGCCTTATCGAATTCTTCCTCATGATTTGACTTCCTCAGTCCTTTCCCCTTCCAATTTCACCTCGTGGCTTTGATCTGTGTATATAACTGGACAGAAGAGATGATCATGGAGTCCATAGAGCCAGCTCTTCCTCCTGTGCCATCCATGGCTTCTGGCTTTGCTCCTGACATCTGGCAGTGGATCAGGAGCCTCCCCGGGCAATGGAGGGCAGACGAATCCCACTCTCTCCAGATATGCAATTCTCCATCCACAAACCAATCCCTCAACCTTGTAATCACCAGACAATCTGAAGAAACCCATCCCTTCTCTTTGTCTTTCTCCATCTGTGACAGGTCCCGTGACCATGATCCGGTCTCGCTCTGGAGCTCCCATTATTCCAAGCTGAAACCTGCAAATACCACAGACGTCGCTGCCCAGTTCTTGGTCGAGACCATCTGCGGGGTGCTCAGATACGGGCCTTACTCTAGCAGCAGGGCCATCTTCAGGCTACCAGCCGTGCATGTGTCTGAAGGTTCGGGCAAGATCCTCGGCCTGTCCGTCCTGGCCCTGGCGTTCCTGGTCTGCATCTACGAGGCTCCGTCCGCGCCCCGGCGGGAGTTCATCGGCGCGATCACCGCACGGCTGACCCGCGACGAGATGCGTCACGCGGCGAGGGAGCTTATGCTGGCCCTCGGGTCCGACCTGGAGGAGCAGTGGATGCGCTCATTGAATCTGGGCGTCACCAACTGGGCCATGGAGGCTCACCGGTCAGGCGCCGGCGCGTCCCCGCTGCGTTTCGCGGTCTTCTCCTATGCTCTGTCGGCGAGCAGGCTATGGAAGGTCCAGCTGTACTGCCCGATCGTGGCCATGGCCATGGAGCACCACCCGTCCCATCACCACCACCAACAGCAGCACCAGCAGCAGCAGCAGCTGGTCAAAGACGAGAGACTGCTCTTCTCGCTCAACTACCAGCAGCTCGAGAGCGTCATCCAGTTCACGTACAGAGTCGCGTTCCAGGAGAACTGGATCGACGTCGCCGTCAACGTCGACAACATACGGTCTCTCTCGGATCCGCGCTGCAACTCAGTTCTCCATCCATCCATTAATCAAGAACTGTACTAATAATAAGCTAATGATGATTTACTGATCGGTCTTTTGCATGCAGGTGCGACGTGATACAGCTGGTGTCCGAGACTCTCATGGCGAGGCAAGGCTACGGCTCCGACGAGAAGCACTTCCCGTCGCGCATATCGCTGCAGCTCACCCCCCTGGCGCAGTCCGACATCTTGTCGCTGTCCGTGAGCAGGTCGACGGACAACCCCGTCCAGGAGGTCGGCACCGACAAGGGCATCGACACGACGCTCGCCGCCGCTCCGGCGTCGATCGGCATCAGCGTGTCGGCGCACGAGACGGTGACCAGGACCATGAAGCCCTGGAAGTTCGAGCACTCGGTGCACGGCAACACGGCGTCGCTGAGCTGGTTCCTCCACGGCAGCGGCGGCGGGGGCAGGGAGGTCTTCTCCAGCGACCCGCCCAAGCTGGAGCTCTTCCAGCCGAGGTCTTGGTTCAGGAACCGGTACACCAGCCCCAGCAGGCCCTTCACGAGGAGCGGCGGAGTCATCTTTGCCGGCGACGAGTACGGGGAGGGCGTGTGCTGGAGGATGTGCGCGGCCGCAGCCGGCAAGACCATGGAGTGGGAGATCAAGGGCAGGATATGGGTCACCTACTGGCCAAACAAGAAGAGGACTCTGCACACGGAGACCAGGAGGCTGGAGTTCAGAGAGCTGCTACATCTCACCATTGGAGAGCAGTAGAAATAATTAAAAGCTATGGAGATCTCATACTGGTAAAATGGTCGCCGTCAGGGTCATATGCAAACAATAAATAAATAAATATGTTATTTTCACGATCATGGTGATAATATGCAAGCACTCGACTGACAAGTGAAAAGCAAAAATGCTAGACATACTAATAAATACATAAGTTTACAAACTCTTTCTATCTACTAACCAATCACAAACTCTCTCC
>LR738715.1:212872107-212924357 GCA_902687465.1 Secale cereale
CCACACACACACACAATTTTCTGGGGGTGGGCCGCCTCCCCACCTATTGACCAATCAAGTTAACCCTCTTTGTAAAATCCTGTAACTCGTTTGTACGTGTAAAATTACTGAATGAAAAGTATCAAAGCAGTAAAGGATTACATTGTGACCTAAAGATGAACCCATAGCTCACTTGTTCATTTCTACTGAACTAGTGAAAAACATGATACAGAGTCAACATTATTCAATTAAGGGATTTGGGTGTTCAAAAAAAGGGTTAAGCCATTCAGCTCGAACTATTTTCTTTTCCTGTTGCCAGGCTTCTCGCAAACCTCATGGGGTCGTCCCCCCGCGGGCCACTCGGGCGGTGGCGCGGCCACCCCCTCCTCTCCTCCTCCCACCCTCCCCCGCCCTCGCCGCCGGCCGCAGCAGCCGGGGCAAAGCCCCCCACGGTGGCTGGCGGCGGGGCCCCTCTCGCCGCCTCTCGGGGGTGGCCGGTGCGGGGCGGCCTATCCTAGCGGCGGCGCCAGGCGTGCGTGGGGCTCGACGGTGGCTCCGAGCGACGGCGTTGTGGGCAACGGCGGCGCGCGGCGGCTACGTGCCCGTGGTGGCGACGGTGGTCCAGATCCGACCACGGGCTGCAGCGGGCAGGTTCTGGTGGACCCCTTCTTGTCTGGCTATGACTCGGCCTCCTTCTCCTCTCGGTCAGGGTTGGAGGTGGGCTGAGCTGGTGGAGGTGGGGGCGTGCCGGTCAGATTTGATGCGAGTTTTCTGGCTGGCGGCGTGGGTTGGGTGGGGGCTGGGCGTGGGCGCTGCTCCGGCCGTGGGCGGCGGCGTGGGGAGGTCTCGGTGGTGGCCTCCGGGTGTCGTGGCGGCTCCACGGTAGCTCGACGGATCTGTTTGCGGCAGCGGCCGGCTTCTCCGACGTCGGCTCGTCTGCGGTCAGGCCGTCTCGACCTTCACCCCATCTCCTGGTCGCCCGGGCGTTACTCCCATCAATGGGCTGGTCCTCTCTCAGCTGCGGTTCGCCGCTCGTCTTGCGCCCCGGTGCTGCAGGACCGAACTCGTCCCGTGTCCGATGCAGCAGGACCGAGCTCGTCTCGCGCACGGTGCAGCAGGACTGACCTCGTCCCCCTCTCGATGCTGCATGATCGAGCTCGTCTCGTGCTCGGGGCTGCAGGATGGGTCGGTGGATGCTAGTTTTGGCCGACCTATTGGGTCTCGAAGCTGGGGTCGCCCAGGGTTGCGAAAGGTTGGACCTTTCCGCTCGTCTCTTTCGTTGGGGTGCGACGGGTCTCGGGTGAGGTGGTGTCGAGGTCTTGGATGCTGGGGCGGCGGCCCGGGTGGTGGTAGCGAGGTGCTCGTGGGCAGAACCCGTGCCTTGGTGCTGCCCGGTCACCATGGCCGTGTGGGCGGCGTGGTTGCCGGGGTGTGGCGTTCGGTGGCGATGAGTGTTGGCCGAGGTGAAAACATGTTCTATCTTCGCACAAACTGGCGGCGGCGAAGATCGTTACCTTCTTGAAGGCGTCGTCGCGGCTCTCATTGCCCGTCATGCGGCTCCGGGGGAAACTCTGATCCTTGGATCGGGCGATGGCGGCGCGTCGGTGCCGTTCCCTTCTTGAAGGCGCCGCCTTGGAGCGCATGGTCCGTCATATGTAGCTTCATCTCTACGTGTAGTGCTAGGGGTGGTGTTGCTGCGCTCAGCACTTGTGTATCCTGCCCTGGGTGTGTGCTTGTGTTGCGGTGGCGTGGCATCCAAAGTGATCGTGTGGAACGTCCGGGGACTCAACTCCCGCCCGAGACGGAGTGCCATTCATCAAGCTGTGACTGGGGGAAAACCCTGCGGTGGTTTGCTTCAAGGAGACTAAGCTCCAAGTTGTATCACCTGAAATTGTGAAACATTGTCTGGGTAATAGATTCGAGAATTTCGAGTACCTTCCTGCCGTGGGAACCCATGGGGGAATTTTGCTTGCATGGGATGCCACCATGGCATCAGTTTCGAACCCTCACCGCACTACGAACACGCTCACGGGGCTGGTCCGGCCGGCTAGTGGAGGCCAATGGTGGCTAACGGGAGTCTATGGGCCTCAAAGCAATGGGGATAAGATTGCTTTACTTCAAGAGCTGGTTGATATCCGGGATCTACATGCAGGCCCCTGAATAGTAGCGGGAGATTTCAATCTCTTGGTAGACCCAGAGGACAAGAACAACAGTGCCGTGAACCACCGCATGATGGCCCACTTCCATGCCAAGCTTAACAGGTTGGAGCTGCGATAGTTGTATCTAAACGGGAGAAAATTCACATGGTCGAATGAGAGGCTCAGGCTGACCTTAGAAAAGATCGATCATGTTTTTGCCACGAGCTGCTGGGAAGATCTCTACCCGACTTGCCTCCTGACAGCCCTGGGATCTGCAGTCTCTGATCATTGCCCACTCCTTCTTGACCTCCACGCCGATACCATGATGGGGAAGCGATTCCGCTTCGAGGCGTTCTGGCCCAAAGGTGATGGGTTCCACGAGACGATGGAGACTGCCTGGCAGTCGGTCCCCCTGCACGATAATGCCTTCTTGACCTTGGATAACAAATTGCGAGCCACGGCCAAAGCACTACAACGTTGGAGCGATCGGTGGATTGGAAATGCCAGGATGCAAAACCTCATCGCCCTAGAGGTCATTGCACAACTCGATGAGGCCATGGACTGCTCAGGCGGAACTTACTCGGGCTGGCGTTGTTGCAGAGGACAATAGCGAGGCAAAGATCGAGGTTGCTGCAGCTCAGAGATGGCGAGGCCAACACCGCTTATTTTCATTGTCAGGCCTGTCATCGCCAACGTAAGAATGCCATCCTCTCCTTGCAACACAACGGGCAGACGTTCACGAATCAGGAGGAAATCGCAACCGCGGTGGACGAATTCTACTCCGGGCTACTCGGAACTGCCCCCGAGCGTGAGTACTCGCTCCAGCTTGACGCCCTTGATCTTCCATGGAAGAACTTGTCTCACCTCAAAGCCCCATTCGTGATCGAGGAAATTGAGTGCATCGCCAAGAACATGCCAATGGACAAATCCCCTGGGGCTGATGATTTCACGGGATGTAATGCCCAGGATGGGACTATATCTCCTACGTGTCGAGGCACGACTTAAAGATATAAGCCCATTCTGGAATGATCGCAAGTTTGGTATCTTTGCACGACTCATGTAAAAGAGGGATTAAATTGCAAAAGGAGATAGTTGGCTTACACTCGCCACTTCACACAATACATTACATAAACAAAACATCATTCAAAACATCACAGCCCATCTAAGGGTAAGATCCAAAAGCAAGATACCAAAACAACATAAAGCCACAGGTCCGGATCGAATCCTAGTAGAAACCACTACTGATCGTCGAACACGTCACAAGCATACGGTCACTCTCTTCATCGAGCTCCTGGTGAAGCACTTGAACCAGCTCCTGCATCAAACTCGGCTGAACCTGCATCTGGTGTTGTAGTATCTGTGAGCCACGAGGACTCAGCAATCCCATAACCATGGGTATCAAGACTAGCAAAGCTTTATGGGTAGGAAGAGGTAAAGTGGTGAGGTTGCAGCAGCGGCTAAGCAAATATGGTGGCTAGCTTACGAGTACAAGAATAAGATGAGCATCTACGCAAATGGTCGCAAAAGTAGTGATCGCTAAAGATCCTAACTACATACGCATCAAACATAACCCCATCGTGTTCTCTTCTCAAAGTGAAAAGAGACAGTCATGGTTACTCACACAGTTGTGTGTTTTACTTTGGATCCTCTGTCAAGTTTTCTACAACCGGACACTAACAAATACCAATCTGCCACGTAACCGCGGGCACGGCTTTCGAAAGATCATAACCCTGCAGGGGTGTTCCAACTTACCCCATCACAAGCTCTCACGATTAGCTGAAGTGATAAATATAATATCATCACTCCTTATCTTAGGGAAAATCCGATCAGGCTCGGCTTCCCGGTAGCACAAGTCATTTCGACAATGGTAAAACAAGTCCAGCAAGACCTCCCGGCGTGCCGACACCCTGATAGTAACCGCGCGTATCTCGTCTCAGGCCACGACCGGATGAGCACAGCGTACAGCAACCGAAGACCCCTGATAACTCGGTGGCACCACACACGACTCTATTTGGGACCAACACCATCAGCACTGGCCCCCCCTGCTATGTAGAATTAAGAATCCTCGGGGACGCGACCCCCTATGCAAATTTAATTATTTAATCAAGTTGTTATTATTAGCAAATTAAAACCAATGTTGGGCCTTGCTGGAGGAGTTTTATTCAAAGTCGAACTGTCAAGGGGTCCCCATTTCACCCATCGTGTAAGGAACGCAAAATCAAGGAACATAATGCCGGTTTATCGGCGCCTAAGTTGGCATGAGTGGAACAAAACACCGAGCAAAAGGCCAAGCCTTCCACCCATGCCCAGTATATAGGTGTGTTAATAATAATTATAGATATTGTGATATATCCAACAACAAGTTCCCTCCTGGAACGAACTTCATCTTCACCTGCAACTAACAACGCTATAAGAGGGGCTGAGCAAGCGGGTAACATAGCCAAACAGTGGTTTTGCTAGGAAGGTGTCAAAGGTTAGAGGTTTCATGGCAACAAGGAGAGGCTGACATAAAAGATGGGTAGCGCGACATGTAACGATAGCATCGAGACAACTAAGCATGGCAATGGTAGTAAAGGTATCCAAGGGTATGATCATCTTGCCTGGAATTCCACAAGGGAGAAGAACGGATCCATGAAGTAGACGGAGCAACACAGTCGAGCGAATCCTCACAACTCCGGAACGAAACCGAAGCTAACAAGAGAAGCAACCGGAAAGAAGCAAACAACACGGTAAACACACAAGCATAAACATGGCATACGATGCACATCCAAGTATGATGCATGTCCGGTTAATTATGCATGGCATGGCAAAGTGCACAAACAACACTACAAGTTAAGTGGAGCTCAATATGCAACGAGTTGCATATTGACAAAACACCACATTTAATTATTTAGTTGACTCTCGTTATTTACAAGACAAGATTAAATGTTGGTTAACATGGCAAGAGGTTAAGCATAATAAAACTACACTATTAAGGCATTTTAAATGAGGCCGGAAAATAACAACAACATATCCGGAAATCCCCATGAGCATGTATAGTAATTATAAAGCAACAACAATTAAACATTTTAGTGTTGTTAACATGATGCAGATGACATGATCAAGTTTTATGCAATTTTTATTAAAAGTTAACAAGAAGATGATATGAAGCATCGTCACCGTGGTGGAAGGAAAAGGGTGCCACGGCAACAATTCCGAAAATGATGCCACGGCAACATATCGGTTCCGGTAACTCGTTGAGAGTCCGGTGCAAAAGGAAAGATGGCGTGAGCGAGTGGAACAAGATGAAAGGTGGGGTGATCCCGTCACCGGGTTCCCACGAGTCGGCGATGAGGCAACCGAGGAGCACGACAAAAGATGATTCGGGCACAACGGGCACGGAGCACACAAGCGACACATTTCATACAACACATGCAAGCATCCACGGGCATCGTCTCGGGGTTATACCTTTGAAGCGTGCGTTTCGGGGCGGTTCGAGATCGTAGTGGAAGTAGTTGTACACGGATCGAAGAGGAAGTAGTGGTTCACGTTTCCGAAGAGGAAGTAGTCGTTCCGATATCGTGTCGTGGTACTTGCGGCGTCGGACATCTTCGGGGCGACGGTAGTGGTACACGTTCCGTAGGGGTACTTGTCGCATCGCCATGTAGTTGTTCACGTTCATCGGAGAGGTACTCGCCATCGTAGCCGTTCGGTCGTCGTGGTACTTGTCGCGTCCATGAAGTAGTCGAACTTGACGGGTCGCCGAGTAGCCGAACTTGGACACACCGGAAAGAACACTTGGCAAAAAGAAACATGGCAGCAACAAGTCTTGGCACATGACAGAAGGCAAAAATGCCCAACCAACACGGAGCGGCGCTGGCCTTGGCGAAAAACATTCGCAGCAAAAGGAGGCAGCACGGCGACGAGGCCGTGGCAGTGGCAACTTGGCGAGGAGGCGATGAGTGGTCGCGGGGCTGCTGCCTTTGCACGGAGGGAAGGCGGAGGAGGCGTCGGCGGAGCAGCCACGGAGGCGAGGCCGAGGGAGATGGAGCAGAGGCGCTGCAAGGGCCTCTTGGCGCTGGCTGGACGAGGCCATCGCGCGGCGAGGACGGGACGCGGGCGCGCGTGCTGGAGAGGACTGCTCGAGGCCGCGGCGACTTGAGGATGAGGCAGGGGCCTTGCTGGGACATCGAAGGGCGCTTGAGGGCCGGAGCGAGGCGGCATGGCGACTGCGGCCTGGCTCCTGGCCTGGCGATGCGGTGGCTCGCGGGGCACCAGAGAGGAGGGCGTGGTGGAGGAGCACGGAGGGAGAGGTCGGACGGCGTCGGGGCCGCGACCTGGCGAGGAGAGAGCGAGGCGTTTTCCTGCGCTGGCGGCCCTGGCGACGAGGGACATGACGAGGAAGGGAGCTGCGAGGGAGGGGCGCTCGATGGAGGAAAGTGCGGGACCAGCGAGGAGAGGGAGCGGGGTCGGGACAGAGGAGAGATCGATGGGGGAAAACGAGGGGGGTGGCGGCGGCTTGCGGGAGGGACGAGCGAGGAGCGAGGCTGGCTAGGGTTTCGGTGGAGAGGCGCGGCTGGGCCTAAGGCCACGGGAGGAGTTGGGCCAGGGATGAGAATGGGCCAGGGATGAGAGGGAGGCTGACTTGGGCCTGGCTAAAAGGAGGCATGCGGTTGGCCTCTCTCTCCAAACTGCTGCTGATTCTTTTAGCAGAGAAGATAAGAAAAGAGAAGGACGAAAGGAAAAGAAAAGAAAAAAAAAGGGTTAGGGTCAAAGTTGCACAAGGGATTAATATTTTTCTCGGGCTCATAACAATAAGCGCGGTTCGAGAAAATAGAAAAGGCATGAACGAGAAATATAATTCAAACACATTTGAATTTAATTCAAATGGGTTTGAACTAAGACTTGATTAAGGAAGTGTCCAAAAATGTTCGAATTTTTGGAGGAACCTCGAAACAACGGAAAAGAATTATTGGCAAGGTTTTTGAAGGAGAAACTCGAAGTAGGAAAAGCATGGGGAAAATTATGCACGTGTGTTGGGTTATTCCGAAGCAATGGAATATTTATTAATATAGCTCCCTAAATATTGGGAGGATATGTTTTAAAGAGAAGAAATTCTTCCCTCGATTTCAATGGACCGAAGGTCCACACACTTTATTTAGGTTGAGATGCAAAAATAAATATGACATGATGGCCTGATGACATGATGCAAAGCAAAAATAAATAACACAAGCACAAAGAACACACGGGAGAACCCGGAACATCTGGAATCTTCTGGAATCTTCTGGGACGTCGGTCTTCGGGCGTCACAACTCTCCCACACTAACAGAGGATCTCGACCCGAGATCCTAGAGATATCACCGGATAAAAAACGGAAAAGAAGAGGTAAAACAAAGTTGCTTCTTTGACAGACGAGTGAAACCAAGGAACCTTGAGAGGTTGAACAATCTTGAAAGAAAGAATACAATGGAGATGAACGAAGTTAAGAGCACTCCGGTAAAATGAGTAACAAGGAGTATTATGAGAACCTTGGAGGTTGAAAGACATGAAACAAGAGCTTACGAACCAAAAGAATAACAAACCGCAATGGTATAGCCAAGGAAAAGAATGACAGAATTTGGACAGCACTCCGTCTGAAAATGGAAGTAATTGAACAAGAACTTGCCAAGTTGGGATGGTACTTGATGAAAACAACAACACACAGCCTCCGGAACAATTGAAAGAATGGCACAAGGGTAAGAAAGATTCAGACAGCACTCCGGTTGAAAAGAGAGGCAAAACTTGATAAGATGAGAGAACTTGAATGAAGAATACAACACTCCGGTTAAATGATAAACAAGGGAAAGAACATGATCTTGATAAAAAAATGAGATGATGGTCAAAGAGAGCAATATCACAAAGCCTCCGGAATGAAAGAATATCATATAATTAATGAAGAATTGAACGGAGAAGAAAATGACAACTTCTCGCACGAATGAATATGAAAAATATTCTTACGAAGAAGGGTTGAACAGAGTTGTTGGGAAATCAACAACGAAAACCAATAAGGTCGATGTGGGCTTATGGAAAACATCTCAAAATTATGAGGTGACAACCAGCCACTGACGGAAACATTTGATTGGATTGAGATCAACAAGGAGACGATAAACTTATCTCACCGGAATGATAATGAAGAGCTTGGGTCATTTATAAGCACCATAATAGCAACAATTCTCAAGGAAAGCTTTTAGGTGAAATACAACCCAAGATAACTCCAATGAATAATTGAAGGGCTGAAAAGATCTCTAGATCAAGGAAAATGATGGGTTTAAATATCTCATTCTTGATAACTCATGAATCATGAAACATGAAGGAATTGTCAAGAATGACATAACACCATCTGAAAAGATAAGGTAGAAAGGATTGCAATTGGAAAGCATGATGAAGAATGCTTGAGCTCCAACAAGAATCTTGATGAAGACTTCGAGTATGAATTAATTCATGATGAACCACCCTGAAGAACTCCGGTAATGAAAGCATGAGAAGTGAAAGATGAAAAGAATAAGATTCAAGGCATGCGATGAATTAGATGGAGCTTGAAATGATATAATAGAAATAACTTGAGCTCCGGAAAACAAGATGAACAACTTAGGACCGAGAATATGATATGATGAACAAGCTCCAGACAAAAGAATTAAATCACCTTGAAGGAATAAGAATAAGAATTATGTCATGCATCTCCTTCACCAATTAAATTGATGACAACCAAGGATTTGGCATACTACTTATTCTCATTGGAAAGAATTAAAGAGAGATTTAGCACAAGCTTGGGTAAATATTCAACGAACCACCAGTAGAATTGTGAAAATAACAAATGAATTAAAACGATAACAACGGAAGGGTAAACTTGAAAGAACCACCGTAAGAATATAGAGACGAACGAAGAGACATCGACGAAGAATATTTGGAGGACGAAGTTGAAAACTGAGAACGAAGAAAATATTCTGAAATGATGCCTTCGGAGGAACACAAAGAAAAGAATTCATGAAATGCTCCGGACGGGTATGAGAAGAATTCCTCACAAACGGAACAATAATGAGGATGGCATGAAGCTAGAACCACGAATTTTCAAGAGAACGGGCCAAGATTTAAGAGAAACACTTCTCCGGTCTTCAAATCTGAGAAGACGATGAGATACACCACCATGAATTGTATAGGCACTCAGTAATGAAGAATTAAAAGGTTGAACCAATGATGAACAAGAATTGAACGCGATCTTGGAGAAGGCATGTGACTGATGGGAATCATTCTTACGTCACACTTTCAAAAGAATTTGAGTATAACTTCCAAAAAATAGAGGAGTCAGGTAAGACCCTGGAAAAAGACCTGTGGGTTAGGGCCCACTCAAAGAAATCACCGTTGAAATAGATTGCTTAAGAGATATTGCACCGGTTGAATTAAATGGCTTGAATAAGATAATAATCCTCAAAAATAGCTTGGCAGGATAAGAATGGAATTATGAATCTTCCGCACTACGGATATGAATAACAAGGGAGA
This sequence comes from Secale cereale, assembly GCA_902687465.1. Lineage (NCBI taxonomy): Eukaryota > Viridiplantae > Streptophyta > Magnoliopsida > Poales > Poaceae > Secale > Secale cereale. The sequence goes on from LR738715.1 coordinate 212,881,740, forward strand.
ATGATTAATTGGTGCACGGAATAAGAAAGCATTGTGAAATGAGGAAATGGATAAGATCGATACTGAAATCTTGAATTACATCCACCGGCAGAATTGAGAACAAAAGAATGATGAACTTGAAGCTCTTGAGCATCTTCACGATAAAGCACCGGATAAGAACATTGAAGGAAAAGAATGAAGAAATATCACATGAATAAAATGGATACTTCATTTGAGAATTTCTGGCTCCAAGAAGAAAAAGGGTGGGAGGGTGGGGAAAACAAAGACAACTTGAGACGAACAAAATGGACACCGGTTGAAAAGAATTTAACATGAAGATCTTGATGATCAAGAAGAATTAGCGCTCCCATAGAAATATGAGAACACCGATTAGGAAAGGTATGGAATCAACATTTGACATCGAAGCAACTCGAATACCAGAATCAAAACAAGAACAAAGGATAGATATGCAACATGATCTTCACAATATCATCCGAACAGAGAATTGAACTAATGAATTCCGCAGGTACATCAACTAGTCGAGAAGCCACTTGGAGAACAAAAGGTAAATAAAAAGGAACAAGGATCAGATATAACAAATACAAGATAGAAGCTTCGTCCGACATATTCATGCTAAAAGCTCATGGAACGTGTTACAAAAGGGTTTTGCAATCCCCGGATCAGCATAGCCAAGGACCCTTTAAGATGCAACTCCCGATCGGAACAAGCCCATAAAACCACTTCACTCAATGTAGAACCCCGAACTTCATATCGTGCATCCGTTGGAAGAATGCCTAGAACTACTAGATGAACCCACCTATTAATTTCCGAAAGTTTCCAGTTATGCAATCAGGTGTTGGGGATACAGGGGAAGCACCGCGCAATCAACTCTAAACCTACATCCAGCTGTATCCATCCTTCAACACATAACCAGTTGTTCTCGGAAACCGTTTACCTCGGACCTTCGAAACGCATCTACTATACAAGCTATGGCAATACTCCCGAACTACCTCCCCAGTACTGGGTGATGTCGGGGTTATCTTGCCACTAACCGCATAGGAGAGTTTTCGATGTCGGCCGTCTTAAGTATTCTAGTACTGCCGCGATGGATTTGTGACGACAACACCTCGGAGCTCAACTCCCCGGGACACTGCCACAACCCCTAATGACAGGAGGCATTGAGAACAATGTTCTCGTCACAAAGACATCGAAACAATCCAAACAATACTCGCGAGATCCTAAAAAAAATTGGTGCATTTTTGAAAGTAGAAGAGGCAAGAGTAATCGCCAGGAGTCCTCACCAGAGTGAAAAGAGATGAGGAGCAAAAGAAATCCTACTCTCCGATATATATAGGACTCAAAACATTTTCAAGTGTGTGCCTAGACTCAACCGTCAACGATTCGATCAATCAGTGGGGGCTTCTAGGTCGGAGAAGGCTCTGAATACCAACTTGTAATGCCCAGGATGGGACTATATCTCCTACGTGTCGAGGCACGACTTAAAGATATAAGCCCATTCTGGAATGATCGCAAGTTTGGTATCTTTGCACGACTCATGTAAAAGAGGGATTAAATTGCAAAAGGAGATAGTTGGCTTACACTCGCCACTTCACACAATACATTACATAAACAAAACATCATTCAAAACATCACAGCCCATCTAAGGGTAAGATCCAAAAGCAAGATACCAAAACAACATAAAGCCACAGGTCCGGATCGAATCCTAGTAGAAACCACTACTGATCGTCGAACACGTCACAAGCATACGGTCACTCTCTTCATCGAGCTCCTGGTGAAGCACTTGAACCAGCTCCTGCATCAAACTCGGCTGAACCTGCATCTGGTGTTGTAGTATCTGTGAGCCACGAGGACTCAGCAATCCCATAACCATGGGTATCAAGACTAGCAAAGTTTTATGGGTAGAAAGAGGTAAAGTGGTGAGGTTGCAGCAGCGGCTAAGCAAATATGGTGGCTAGCTTACGAGTACAAGAATAAGATGAGCATCTACGCAAACGGTCGCAAAAGTAGTGATCGCTAAAGATCCTAACTACATACGCATCAAACATAACCCCACCGTGTTCTCTTCTCAAAGTGAAAAGAGACAGTCACGGTTACTCAAACAGTTGTGTGTTTTACTTTGGATCCTCTGTCAAGTTTTCTACAACCGGACACTAACAAATTCCAATCTGCCACATAACCGCGGGCACGGCTTTCGAAAGATAATAACCCTGCAGGGGTGTTCCAACTTAGCCCATCACAAGCTCTCACGATTAGCTGAAGTGATAAATATAATATCATCACTCCTTATCTTAGGGAAAATACGATCAGGCTCGGCTTCCCGGTAGCACAAGTCATTTGACAATGGTAAAACAAGTCCAGCAAGACCTCCCGACGTGCCGACACCCTGATAGTAGCCGCGCGTATCTCGTCTCAGGCCACGACCGGATGAGCACAGCGTACAGCAACCGAAGACCCCAGATAACTGGGTGGCACCGCACACGACTCTATTTGGGACCAACACCATCAGCACTGGCCCCCCCTGCTATGTAGAATTAAGAATCCTCGGGGACGCGACCCCCTATGCAAATTTAATTATTTAATTAAGTTGTTATTATGAGCAAATTAAAACCAATGTTGGGCCTTGCTGGAGGAGTTTTATTCAAAGTCGAACTGTCAAGGGGTCCCCATTTCACCCATCGTGTAAGGAACGCAAAATCAAGGAACATAATGCCGGTTTATCGGCGCCTAAGTTGGCATGAGTGGAACAAAACACCGAGCAAAAGGCCAAGCCTTCCACCCATGCCCAGTATATAGGTGTGTTAATAATAATTATAGATATTGTGATATATCCAACAACAAGTTCCCTCCTGGAACGAACTTCATCTTCACCTGCAACTAACAACGCTATAAGAGGGGCTGAGCAAGCGGGTAACATAGCCAAACAGTGGTTTTGCTAGGAAGGTGTCAAAGGTTAGAGGTTTCATGGCAACAAGGAGAGGCTAACATAAAAGATGGGTAGCGCGACATGTAACGATAGCATCGAGACAACTAAGCATGGCAATGGTAGTAAAGGTATCCAAGGGTATGATCATCTTGCCTGGAATTCCACAAGGGAGAAGAACAGATCCATGAAGTAGACGGAGCAACACAGTCGAGCGAATCCTCACAACTCTGGAACGAAACCGAAGCTAACAAGAGAAGCAACCGGAAAGAAGCAAACAACACGGTAAACACACAAGCATAAACATGGCATACGATGCACATCCAAGTATGATGCATGTCCGGTTAATTATGCATGGCATGGCAAAGTGCACAAACAACACTACAAGTTAAGTGGAGCTCAATATGCAACGAGTTGCATATTGACAAAACACCACATTTAATTATTTAGTTGACTCTCGTTATTTACAAGACAAGATTAAATGTTGGTTAACATGGCAAGAGGTGAAGCATAATAAAACTACACTATTAAGGCATTTTAAATGAGGCCGGAAAATAACAGCAACATATCCGGAAATCCCCATGAGCATGTATAGTAATTATAAAGCAACAACAATTAAACATTTTAGTGTTGTTAACATGATGCGGATGACATGATCAAGTTTTATGCAATTTTTATTAAAAGTTAACAAGAAGATGATATGAAGCATCGTCACCGTGGTGGAAGGAAAAGGGTGCCACGGCAACAATTCCGAAAATGATGCCACGGCAACATATTTAGAGAGTCTCATGTTTAGTCACTTTCTTATACTAGTGGGAATTTTCATTATAGAACTTGGCTTGTATATTCCAACGATGGGCTTCCTCAAATGGCCTAGATCTTCGTGAGCAAGCAAGTTCGATGCACACCCAATTGTTTCTTTTGTTGAGCTTTCATACATTTTTAGCTCTACTGCATCCGTTGCATGGCAATCCCTACTCACTCACATTGATATCTATTGATGTGCATCTCCATAGCCCGTTGATACGCCGAGTCGATGTGATATTATCTCCCTCCTTTTTGTCTTCTCCACAACCACCACTCTATTCCACATAATGATATATCCATGGCTCACACTCATGTATTGCGTGAAAGTTGAAAGATTTGAAAGAATAGAGTATGAAAACAAGTGCTTGGCTGAAACCGGGGTTGTGCATGATATGAATATTTCGTGTGATGAAGAGGGAGCATAGCCAGACTATATGATTTTGTAGGGATAACTTTCTTTAGCCTTAGTATTTTGAGAAGACATGATTGCTTTGTTAGTATGCTTGAACTATTATTATTTCTTATGTCAATATAGACTTTTGTCTTGAATCTTTCAGATCTGAACATTCATGCCACAATTAAGAGAATTACATTGAAAACTATGTTGGTTAGCATTCCACATCAAAAATTCTATTTTTATCATTTACCTACTCGAGGACGAGCACGAATTAAGCTTGGGGATGCTTGATACGTCTCCAGCGTATCTATAATTTTTTATTGTTCCATGCTATTATTTATAATGTTTTGGATGTTTAATGGGCTTTGTTATACACTTTTATATTATTTTTGGGACTAACCTATTAACCCAAAGGTGTAAGGGCATATTTCTCCCTAAGTAGTTTTGGTGATTGATGACAATGCATTTGCGGACTAATCGTGTGCTCTAAGCTCTTTCAGATATATCTCACCTAGGCACAAGACGATTATGTGCCCCTCGAAATCTATGGAAGACGGTGTTTCCTTTTGCTTCTTTTTCGGTGGATTTGAGTAATAGGAAAGCCGTACTATTAAGAGGGGGTCCACTTCGGAAAGGTTTGGGTGGAATCAACACGTACACGTCTATACTTTCGCACCACCTTTCCTTTGCTTCTCTGGAGCTCCGATTGTTTTCCTCGTAAGTACAAAACCATGGCTTCCTACTAATACAACTGCCTGGCATGCGGTAGTACCGCTCATAGTAAGCGGTAGTACCGCACAGCCACATGGTAGTACCGCCTCCGGACAGCGGTAGTATCGCACAGAGTGGTAGTACCGTATCATGAGCATGATAGTACCGTGTAGCTGGCCCGGTGTCGTAACTAGTACGGTAGTAGGTGCGGAAGTAATTTTTTACTTCTGCATCCTACGCGGTAGTACCGCTTAGGTCAAGCGGTAGTACCGTGTCGTGTTTTGATACTACCGTATTTTTGCGGATGTAGCTAGGGGTGTATTTTATTTCTTCCGCACATGTCCTCGGCCTGCTTATCTCTGCCTTGCGGTAGTACCGCAGGGACGTGCGGTAGTACCGCTCTGGCAGTACTACCTCCTGTTGTGTCAGCGCACAGAGTTAAGTCTGGGTTAGTACTGCACCAGCGGTAGTACCGCAACCAGAGCGGTAGTACCGCTGGCCGAGCGGTAGTACCGTAACTTACGTGCGGTAGTACCGCGCTCTGCGGGCAGAAATGTGGGATAACGGTTGGATTTGTTCTCCCACTATATATAGGGAGTCTTCTTCTCCAAGAAGACTCACCTCTTCCTCCCCAAAGCTCCATTGTTGCTCAACGTTCCATTTCCGCCCGATCTCTCTCCCTAGCCAATCAAACTTGTTGATTTCTTTGGGATTGCTTGAGAAGGCATCGATCTACACTTCCACCAAGAGATATTTGATTCCCCCACTAATCCTTTGCGGATCTTGTTACTCTTGGATGTTTGAGCACCCTAGACGGTTGAGGTCACCTCGGAGCCATATTCCATTGTGGTGAAGCTTTGTGGTGTCGTTGGGAGCCTCCAATTCGGTTGTGGAGATATCCCCAACCTTGTTTGTAAAGGTTCGGTTGCCACCTTCAAGGGCACCACTAGTGGAATCATGGCACCTTGCATTGTGTGAGGGCGTGAGGAGAATACGGTGGCCCTAGTGGCTTCTTGGGGAGCATTGTGCCTCCACACCGCTCCAACGGAGACGTACTTCCCCTCAAAGGGAAGGAACTTCGGTAACACATCCTCGTCTTCACCGGTTCCACTTGTGGTTATTTCTTCCCTTTACTTGTGCAAGCTTTCCTTGTTTATCTTATATAGCTTGCTTGTGAGGTTGTTATCTTTGCTTCCTATAAGTTGTCATCATAGTAGCATATCTAGACAACTTACTTTCTTGCTTAATTTAAATTGGTTAAGAAAAGCTAAAAATTGTTAGTTGCCTATTCACCCCCCCCCCTCTAGTCAACCATATCGATCCTTTCAATTGGTATCAGAGCCTCGTCTCTTTTTAAGGACTTTACCGTCCAAAGAGTATGGGTGACAACGTAGTCGAGACGGAGGAACATTCCGGTGGAACTCCGTCCTTGCCTACGTCCGATGGGGGAGCCTCGGTCTCTCGTGAGGAGTTCAATGTGGCTATGACCACATTGAAAGAATCACTAGCGACCGAGGTCAAAGGCATGTTTAAGGATTTGCTCGAGGGGCTTAAATTATCCAGCACACCATTGGAAGTGGTTCGTCCCGCTACCATCGTGTCGGAGGCTACTCCCGACAAGGGAGAAGTGTGACGCCCGAAGACCGACGTCCCAGAAGATTCCAGAGATTCCAGATGTTCCGGGTTCTTCCGTGTGTTTCATTTGTGCTTGTGTTATTTATTTTGCTTTGCATCATGTCATCATGCCATTATGTCTTATTTCTTTTGCATCTAAACTTAAATAAATTGTGTGGACCTTCGGTCCATTTAAATCGAGGGAGCTGTGTTTTCTCTTTATAACATATCCTCCCAATATTTAGGGAGCTATATTATAAAATATTCCATTTGTTTGGAATTAACCCAACACACTTGCATAATTTTCCCCATGCCTTTTCTACTTCAAGTTTCACCATCTAAACCTTGTCTATAATTCTTTTCGTTATATCGAGGTTCCTCCAAAAATTCGAACATTTTTGGACACTTCAAAAATCAAGTCTTAGTTCAAACCCATTTGATTTAAATTCAAATAAGTTTGAATTATATCTCGATCTTGCCATTTCTATTTTTCTCGGGACGTGCTCATTTTTATGAGCCCGAGAAAAATAACCTCATGTGCAACTTTTTCCCTAACCCCCCCTCTTTCCTTCTTCCTTCTCTTTTATTGTTTTCTGTTAAAAAAATAAGAGGAAGAGAGCCTAGCGGGCTTGTTCCCTATGCAGCGCGCCGGCCCACAACTTCCCTCTAGGCCAGCCGCCGGCCTGCGGCCTGGCCCAAGGCCCAGCTTCCCTCCCAGCGGCCCAACCGCCACCCCGTAACCCTAGCTGGCCGACCGCTCGCTCCCTTCTCTCCCTCACAGCACCGCTCCTCTCCTCGATCCCCTCTCTCTTCTCCCGCACTCCCTCGCTCCCCTCGCTCTCCCTCTCTTTCCCGCCACCAGCTAGCGAGCGCCTCCTCGCTCCCGTTCCCCTCGAGCCCCAGCGCTCTTCTTCTCCCTCCCGAGCAGCCGGCCCGCCCCTGCCTCCACGCCAGGGCTGGTGCTTCGCCTCCTTCGGCGCCCCCAACCGCTCCCGCCATTGCTTTGCTCCACCTCCCATGCGCCGCGGCCGATCCCCGTAGTCTCCAGCACCGCGGGATCACGATGGCCTCTCCTTCATCGCCCCTACCACCGCTCTTCACCAAGCTCTAGCCGCCATGCTGTTGCCCGACCCCGCTGTCCTCTCCTCGCGCAGTCGCCTCGCCAGGCCGAGCGCTACCGCGCCGCGCCCGTTCGCCACCACCGGAGCCCCTGGTGCCTGCGCCTCGCCGTCTCAGCCGTGGACCGAACCACCAAGTTGCTGCATGTGGGTTCGCCAAGTGTTTCTTCCGATGTGACCAAGGCCGCAAGTACCTCAACGCCCGATGTCAAGTTCGACTACAAGGGTAAATGCCAAGTTCCACTACCGTCGACCTCGGAGACCCTCGACGTCAAATTCATCTTCGAAACGGGAACGCCTACACGGCGACACGTCAAGTACCACTACCGTCGCGAGACCGAGACCGGCAAGACCGCTACGAACGTGAACAACTACCGTCGCCGAGACCGCAAGTACCACTACATAAACGTGTACCCCTACGTCAACGACGACTCGATAAGGACCCCGCCGGCAAGTACCACGACATGATAACGTGGACGGCTACGAAACGTGTACCACGACCCGCGAGAACGCCTACTTCCACTACGAATCGCGAGAACGACTACATCCTCTACGACCTCGAACCGCCCCGAAACGAATGTTCCGAAGGTATAACCCCGGGACGATGACCCGTGGAATGCATGTGTTGTATGAGATGTTTTCACTTGTGTGCTCCGTGCCCGTATCGTCTTTTGTCATGCTCCTCGGTTGCCTCGTTCAATTCTCTGTTCGAATGATATTGTGAAGATTATGCTGCAATATATCTATTCGCTGTTTTTGTTTTGATTCTGGTATTCGAGTTGCTTCGATGTCAAATGTTGATTCCATACCTTCCTAATCGGTGTTCTCATATTTCTATGGGAGTGCTAATTCTTCTTGGCCATCGAGATCTTCATGTTAATCCTTTTCAACCGGTGTGCCTTCTCGTCAAGTTATTCCATACGGACGCCGTTGAGAAATCTGACGATTTGTCTGTTTCATTCATCTCAAGTTGTCTTTGTTTTCCCCACCCTCCCACCCTTTTTCTTATGGAGCTAGAATTCTTAATCAAGTGTCATTTTTATTCATGTGATGTTTCTTCATTCTTTTCCTTCAATGTTCTTATCCGGTGTGTACAAGGTATCTCGGAAGGTTCATAATTCCATTCTTAATCCGTTCAAACTATTTTGAGGATTATAATCTTATTCAGCCATTTAATTCAACCGGTGTAATATCTCTTCAGCAATCTTTTTCAACGGCGATTTCTTTAGTGGGCCCTAACCCACAGGTCTTTTCCCAGGATCTTACCTGACTCTTCTATTTTTCTGGAGTTATACTTAAATTCTTTTCAAAGTGTGACGTAAGAATGATTTCCATCAGTCACATGCCTTCTCCAGGACCGCTTTCAAATTCTTTTTCATCATTGGTTCAACCTTTTAATTCTTCATTACGGAGTGCCTATACAATTCATGGTGGTGTATCTCATCGTCTTCTCAGTTTTTGAAGACCCGAAGACGAGTTCCTCTTGAATCCTTATCCGTTCTTCCAAGATTCGTGGTTCTAACTTCTTGCCATCCTCATTATTGTTCAGATTGTGAGGAATTCTTTTATACATCCGAAGCATTTCATGAATTCTTTTCTTTGTGATCCTCCGAAGGCCATCTTTTCAGAAGATTCTTCGTTCTCAGTTTTCAAATTCGACCTCCCACTATTCTTCATCGATGTCTCTTCGTTCGTCTCCATATTATTACGGTGGTTCATTCAAGTTTACTCTTCCTTGTTATCGTATTAATTCATTTGTCCTTTTCATAATTCTACCGGTGGTTCGTTGAATATTTATCCAAGCTTGTGCTAGATCTCTCTTTAATTCTTTGCAATGAGAATAAGTAGTATGCCAAATCCTTTGGTTGTCATCAATTTAAATTGATGAAGGATATGCATAACATAATTCTTATTCTTATTTCATCCAAGTGGATTAATCCCTTTGTTAGAGTTTATTCATGAGGAATAAATTCTAGCTTTCAAGTTGTTCATCTTGTTTTCCGGAGCTCCAAGTTATTTCAATTATATCATTTCAAAGCTCCATCTAATTCATCGCAGGTCTTGAATCTTATTCTTTTCATCTTTCACTTCTATTGCTTTCATTACCGGAGTTTTCATGGTGGTTCATCAAGATTTAATTCATCCTTGAAGTCTTCATCAAGATTCTTGCTGGAGCTCAAGCATTCTTTATCATGCTTTCCAAGTGTCATTCTTCTACCTTATCTTTTGAGGTGGTGTTATGCCATTCTTGACAATTCCTTCATGTTTCATGATTCACGAGTTATCAAGAATGAGATAGTTAAAACCATCATTTCTTTCTCTTTAGGAGATCCTTTCAACCCCCATTTTTTATCTCTTGGAGTTATCTTGGGTTGTATTTCACCTAAAAGCTTTCCCTAAGGATTGTTGCTAATTATGGTGCTCATAAATGACCCAAATTCTTCATTTATCATTCCGGCGAAATAAGTTTATCGTCTCCTTCCTGATCTCAATGCAATCAATCATTTCCGTTAGTGGTCGGTTGTCGCCTCATAATTTTGAGATGTTTTCCATAAGCCCACAACGAGCTTATTCTTTTCGTTGTTGATTTTTCCAACAACTCCGTTCAACCCTTCTTCGTAAGGATGTTTTTTTTCATATTCATTTGTCGGAGAAGTTGCCTTTTTCTTCTCCGTTCTTTCTTTCCAACAATCTAGCATATATTATTTCATTCCGGAGGCTTTGTGATATTGCTCTCTTCAAACCATCATCTTGTCATATCAAGATCATATTCTCCCTTGCTTGTCTATTTAACCGGAGTGTTGTGTCCTCCATTCTAGTTCTCTCATCTTATCTAGTTTTTCCTATCTTTTCAACCGGAGTGCTGTCTGAATCCTTCTTACCCTTGTGCCATTCTTTTGATTGTTTCAGAGGCAATATGCTGTCGATTTCATCAAGATCATCCATCTTCTCAAGTTCTTGTTAATTCCTTCCATTTTCAGACGGAGTGTTGTCCAAATGCTGTCATTCTTATTCCTTAGCTATACCATTGTGGTTTCATATTCTTTTGGTTCGTAAGCTCTTGTTTCACGTCGTTCAACATACAAGGTTCTCATAATGCTCCTTGTTCCTCTTTTCTAACGGAGTGTTTTCATCTTCGTTCATCTCCATTGTATTCTTTATTCAACTTGTTTAACCTCTCAAGGTTTGTGGTTTCACTCGTTTATCGAAGAAGCAACTTTGTTTTACCTCTGCCTCTTCCGTTTATCCGATGCTATCTCTAGGATCTCGGGTCGAGATCCTCTGTTAGTGTGGGAGAGTTGTGACGCCCGAAGACCGATGTCCCAGAAGATTCCAGAGACTCCAGATGTTCCGGGTTCTTCCGTGTGTTTCATTTGTGCTTGTGTTATTTATTTTGCTTTGCATAATGTCATCATGCCATTATATCTTATTTCTTTTGCATCTAAACTTAAATAAATTGTGTGGACCTTCGGTCCATTTAAATCGAGGGAGCTGTGTTTTCTCTTTATAACATATCCTCCCAATATTTAGGGAGCTATATTATAAAATATTCCATTTGTTTGGAATTAACCCAACACACTTGCATAAATTTCCCCATGCCTTTTCTACTTCAAGTTTCACCATCTAAACCTTGTCTATAATTCTTTTCGTTGTATCGAGGTTCCTCCAAAAATTCGAACATTTTTGGACACTTCAAAAATCAAGTCTTAGTTCAAACCCATTTGATTTAAATTCAAATAAGTTTGAATTATATCTCGATCTTGCCATTTCTATTTTTCTCGGACCGTGCTCATTTTTATGAGCCCGAGAAAAATAACCTCATGTGCAACTTTTTCCCTAACCCCCCCTCTTTCCTTCTTCCTTCTCTTTTATTGTTTTCTGTTAAAAAAATAAGAGGAAGAGAGCCTAGCGGGCTTGTTCCCTATGCAACGCGCCGGCCCACAACTTCCCTCTAGGCCAGCCGCCGGCCTACGGCCTGGCCCAAGGCCCAGCTTCCCTCCCAGCGGCCCAACCGCCACCCTGTAACCCTAGCTGGCCGACCGCTCGCTCCCTTCTCTCCCTCACAGTGCCGCTCCTCTCCTCGATCCCCTCTCTCTTCTCCCGCACTCCCTCGATCCCCTCGCTCTCCCTCTCTTCCCCGCCGCCAGCTAGCGAGCGCCTCCTCACTCCCGTTCCCCTCGAGCCCCAGCGCTCTTCTTCTCCCTCCCGAGCAGCCGGCCCGCCCCTGCCTCCTCGCCAGGGCTGGTGCTTCGCCTCCTTCGGCGCCCCCCAACCGCTCCCGCCATTGCTCTGCTCCACCTCCCATGCGCTGCGCCCGATCCCCGTAGTCTCCAGCACTGCGGGATCACGACGGCCTCTCCTTCATCACCCCTGCCGCCGCTCTTCACCAAGCTCCAGCCGCCATGCTGTTGCCCGGCCCCGCTGTCCTCTCCTCGCGCAGTCGCCTCGCCAGGCCGAGCGCTACCGCGCCGCGCCCGTTCGCCACCACCGGAGCCCCTGGTGCCTGCGCCTCGCCGTCTCAGCCGTGGATCGAACCACCAAGTTGCTGCCTGTGGGTTCGCCAATTGTTTCTTCCGGTGTGACCAAGGCCGCAAGTACCTCGACGCCCGATGTCAAGTTCGACTACAAGGGTAAACGCCAAGTTCCACTACCGTCGACCTCGGAGACCCTCGACGTCAAGTTTATCTTCGAAACGGGAACGCCTACACGGCGAGACGTCAAGTACCACTACCGTCGCGAGACCGAGACCGGCAAGACCGCTACGAACGTGAACAACTACCGTCGCCGAGACCGCAAGTACCACTACATAAACTATACCCCTACGTCAATGACGACTCGACAAGGACCCCGCCGGCAAGTACCACGACACGATTACATGAACAGCTACGAAACGTGTACCACGACCCGCGAGAACGCCTACTTCCACTACGAATCGCGAGAACGACTACTTCCTCTACGACCTCGAACCGCCCCGAAACGAATGTTCCGAAGGTATAACCCCGAGACAATGACCCGTGGAATGCATGTGTTGTATGAGATGTTTTCACTTGTGTGCTCCGTGCCCGTATCGTCTTTTGTCATGCTCCTCGGTTGCCTCGTCGCCGACTCGTGGGAACCCGATGACGGGATCACCCCACCTTTTCATCTTGTTCGACTCGCTCACGCCACCTTTTCTTTTGCCCCGGTCTCTCAACGAGTTACCGGAACCGAGATGTTGCTGTTGCATCATTTTCGGATCGTTGCCGTGGCACCCTTTCTTTCCACCACGGTGACAATACTCCTTATCATCTTCATGTCAACTTTTAATAAAAATTGCATAAACTTGATCATGTCATCCGCATCATGTTAACAACATTAAAATGTGTGCATCGTTGTTTGCCTAAAATTGCTAAACATGCATATGGGGATTTTTTCCGGAATTGTTGTTGGTATTTCCGGCCTCATTTAAAATGTCTGAATGTTGTAGTTTTATTATGCTTCACCTCTTGCTATGTTAAAAACATTTAATCTTGTCTTGTAAATAAGCGAGAGTCAACTAAATAAATAACATGTGGTGTTTCGTCAATATGCAACTCGTTGCATATTGAGCTCCACTTAACTTGTAGTTTTGTTTGTGCACATTGCCATGCCATGCATATTTAAACCGGACATGCATCATACTTGGATGTGCATCGTATGCCATGTTTATGCTTGTGTGTTTACCGTGTTGTTTGCTTCTTTCCGGTTTGCTTCCCTCGTTAGCTTCGGGTTCGTTCCGGAGTTGTGAGTTTCTGCTCGACTACTTCACGGATCCGTTCTTCTCCCTTGCGGAATCCCAGGAAAGATGATCATACCCTTGGATACCTTTACTACCATTGCCATGCTTAGTTGTCTCGATGCTATCGTTACATGTCGCGCTACCCATCTTTTATGCCAGCCTCTCCTTGTTGCCATGAAACCTCTAACCTTTGAAACCTTCCTAGCAAAACCACTGTTTGGCTATGTTACCCGCTTGCTCAGCCCCTCTTATAGCGTTGTTAGTTGCAGGTGAAGATGAAGATCGTTCCAGGAGGGAACTTGTTGTTGGAATATCACAATATCTATAATTATTATTAACACACCTATATATACTGGGCATGGGTGGAAGGCTTGGCCTTTTGCTCGGTGTTTTGTTCCACTCATGCCACCTTAGGCGCCGATAAACCGGCATTATGTTCCTTGATTTTGCGTTCCTTACACGATGGGTGGATGGGGACCCCTTGACAGTTCGTCTTTGAATAAAACTCCTCTAGCAAGGCCCAACATTGGTTTTAATTTGCTCATAATAACAACTTAATTAATTAATTAAATTGCATAGGGAGTTAGCGCCACCCGAGGATTCTTTCTACATAGCAGGGGGGCCAGTGCTGATGGTGTTGGTCCCAAACTGGGGTCCTGCGGGGCCACCACGGGGAAACTCGAGGATTGGTTTTACCTGTAGCATCGCCCATCCGGTTGTGGCCTGAGACGAGATACGCGCGGCTACTATCAGGGTGTCGGCACGCCGGGAGGTCTTGCTGGACTTGTTTTACCATTGTCGAAATGTCTTGTGCACCGGGATGCCGAGCCTGATCGGATTTCCCTAAGATAAGGGGTGATGATATTATATTTATCACTTCAGCTAATCGTGAGAGCTTGTGATGGGCTAAGTTGGGACACCCCTGCAGGTTTATAATCTTTCGAAAGCCGTGCCCGCGGTTATGTGGCAGATTGGATTTTGTTAATGTCCGGTTGTAGAAAACTTGACAGAGGATCCGAAGTAAAACACACAACTGTGTGAGTAACCGTGACTGTCTCTTTTCACTTTGAGAAGAGAACATGGTGGGGTTATGTTTGACTTGTAAGTAGTTCAGGATCTGTAGCGATCACTACTAGTTGCGACTGTTTGCGTAGATGCTCATCTTATTCTTGTACTCGTAAGCTAGCCACCATATTATGCTTAGCCGCTGCTGCAACCTCACCACTTTACCTTTTCCTACCCATAAAGCTTTGCTAGTCTTGATACCCATGGTAATGGGATTGCTGAGTCCTCGTGGCTCACAGATACTACAACACCAGATGCAGGTTCAGCCGAGATTGATGCAGGAGCTGGTTCAAGTACTTCACTGGGAGCTCGATGAAAAGAGTGGCCGTATGCTTGTGACGTTATCGACGATCAGTAGTGGTTTCTACTAGGGGCGATTCGGACCTGTGGCTTTATGTTTTGGTATCTTTCTTTTGGATCTTCGCGCGTAGTCGGGTTGTGATGTTCTGAATGTTGTTTTGCTTATGTTATGTATTGAGTGAAGTGGCGAGTGTAAGCCAACTATCCCTTTTGCAATTTCATCCCTATTTTACATGAGTCGTGCAAAGATACCAAACTTGAGATCATTCCAGAATGGGCTTATACCTTTAAGTCGTGCCTCGACACGTAGGAGGTATAGTCCCATCCTGGGCATTACAAGAAGCTAGTAGTGAACAAGCCCCGGTTACTATGAATGGGAATGGGATATTTGCCCACTCCGCTCCTCCTACTCACTATGGAGGACCCGTTCCCACACCTCATTTAAATTCCGCTGGGCCTCCTCCTAAGTTTATAAAAAATTCTGATTTTGCTACTTGGATGTTTCGCTTTAAACGTCATTTAAATTATTGCTCTACTAATCTTTGGAAAATCATTGAGCAAGGTTTTTATCCACGTGATCCCGACAACTTAACTCCGAGAGAAGCTACAGATCATCAATTCAACGAGTCCGTTCTTTGCATACTTCAAGATGCTATCCCTCCCGAAGACATTGCACATCTTCGACCCTTCATTGTGGCCAAGGAAGCTTGGGAGCAGGTTGGCACCATGTACAAGGGGAGCGCTAGCCTCCAATGCTCGAACTATGAAGTTGTGCAAGATGAAGCCGATGAGTTTGCTATGATCGAAGAAGAAGATCCTCGTGAACTTTATCGGAGATTAACTACTCTTGCGGTCTCTCTTCGAGATCATGGGAGTAAGGCACGGATGACAATTGGATCAAGCACATGTTTCTCAAGGCCATGATGCCCTACCATAAGGCCATGTCCTCCGTCATTTGCCAAACACCGGACTTCCACCACTTGTCAGCAAATGAAGTGTTGGATGAGTTCGTTGCTATGAGGATCTTGGACAAGGCCGCAGACAATGCGGTTTTAAGAGCTCAACGATCAAAGAAGCCTAACCTTGCTTTGAAGGCCAAGGCTTGTGTGGAAGAAGAGGAGGAGGAGGATAACAATGAGTGTTGCCCCGAGGACACCAAATATGCCTATCATGAGCACATGGCTCTTGCTTCACGGCAATTTTGGGGCAACAAGAAGAACTCAAGGCCCAACTTCAACAAGAACAACTCAAGTGGCAACAAGGGCAAGCAACGAGTGAGGACATGCTTCAACTGTGGAAATGTAAGCCACTTCGTTGCAGATTGCCCATATGAGAAAAGAGAAGACTTTGGAGGCAAGCTTATCCGGAAGGACAAGGCCAAGTCTTATCCCAACAAGAACAACTTCAACAAGAAGACTCCTCCTAAAGGGTTGGTGGCCCAAGAAGAATATGTTGAGGATGATGATAATGATGAAGATGATGAGATGGTCACCATGGCCACAATTGCTATTGCTACTAATCCACGCACATCTCTCTTCGACTCTCCAAATGAGAACATCACCGCCAAGTGTCTCATGGCTAAGGCCACCAACAAGGAAACTCCAAACATCAACACTACCATCATCTCTAATCCTTCATTAACGGATTGTATTGATGAGAGTGAGGGAGCTAAGGAGGAAGAGAATGAGTTTGAGTTGTTTATGAGCAAACTCAAGGGCAAACCCAAGAAGCATTTTGTTGCTCTATTGGAACAACTCGGTGAGGCCAATGACATGATCGAGGCTCACGAGGAGACCATTGCTAAAATGGAAGGACATAGTCGAGACTATGCCGATGAATTATCGGATCTCTCTAATGCTCTAGAGGAAGAGCGTGGTCTTCGTTTGGATCTTGAGGAGTCACACAATGATGATCATGCTAAATTAAAGAAAGATATCGATCATGCTTTAGTTGTCTCTCGTATGCTTAACTACGAGAAGGCAAAACTTGGGGTTGACCGTGCTAGGCTCAAGGAGGAGTTTGTTACACTTGACAAGGCTCACAAGGCCTTGAAAGGTATGCATGCTTCTCTCAAGGAGTCTCATGATCAACTCCAAGTTTCGCTAACCAAGGAAAAATCTATCTTTCCTCGCATGGTGTTGATTGATAATGCAAATGCTACTAACCCATGTTGTGAGCATGTGCATCTTGTTGAAGAAAATGCCAAGTTGAAGAAGCAACTTGAGAAAGGCCTTGTAACATGTATACAAGGTGAGAAGAAGCTCAAGAATCTTTTGAGTAATCAAAAGGAGGTTGTGGCAAAGGAAGGAATCGGGTTTGCTCCCAAGCCCAAGAAGAAGAAGAATGACAAGACCAAGCTACCTCCCCCTCTCCGACAAACCTTTGTGAAAGAGAGAGAGGGCACGTCTAAGAGGAAGAACAATGTGAAGGGTGGTGGAGTCAAGAAAAACCCCACCGCACCATCAAACATAGCCGGCGACTTTAATCCTTCTTATGTTTTATGTCGTGCTAGTGATGGTCATGTCTTTGCCAAATTTGTTGGTTCTTCCTATGAGTACATTGAATGGTATATTTGGGTTCCTAAGACCCTTGTTACTAACCTCAAAGGACCCATTACCAAATGGGTACCTAAATCCAAGCATTGATCTCTTGTAGGAGTTTGCTTCCGGTGAGGGATCATGGTTGCTCGATAGTGGAGCCACAAATCATATGACCGGAAGCAAAGACTTGGTGGTGGACGTGCATCTAGGTTCATCTATGCCACCAACGTCGAATGGGGTGATGCTTCATCTTCTAAGGTATTAGGGCTTGGCAAGGTTGTTGTCTCTCATGATTTCACGATCGAGAAAGTCATGCTTGTTGAGTCCCTTGCATATAATTTACTTTCTGTTCGCCAACTTGCACTCATGGGCTTTGCTACATTCTTTGATATTGATACCTTGGCCCTCTTGTGGAGCAAGAATCTTAAAGTAGCCTATGTTGGACATGTCGAGAACGGTCTTTATGTGGTTAACTTCTCGAAGCAACCCACTAAGACCGCGACATGCCTAATGGCTAAAGTTGATGTGGGATGGCTTTGGCATCGCCGGTTAGCCCACGTCAATATGAGATTTTTGCAAAGTCTTCTCAAGGGGGACCATGTTTGTGGACTAACAAATGTTAGTTTTGCCAAAGATCGTGCTTGCAGGGCTTGTATTGAAGGGAAGTTACATGAGACGGCTCACCCTCCCACTACTATCATCTACTCAAAAAGACCCTTAGAGCTCCTTCACATGGATCTCTTTGGGCCTCCATATTTTGATAGTCTTGGGGGTAGAAAGTATTGCTTGGTGATTGTGGATGACTATTCAAGATACACATGGGTATACTTCTTCAAGAAGAAGAGTGAGACCCAACAAACCGTCATCAACTTTGCAAATGAAGCTCAACGACAACATGAAGCAAAGATTTTGATGATCCAAAGTGACAATGGCACCGAGTTCAAGAACTACACCTTGGATGAGTTTCTTAGTGATGAGGGGATCAAACATCAATATGCAGCACCCTATACCCCTCAACAAAACGGTGTAGCGGAGAGAAAGAACCGGACACTGATGGACGCGGCAAGGACCATGATGGCGGAATTCAAATCTCCATACAACTTTTGGGCCGAAGCCATCAACACCGCATGTCATGCATCCAATCGGCTCTATCTCCGCAAAGGCTTGAACAAAACTCCATATGAGATTCTTACCGGTAACAAGCCCAACCTCAAGTACTTCCGGGTGTTCGGGTGTAAGTGTTTCATCCTCAAGAAAGGTGTTGGTTTGTCTAAATTTGAATCTAGAGCTCATGAGGGCATATTTGTTGGTTATGCTACAAACTCTCATGCTTACCGTGTCCTCAACAAGTCCAATGGACTCATTGAGGAGACGAGTAACGTAGAGTTTGATGAGAATAACGGCTCCCAAGTGGAGCAAAGTGATACTTGTGATGTAGGTGATGAAATTACTCCTCAAGACATAAGAAGAATGGGTGTTGGATATATCCTACCCATTGAGGAACCCCTTGTGGCCGAAGGAGAAGGACAATGTTCCACACATGTGGAACCATCACCAACCCAAGACCCACACGTTTTCGAAGAGCAACGTGAAGGCCCTCAACCGGACGAACAAGGCCAAGTGCAAGATCAATCACAAGATCGTGGGGAGCCACCAAATGATGCACAAGGCCAAGTTCTATCCTCTGAGCAAGATCAAGATCAAGAGGAAGCTCAAGATCAAGATCAAGCTCCTGACGTTGCTCAAGATGATCAACCCAGTGCTCCTCAATTATCTCTTGAAGAGCAATTGGAGCATCGTGCTGCAAAAGTTGCCTCCAGGCTTGCTTCCAGAGAACATCACATGGAGAATATTCTTGGAAGCATCAAAAGGAGGGTAAGCACTCGTAGACAATTAGCAAACTATTGTGCTCATCAAGCTTTTGTCTCCTGTGTTGAACCTCAGAACGTCTATGAGGCGCTCGAAGACCCTGATTGGCTTAATGCCATGCATGAAGAACTCCACAACTTCGAGCGCAACAAAGTGTGGCGTCTAGTGCCGAGGCCAAAGGAGAACCATAATGTCATTGGAACCAAGTGGATCTTTAAGAACAAGCAAGATGCTCATGGAATTGTCATCCGCAACAAGGCGTGTCTGGTGGCTCAAGGCTACTCCCAAGTTGAGGGTATCGACTACGGTGAAACCTTTGCCCCCGTTGCTCGCCTTGAATCTATTCGTTTGTTGCTTGCCTATGCTTCTCATCATAATTTAAAGATACAACAAATGGATGTGAAAAGTGCATTTCTTAATGGTCCTATTAATGAGTTGGTGTATGTCAAACAACCCCCAGGGTTTGAGGATCCCAAGTTCCCAAATCACGTGTATCAACTTGATAAGGCACTCTATGGCCTTAAACAAGCCCCACGTGCATGGTATGAGCATCTTACCGAGTTGTTACAAGATCGTGGGTTTGAAATTGGGAAAATCGACCCCACTCTTTTTACTAAGAAGGTCAAAGGGGAGTTGTTTGTCTGCCAATTAAATGTTGATGATATTATCTTTGGTTCTCCTAACAAATCTTTCAATGATGAGTTCGCCGCACTCATGACCACGCATTTTGAGATGTCCATGATGGGAGAGTTGAAGTACTTCCTTGGGTTTGAGATCAAGCAAATAAGAGAAGGAATCTTCATCAAACAATCCAAGTATACTGAAGACATGCTCAAGAGGTTTAATCTAAGTGATATCAAGCCGGCTACTACTCCAATGCCAACGAAGTGCCAACTTGACATTGATCCTAATGGTAAAGCGGTGGATCAAAAGGTATATCATTCTATGATTGGATCCTTGCTTTACCTTTGTGCATCTAGACCGGATATTATGTTGAGTGTGGAAATCTGTGCACGGTTTCAAGCCACACCTAAGGAAAGTCACTTTGTGGCAGTCAAGCGAATCTTTCGATATTTGGCTCATACCCCAAACTTTGGCTTATGGTACCCAAGAGGTGCAAACTTCAACCTTGTAGGTTTCTCTGATTCGGACTGGGCGGGAGACAAAGTGGATAGGAAGTCCACTTCCAGAGGGTGCCAATTCCTTGGTTGCTCTCTGGTTAGTTGGTCTTCCAAAAAGCAAAGTTGTGTGTCTCTCTCGTCCACCGAAGCTGTATGTGGCAGCTGGCAGTTGTTGTGCTCAACTCCTATGGATGACGCAAACTTTAAAGGATTACGGTGTCACTTGTGACAAAGTGCCTCTTTGGTGTGACAATGAAAGTGCCATCAAGATTTCTCTCAACCATGTGCAACACTTCAAGACGAAGCATATAGAGATTCGGTATCACTTCATCCGGGATCATATACGATAAGGAGAGATCGAGTTTCACTATGTCAACACTCATGATAACCTTGCAGATATCTTCACGAAGCCTTTGGATGAAGCAAGATTTCACGAGTTAAGGCATGAGCTAAATATCATCGATCTGAGCAATGTGGCTTGAGACCTTGCACACACTCCTCCCACTCAATAATAGTCTAGATGTAGGCATGGACATAGGGGGAGTATTGTTCTCTCAATGAACTATTCCTCCCCCCATTATGCATAAATCGATCAAGTCTTTGTCATTTGCCATGTTAGATGGTATAAGTGCTTCAAGACGAGTGTTGGTCATGGGCCCAAGGATAGTTCTTTGCGGTGCCATACCAAATAACTCAAACATAGGTGGCTTCGGCCACCGACCTCCTCCATGGAGAAGTGTATTGTGTGCTGTTTTTAGTGTGTGTTGTCTCTCTTTCCGTATGCCTTGCGTGTGCATTTTTACTTTGCTAAAAGCCTCTTGTCGGAACCTGCATTTTCTTGGAGGGACGGTACTACTGTGAGTAGTCACGGTACTACCACAAAGAGAATACGGTACTACCGCAACCAGCACGGCAGTAATTTTTTACTACCGCTGGTCGAGCGGTACTACCACTGGTCGAGCGATACTACCGCTCCAGGTGCGGTACTTCCGCCCGGGCGGTACTACCACGATGACCGCGATACTACCGCACTTATCCGAACGGCTGGGGGTTATGAGCAGGCAGGGGGAGTTCTAAATCCCCCATACCCATTCATCTCATATCCCCACGTCGCCTCTCTCTCTCCCTCTCAAGAACGCCGCCAGAGGACCTCGCCGGATCTCCTCCCCCGGCCACTCTCCTCGCATTCCGACCGGTGGGATCGTTCCCCACCTCGACCTCTTGCCATGGATGAAGGTTTCTCCCCAAATCCCCTATTATTTTTTGCCCGGTTGTTGTTTTTAGGTTTTGGGGAGATGCTTGTTGTTCTAGTGTTCTTCTTGTTCTTATCCATGGAAGATTAGGATGTAGGAGAGTGGTTATGCAATAGAAATGCTAGTAAGTATGCTGCTACTAAGTTACTATGATCAGTCGTAGTATCGTTCGTCGTTCTACGAGTTCTAGTCTAGATCCGTTTTTTCAGATCTGACCCGAGCGGTACTACCGCTGGCTAACCAAGGTACTACCGCTCTGTCACGTAACGGTACTACCGCTCTACTGAGCGGTACTACCGTGACGACGCGGAAGTAAAATTTTAGTACCGCATTATGCACGGTACTACCGCTCCCTAAGGGGCACTAAAATTTTACATCCGCCTTCGTCAAGCAGTACTACCGCTTGGTTCATATTTTCTTCGTAGCACATGCATATTATCCTTTCTACATGTTTCGTATGCCTTTTTGTGGCTTTTGCATTGATTCTCTTTGTGTTTTCGTCGTGTTCTTGTGTTTTTGTCTTAGGTGGTGGCTCCGGTTCCAATGTTCGTCGCACCAATCCCAGCCGTGACACCGGGTCCAAGCGTCTGCGCACCCCCAGTGATGTGCAGAGGGCTCCAATCCCCAACGCAAGTTCAAGACCGCAACCAACAAGCACAAGGAATCAACCATGACGATGGAGGAGATGCCAGCTAATGAGTTCATGACAAGAAGGAAGATCAATCCTTATGGAGAACCCCGGGCTCAATTTCATGGAGATGAACTTTTCTGGACCAAGCAGCAGTATCGTATCTACACAGAGGTACTCAAGAGCAAGCACAACCTGTATGTGGATGCTCATTGGGTTGACATGGCACACATGCTGAGGGATGATCACTGGGCCTACTTTGCCGAGGCTCTAGATCTGGTGGAGCAGTTTGGAATTGAGCACATCATGTCTTTTCAGATGGATTTTGACCCAGAAATCGTGGCTCAGTTCTATGCTTTGGTACACTTCCATACCAAGGAAGACCGCACCATGACTTGTATGACAAATGGTCACAAGATGACTGCTACTTGGAAGGACTTCATGGATCTGATTCAGGTAGCTGACGAGGGGCTCCACAACCCTATTGGAGCTTGGCCTCATGCCAACGCAGAGTCTGCCAACAAAGACCGTCTGCTACCTTTTTATGTGGAGAAGACACTTGCGAGTGGCAAGAAGACATGGGTGTTGAACCCCTTCCTGGACATCATGCATAGGATCTTCCGCAACACTCTGTTTCCTCGGGCTGGGGACAAGGACAAGATACATGCATACCTCATTGACATGCTGCTGATGTGTGCGGAGGCTCGCAATGCTCAGACTCCACCACTTGACATCTCCCACATCATGTGGTGTGAGCTTCGCTTTGCGATCTACACTCGCAAAGTGCCCATCTACACTCCGTTCCTGTTTCTGCTTATCTCCAAGACTTGGGACAAGCTGTATCCTGATGAGGAGTTCGAGGCCCCTTAGTGGATTCATCATGAGCCTATCCGACTTCGCATCAAGAGTCATTGGGCTAATACCACTACCCGTGCAGAGGCTGCTGCAGCACAGATGGGTACAGATGAGGAGCCTGTGGAGGAGGAGCCAGCTAAGGATAGTTCTGGAGGATATGCTCCTCCCTCGTCTGAGCCCTCTTGGGCTAAGAAGCTGAAGAGGAAGATGAAGGAACTATTCTATATGCAAGCTCAAGGACAGTACAAGGCACATATGACTCACAAGCAATCTCGCCAGCGTGACAGGAAGATCATGAGGATCTTTGGTGAGCATGTGTCTAATGGATCCGAGGAGAACATCACTCGAGAGGCAGAGTGGATGGCCCAACAGGGTTACAAGTGGTCCGAGTCTGACGAGGAGCAGCAGGAGTCTGATGGAGAGCATGACGACTGAGATCTTCTGCCAGAGCTACCACCTCTCTTAGTTGTCCTCTTCCCCTTTGTGGTCTCTCGATGCCAAAGGGGGAGAGAGTGGGATTTGCGTTGCGTCTTGTGCCGTGTCGATTTTCTCTTTTCGTTAGTCGAACTCAGTTTGCTTGCTTGTGTCTGTGTTGTGTGCGTGAGACCTTCATACGGTGTGAGACATATGCTCCTTTATCATTAAACTCGTTATTATGTCTATGCTATTAGGATGTGAGCAGTTGTTTTACTTACCCTTTATATGTGCTCACCTTATCCTCCTTACTATGTGCATAGTTTCTTACTCTTCGTATGCAAGGAGTATATTGTTTGTAGAATATAGGGAGAGCATTGATCCTAGTATGTGTGTTGTGCAATCCAAAGCACTCTCCCTTGTATGCACACATCTAGGGGGAGCTTACCTATATTCTATTGCTCTTCTAGGATTGCATACTTTCTTATATATCCTTGTGCAAATCCCGTATTGTCATCAATCCACCAAAAACGGGGAGATTGTAAGGGCATATTTCTCCCTAAGTAGTTTTGGTGATTGATGACAATGCATTTGCGGACTAATCGTGTGCTCTAAGCTCTTTCAGATATATCTCACCTAGGCACAAGACGATTATGTGCCCCTCGGAATCTATGGAAGATGGTGTTTCCTTTTGCTTCTTTTTCAGTGGATTTGAGTAATAGGAAAGCCGTACTATTAAGAGGGGGTCCGCTTCGGAAAGGTTTGGGTGGAATCAACACGTACACGTCTATACTTTCGCACCACCTTTCCTTTGCTTCTCGGGAGCTCCGTCTGTTTTCCTCGTAAGTACAAAACCATGGCTTCCTACTAATACAACTGCCTGGCATGCGGTAGTACCGCTTATAGTAAGCGGTAGTACCGCACAGCCACACGGTAGTACCGCCTCCGGACAGCAGTAGTACCACCTCCGGACAGCGGTAGTACCATATCCTGAGCACGGTAGTACCGTGTAGCTGGCCCAGTGTCGTAACTAGTACAGTAGTAGGTGCGGAAGTAATTTTTTACTTCCGCATCCTACGCGGTAGTACCGCTTGGGTCAAGCGGTAGTACCGTGTCGTGTTTTGCTACTACCGTATTTCTACGGATGTAGCTACGGATGTATTTTATTTCATCCGCACATGTCCTCAGATTGCTTATCTCTGCCTTGCGGTAGTACCGCAGGGACGTGCGGTAATACCGCTCTGGCAGTACTACCGCCTGTTGTGTCAACGCACAGAGTTAAGTCTGGGCTAGTACTACACCAGCGGTAGTACCACAACCAGAGCGGTAGTACCGCTGGCCGAGTGGTAGTACCGTAACTTACGTGCGGTAGTACCGCGCTCTGCGGGCAGAAATGTGGGATAACGGTTGGATTTGTTCTCCCACTATATATAGGGAGTCTTCTTCTCCAAGAAGACTCACCTCTTCCTCCCCAAAGCTCCATTGTTGCTCAAAGCTCCATTTCCGCCCGATCTCTCTCCCTAGCCAATCAAACTTGTTGATTTCCTCGGGATTGCTTGAGAAGGCATCGATCTACACTTCCACCAAGAGATATTTGATTCCCCCCACTAATCCTTTGCGGATCTTGTTACTCTTGGGTGTTTGAGCACCCTAGACGGTTGAGGTCACCTCGGAGCCATATTCCATTGTGGTGAAGTTTCGTGGTGTCGTTGGGAGCCTCCAATTCGGTTGTGGAGATAGCCCCAACCTTGTTTGTAAAGGTTCGGTTGCCGCCTTCAAGGGCACCACTAGTGGAATCACGGCACCTTGCATTGTGTGAGGGCGTGAGGAGAATATGGTGGCCCTAGTGGCTTCTTGGGGAGCATTGTGCCTCCACACCGCTCCAACGGAGACGTACTTCCCCTCAAAGGGAAGGAACTTCGGTAACACATGTGGGGACCCCGACTCATAAGTCGTGATCACCGAATGCACGTGTACAGTGATCCCAGAGATCAATGCTCACTGAACACACAGAAGCTGAATAAGAAGAGTCTTACATCCATACATACCGTATTACACAAATTGTGACCATTATGGTCAAGTCTTGAGTATATCATTGCAGCGGAAATCTTCAATAACAACTTGGACCCATGCCATCTACCTTAACCCTACAGGCATTCTGACTGGGAAGCGTCCTAGCTCGCATGTTCGTCACCAAGAAATCTTCACCATATCCTGCTCTTTCATGCCTGGCCAATAAAATAACCAGTGACAAGCCAATGAGTACTTTGAATGTACTCGCAAGCAACCCAAGTGTGATGACAGAATAATTATGCAAGGCTCTACTGCTAATTGGCAGTTTTGTGGAAAGCTAGTTTTTCATATGCAAATATGATCAACATATAACAAGGGCATGCATGTGTCTGAAACAAGTATCAGGAGGTTACAGACATCATTATCGAGAAAGAGTTGTAATCAACTCATGCTCAAGCTCATTGTGACTTCCTCAAGAATCACATCGTCAATATCACCGAACCATGTTGTTTCCTCACACACACACACCAGGTTTCGCAAACATTGGACATAGCCCAAGAGCGGTTACCCAACTGTCCTTGACCGTGGACACGACTATTCGAATAGTTTTACACTCTGCAGAGGTTGCACACTTTACCCACTAGATCCGGGGAACTTCCGTGTCATCCACGACATGTGGTACCTCAAGTACCCGGGGTAAGCACCCGATCACTATCTTTCCCTAGGCGACACTAATATGGAGTCCACTCGATTGGTAGCAACCCCCGTGCCCCACATTTCACATCTTAAGATTTTTGGAGCCTCGCTCCCATTTCACATACCACGGGCACGGGGTACCAACGGTGTGTTTGGTGCCCTGTGAAAACAGTCATGGCCGCCTATCCAAGCACGACCCCGTACCGAGAGTGACCTCATGTCACCCCCGTCACTAGTAATGCGGCCACCATGCTAGTATCGGCCTAGGTAATCAACAATGCCCTTTCCCATATAAGGGTAGAGTGGTTGCACATGTAAAGTTGGAATAACGGTCGCAACTTAAACCAATCCGTTTGAAGAACAACACGCACACTTGCCTCGATACACCACTTCGTCATCAAGTGGTTACCCAACTCCTCATCTCCCTTGGGCATAAATGGCACCCGACGGGGTTTTCGAAAAGTCTTTGGAAAGTACTCTGCCTCCGTCACCATGCATATTCCCGTCCCATTTGCGTAGCCACTACCATAGCAACCTATCTACTCCCACCGGCATAACCCTCATAAGAAGGTAGGGTCATGCACAATGCAAGTATCAACGAGGAAGTACAGTGGCAAGCCATCAAAGTGGTTACCACCTCATCATGATTCTGATGCATTGATAATAAGGTGCTATGAGACATGCATAAAAAGGTTTCTCGAACATGGTCAAAGGGCTGCTTGCCTTGTCCTTCCGAGTCTTCAAACCTTCTGGTCCATCTCCAAGTACTCCGTTTATTTCATCAACTAACGATGGAAACAATCATAATAAGCAACACAACAAGGCAAAAATAAAAGTGCTCTAAAAATAGGAGTTGGACTTTTCTAGGATACCTCTGGTCATATGAAAAATGACCAAGGTGGTTTCATAGGTATTGGATAAATGGATAGTTTGGAACATTTCAATATGATGGAATCAAGGGGTTTATGGATTTGCAAGAAGTGTACAGAAATATATTTTTGAAAAATGAGCAAAGGCACCCATTTAACAAATCATGATTTTTGAAGCATCTAGGAGTTGGTTTCACTGGATTTGGAGTTCAAATGAATTTCCTATGATTTTGCAAAGTTGACAAATATGAAGAAATGGCTCATTATTTTGTGGGGTACAGAAAGTATTAGGAAAAATGTTCCAAAACTAAGTTTTGATACTTCAAGCATCTAGGAATTTGAACCATTGCATTTGGATCAACTTTGAGCTCTTTGTGATTTTCTAAAGTTTATCACAGAAATAGAAAAATGACATTTTGATAATATTTGTGAAGAAAATGTCTATTGAAAAATGTGCATGTTGCACCAACAGGTAGATCATGATTTTAGAAAATCCTAGAAATTTGAATCATCAAATTTGGAATCCATTTGATTTATTTATGTATGTTTGAAGTTTACAGAAAAAGAAAAAGGAAAAGGGGAGGGGATTTTTACCCTTTACTGCGCACAGGGCACAGTATTGTGCCGTAGCGCACTGGGCCGGCCCAGCTGCACAGCCGCGCGCAGAGGACCAGGCCACGTCGAAGGCATCTTCCAGGTAAGGCGTCTTCGCGCAGGGGAGACGGTCAAAGCCAGAGCCGTCTCCACTTAAACGGAGGGGCCCGCCCACTAGGTCGCTGACGCGCGGGCCCCAGCGGCAGGTCGCCTTCTACCTCCCGCGCGGCGCGACAGGAAACAGAGGAGGCGCGGCCGAGCGGCGCCGGCGCTCTCCCTGGCGGCACCGGCCACCTCCGTCGACGCCCAGCACACCGGCGTGCTCAGGAGAGTGTGCCACATCCGTAGAGGTGCGCCACGACCGCTGGGGTTGTCGGACGCGAGGAAAGCACGAGGAGGAGGGGATGGAGCACGGGGTGGGTTGGCAGTGGTGATGAGAGGGTGCGGGAGTGTTCATGGGGAAGAGAGAGAGGTCGAGACCCAAGAATTTAAGCGGCGGCCGGCGGCACTGCTCCGGCCATAGAGGTGGCTGGAGGACACGGGGAGAGGGGAAGTTGGTCTGGTGGGCGTACGGGAGAGAGATGGAGCCAAAGGAGCAGCGAGGGGCTCGGGGTGGCCTTTAAATGGGTGGGCGACGGTCCACCGAGGACTCATGCACCGGGGAGCTCGTTGACGTCGCCACGGGTCACGGGAGCTCGCCGCGGTGTGTCTGGGGCGTTTGTGGGGTTGGTCTAGGTCAAGGGGAAAGGATAAGGGGGAGCGGGGCGTGCCAGAAGCCCCGCGCGTGTGAAGCCAGCCACTGGAGCTTGCGGGCGGCCGGTGCGCGTGCGAGTGCAGCAGCAGGAGGGAGAAGGAGGAGGGGTCGACCAGCTAGGTGTGTCCCGGACGTCGAGGTGGCCCTGCTGGCATGCGGGGGACAGCCGGGGTGGTCGGGGCATCGGGATGGGGGGCGGCTACAGTGCGCCGGAGCACTGTAGCGCGCTCCAGAGCGCCGTTTTGGCATGCCAGGGCAAGCCATTGGCAGTTGAGCGTGCCCAAGCTTGTCCAATAGCTTTGGGGTGGTACTGGGATGCTCTATGAAGCTTAGGAGGTAAGGTAGGAGGGAGGGGTAAGAAGTAGAAGGGTGGAAAGGTGCTGCCATGGTGAAAACAGAGAGGTAATTAGGGGTTTTACCCCCTCCAATGATTGAGCTTAGGCATGGGTGAGTTACTGGAGGTAGAAGGTGATCAGGTTCACCTGTGGTAAGAATTAGAGGTAAAGGGGAATAGTGAAAGGGGTCAAAACAATGGTTTTCGAAAAATGGCAGAAGGTGTTTGATGCAAATTTGGGCAAGCAAATTATCTCCACTTGACATGAGACTTAACATGATGCCTATAGAAATAGGGTATTCCACCAAGTTTGAGCTCATTTGAAGAAACTTGCCAATGTAACTTTGGTGAACCCTAGAAATAAACAGAAATGGATTTTCCAAGATTAAGTTAAGCAAATCATCTCTCCTTGATGCACCACTTGGTGTAGTGTCACCATTTGGGGTTGTGATCATGTCCACAAAATTTGAGGCCCCAAGTAAAAAGTTGGCAATGTAGAGTTGTTCAAATTTGGATCTGGTCAGAAAGGGTTTTGGGTCACTTAGATCAAGTTATCCTTCTCCAAAACTTGTGCCATTTTGCATAGATGCATGTTTACATCATTTCAGCATGTGCACCAAGTTTGAGAGCATTTGGACAAGTTTGGCAATGTAAAGTTGCTCAAACTTCAAAATGGACAGAAATGGTTTTGAGGGGATTAGATGATGTTTTCTTGATCTTCAAGGCATGAGGATTTGTAAGATCATCAAATATGTCATGTCTGACATGATAGAATTTCCCTGGAATTTTTAGAGAATATTTCCTTTGTAAATATTTCAAAAGCTTGAAATATGCAGAAAGGGTATTGAAAGGATTTGGCCAATATTTTTAACATGACCATGTGTTGAAACTCTTATATATGGACAATATATGTCCTAGGAGTCTCTCTGAATTTTGGCAAATATTTTTGAAACAGTTAAATAATTTTAACCTATTAAAGACCATTTCTGGCCTAAAGAAAAAGGCTTTAAATAAAATATAAAAATAACTTTAAAAAAATATCATTTTGTGGTTTATGGGAGTCCTATACCTAATAGGATTCAAATGTACTTTTTTAAAGATTTTTGACACCCTAAATAAGGTACTTGCAGTGCAAACCTGAATTCAGGGGTTTTTGGATAACTACTTTTAGAAAATACTTTTTGGCCAAAATATTTTTATAAGAAAATACTATACTGTTCTATACACATGGCATGATCATTGGGAAAAGGTTTTGGATCAAGGAGATGAAGTATAAGAGTTGGATGATTTATTTGATTTTTAGAGCACATGCAAACAGCAATCAGAAAACAAATCAAGCAAGGTCAAAAACACTCAAAAGTTTGTCAAGCCACATTTTAGCATGACTATTAGCATAAGTGATGTGGCATGAAAATCAGGCTGTGACAACACATCCTCGTCTGCACTGGTTCCACTTGTGGTTATTTCTTCCCTTTACTTGTGCAAGCTTTCCTTGTTTATCTTATATAGCTTGCTTGTGAGGTTGTTATCTTTCTTATACTAGTGGGAATTTTCATTATAGAACTTGGCTTGTATATTCCAACGATGGGCTTCAAAGTAGCACCATGTTCTTCATGATAGAGAGTCTCATGTTTAGTCACTTTCTTATACTAGTGGGAATTTTCATTATAGAACTTGGCTTGTATATTCCAACGATGGGCTTCCTCAAATGCCCTAGGTCTTCGTGAGCAAGCAAGTTCGATGCACACCCAATTGTTTCTTTTGTTGAGCTTTCATACATTTTTAGCTCTAGTGCATCCGTTGCATGGCAATCCCTACTCACTCACATTGATATCTATTGATGGGCATCTCCATAGCCCGTTGATACGCCGAGTCGATGTGATATTATCTCCCTCCTTTTTGTCTTCTCCACAACCACCACTCTATTCCACATAATGATATATCCATGGCTCACACTCATGTATTGCGTGAAAGTTGAAAGATTTGAAAGAATAGAGTATGAAAACAAGTGCTTGGCTGAAACCGGGGTTGTGCATGATATGAATATTTCGTGTGATGAAGAGGGAGCATAGCCAGACTATATGATTTTGTAGGGATAACTTTCTTTAGCCTTAGTATTTTGAGAAGACATGATTGCTTTGTTAGTATGCTTGAAGTATTATTATTTCTTATGTCAACATAGACTTTTGTCTTGAATCTTTCAGATCTGAACATTCATGCCACAATTAAGAGAATTACATTGAAAACTATGTTGTTTAGCATTCCACATCAAAAATTCTATTTTTATCATTTACCTACTCGAGGACGAGCACGAATTAAGCTTGGGGATGCTTGATACATCTCCAACGTATCTATAATTTTTTATTGTTCCATGCTATTATTTATAATGTTTTGGATGTTTAATGGGCTTTGTTATACACTTTTATATCATTTTTGGGACTAACCTATTAACCCAAAGGTGTAAGGGCATATTTCTCCCTAAGTAGTTTTGGTGATTGATGACAATGTATTTGTGGACTAATCGTGTGCTCTAAGCTCTTTCAGATATATCTCACCTAGGCACAAGATGATTATGTGCCCCTCAGAATCTATAGAAGACGGTGTTTCCTTTTGCTTCTTTTTCGGTGGATTTGAGTAATAGGAAAGCCGTACTATTAAGAGGGGGTCCGCTTCAGAAAGGTTTGGGTGGAATCAACACGTACACGTCTAAAGTTTCGCACCACCTTTCCTTTGCTTCTCTGGAGCTCCGGCTGTTTTCCTCGTAAGTACAAAACCATGGCTTCCTACTAATACAACTGTCTGGCATGCGGTAGTACCGCTCATAGTAAGCGGTAGTACCGCACAGCCACACGGTAGTACCGCCTCCGGACAGCGGTAGTATCGCAGAGAGCGGTAGTACCGTTTCCTGAGCACGATAGTACCATGTAGCTGGCCCGATGTCGTAACTAGTACGGTAGTAGGTGCGGAAGTAATTTTTTACTTCCGCATCCTACGCGGTAGTACCGCTTGGGTCAAGCGGTAGTACCGTGTCGTGTTTTGCTACTACCGTATTTCTGCGGATGTAGCTACGGATGTATTTTATTTCATCCGCACATGTCCTCGGCCTGCTTATCTCTGCCTTGCGGTAGTACCGCAGGGACGTGCGGTAGTACCGCTCTGACAGTACTACCACCCGTTGTGTCAACGCACAGAGTTAAGTCTGGGCTAGTACTGCACCAGCGGTAGTACCGCAACTAGAGCGGTAGTACCGTTGGCCGAGCGGTAGTACCGTAACTTACGTGCGGTAGTACCGCGCTCTGCGGGCAGAAATGTGGGATAACGGTTGGATTTGTTCTCCCACTATATATAGGGAGTCTTCTTCTCCAAGAAGACTCACCTCTTCCTCCCCAAAGCTCCATTGTTGCTCAAAGCTCCATTTCCGCCCGATCTCTCTCTCTAGCCAATCAAACTTGTTGATTTCTTCGGGATTACTTGAGAAGGCATCGATCTACACTTCCACCAAGAGATATTTGATTCCCCCCACTAATCCTTTGCGGATCTTGTTACTCTTGGGTGTTTGAGCACCCTAGACGGTTGAGGTCACCTCGGAGCCATATTCCATTGTGGTGAAGCTTCGTGGTGTCGTTGGGAGCCTCCAATTCGGTTGTGGAGATAGCCCCAACCTTGTTTGTAAAGGTTCAGTTGCCGCCTTCAAGGGCACCACTAGTGGAATCATGGCACCTTGCATTGTGTGAGGGCGTGAGGAGAATACGGTGGCCCTAGTGGCTTCTTGGGGAGCATTGTGCCTCCACACCGCTCCAACGGAGACGTACTTCCCCTCAAAGGGAAGGAACTTCGGTAACACATCCTCGTCTTCACCGGTTCCACTTGTGGTTATTTCTTCCCTTTACTTGTGCAAGCTTTCCTTGTTTATCTTATATAGCTTGCTTGTGAGGTTGTTATCTTTGCTTCCTATAAGTTGTCATCATAGTAGCATATCTAGACAACTTACTTTCTTGCTTAATTTAAATTTGTTAAGAAAAGCTAAAAATTGTTAGTTGCCTATTCGCCCCCCCCCCCTCTAGTCAACCATATCGATCCTTTCAAAAGGCCCGGTCCATGTCAGGGATATGGTTAATAGGTATAAACCGGATATTGTAAGCCGGCTTAGTTATATCGTATTTGGTTTATTATTTTAGTAGAGATTACGGCCCATGAGATTTCAAGGCCCATGTATAGAAATACGGTTTGTAAACCGCCAAAGAGATGTAACTTGAGGGATAAGAAAGAAAGGGCAGAGACCGAGGCGGACACGATTATGAGCCGGCCTCGGGACTCTGTAAATCGGACCAGGCGTCACCTCTATATAAAGAGACGACCCGGCACCGGTTTAGGGACAAGCAACAATCGATCCGTCGAGACGCAGGCAAGCGATTCCGCTCCCTGTAAACCGACGCCCAAGCAATATCAAACCAACTAGACGTAGGCTTTTACCTTCTCAAAGGGGCCGAACTAGTATAAAAT
Organism: Secale cereale; assembly: GCA_902687465.1. Taxonomy (NCBI): domain Eukaryota; kingdom Viridiplantae; phylum Streptophyta; class Magnoliopsida; order Poales; family Poaceae; genus Secale; species Secale cereale. The sequence continues at coordinate 212,914,873 of LR738715.1, forward strand.
CCCTTGTGTCCTTTGTGTGTCATGAACCCTTTCAAGCTAACCCGTGCGATGGTTCCATCATCAAGTCCGCTAAACCGGACATCTGTCGTGTTAATTCCACGACAGTTGGCGCCCACCGTGGGGCTCGCGCACGATGGTTTCGAGTTCTTGGAAGGCGGCCTCAAGGGGTTAAAGGGTTACGCAGTCGGCCGGATGACCAAGAGTCGTCGCGGCCGGATCTACATCGACGACGCGGGTTGGGGACCGGAGGCCGATTTGATTGAATACGGGTACCGGGTCCCCTTCGGGAGCATCCAAGTCTTCATCGGTAAAATCGGTGAACCGGGACCTGAGCCGGACACCTTCCCCAACATCGTCGAGCCGGCTCAGCGTGCGAGGTCGACCCGGATTCAACCTGCCGTGAAGCATGTGTTCGTTGGAGCGATTCACGGAGGACAAGCCGAGGACGGGTCAGAATCTGATGGTGCAACCGTCGTCTATTCAGATGACGAATCTTCGTCCGGGGAAACTGAATCTCTGTATCAGTTGCGGGACGGCCGGTCTGAGGGTGAGTCCGATGGAAACAGTATTCCGGGCCCCTCCGACCCGCCAAATCGGGTGGCGGTTTTCATGGCCGGTTCACAACCCCCGACGAACGGAACAACAGCGGAGGCTGGCGCAGGGGGAAGCGGTTCAAATCCCTCCATTACTGCGGTTCTATCCACCTTGATGGAGGAGTTCGCAGCTAAGGCAGTAGAGGTCGTGGCTCCAGCAGACAAGGCGCAACATGATGCAGTGCTTCTTCAGTTGAAGGCCCGGATCGATCAGTTAAGGGAGGATTTAAAGGCAGAAGGAGAGATGCTAGCCATAAGACAAGCGGAGTTAGATGAACAAGCTTTCCACTTAAGGATGGAACAGGCTTCCATGGAAGGGGTAAGAGGACGAAAATATCGATCCCGACTGCCGCCGGGTTATGAGTCTGCGAATTTGTTCAGAACACCGGGGGCTGGGGCCAGTAACAATCCGATCTTAAACCGGAGAAGCCCACCGGCTCGAGAGGAACCGGTTCAGCAACCCGCCGCAGAGCGGGAGCGACGGATCACATCGGCGCCTTATGTTCCGGTCCCCCCGGGGCACTATTCAAACCCTGTGGATAATATCGCTGCAGCGGCAGCACGGTTGGCCGCTTTACCTGTGGAAGAAACATCCCCTGTAGCGATAGAGGCGCGCAGGGCCCAGAGGTTACTCAATACGGCGTTAATACAGCAGCAAGCGTACTCTCATAGCAGGGAAAGGTTACATTCAACACCACGTCCCAATCGGAGTTACTCTAGACATTGGGAGGAGCCCGAAGTGTCTAGCAGTGAACGGAGGAGACATCAGCACAGGCAAGATAATCCGGCAAGGGCAGAGATGCCAGCCCCGGATCGAAACCGGCCTAGATAGGAGGCCAGGGAGGAGATCCGCCAGTCGACGCCGGTTCACACCGGCACTACGGGGACAGGAGCGACAGCGAGCGGTTTTGGGATACAGTGTCTTGTCCCGGCCCTGCGGAGCGTTAAGTTGCCCAAGGATTTCAAAGGACCTCGCAAGGTGCCTAATTACACAGCCGATTTACCGCCCGAGGCTTGGGTGGAAAGTTACGAGATGGCCATGGAGATGCTGGACGTGGATGAATCGGCTTGTGCCAAATATTTCACTATGATGCTTGAAGGAACGGCCCGGACTTGGCTAAAGGGACTTCCTCCGAATTCCATCGGATCATGGGGGGAGCTGCACAGTCAGTTCATCAAAAATTTTAAGGATACGTGCAAGCAACCTATGTCGGTGATAGATTTAGCAGCGTGCGTGCAAGGAGAGCAGGAGTCTACAGCAGCTTGGGTACGCAGAGTGGCAGAGATCTTGCACTCCTCAAACGGCATTAATCCGAGCACAGCAATTGTAACATTGGAGAACAATTGCCGGTTTGAATCTTTGAAATTAAAACTCGGACGGCTCAAACGGGAGTGCAATGACATGGGGACTTTGATGAGCGCCTTGGTGAAGTACGGAGACTCAGATAATACCAAGTACCCGGAGCCAGAAGGAGATAAAGCGGGAAAGACCAGCAAGACTGGCAAGCCGGCGACAGCTAATCCGATTACTTCAGGTCTTTTGGGCAAACGGAAACCAGAAAGCAGCTCCGATTTTGTGGCTAATACACAGGTTCAAGGCGGTTTTCAGGGTAATCAGCAAGGTCCCACTCGCCAAGCCGGTGGAGGAAATCCGGGTTGGGAGCAGGATTTGGATCAACCCTGTATAAAGCATAGCGGGAGAAAGGGGCCTGCACGGCACACTGCAAGAGAATGTCTAAACCCCATGATAGCAGGGAACGGCCGTTTTAATCCTCATAGCCGGCCCCCGAATGGCGGTTCAGGGCCCGGGTTTTACGGCCCGGGTTACCAAGGGAACAACTCCGGTTCAGGATATAGGGGCAACAGCGGTTATCAAGGGAACAACGGTGGTTATCAATCCCGGCCAGGTGGCCAAGGTAGCCAAGGAAACTACAATGGTCAAGGAAATCAATCACATTATCAAGGCGGTTATCAGGGTCAGGGAAATCAATCGTATCCCCAAGGCGGTTACAGCAATCAGAATAATCAGCAGCAGGGCCAAGGGAGTCACAATAACCAGGGAGATCAGCAGCAGCAGCGGCCGCAGCAACAACAGCAATCCGGATACCAGAGTAATCCGAAGGAGTTGAGCAGCGGTCAATATCATGTATTCACCACGAGTTTATGCAAGAGAGACCAGAAGGTTTTAAAGCGGACTGTTAATGCGGTGGAACCGGCGACGCCGCAGTTTCTACGATGGTCAGAGCAGCCCATTGTTTGGAGCAGGGAGGACCACCCGCTACGGGTAGATAACCCGGGACATTTAGCCTTGGTGGTGGCACCTCAGGTGGGAGGATATAGGTTCACTAAAGTCCTCATGGATGGAGGTAGCAGTATCAATATATTATATTACGAGACCTTTCGCCGTATGGGTCTGACAGATAAACAATTAAGGACATCAAACACAGTGTTTCACGGGGTGGTCCCAGGTAAGTCAGCTTATCCAGTTGGTAAGATTGACTTAGAAGTTACCTTTGGGGATGAGCATGATTCTAGATCGGAGATGATCACCTTTGAAGTTGTCAAAATCAAAAGTCCGTATCATGCTTTGTTTGGGAGGACGGTTTATGCTAAATTTATGGCTAGGCCATGTTATGTTTATTTGCAGCTCAAGATGCCGGGTCATAAAGGCACAATTACGGTGCACGGCAGTCGTAAGATAGCAGTGGAATGTGAAGAAGGTGATGCAGCTTATGCAGAAGCGGTATGTGCCGCGGAAGAGTTGAAATTTTATAAGGATAATGTTGATCCGGCAGACATGACTCCGCTGAAGAAGCCAACCACCGAGCATGATCCGGCTTTGAAGTTTAAATCAGCAGAAGAAACTAAGCAGGTCGATTTTGTGCCTGGAGATTCGTCTAAGCAATTCACCATCAGTGCTAACCTGGATCCTAAATAGGAAAGCGCGCTCATCGAGTTCATCCGTGAGAACCGGGATATCTTTGCATGGAAGCCCTCTGACATGCCAGGTATACCGAGGGAACTCGCTGAGCACAAGTTAAATATTGATCCGAAGTTTAAACCGGTAAAGCAGTATCTGCGCCGCTTCAACGAAGAGAGGCGCAAGGCCATAGGAGAAGAAGTGGCTAGGCTTTTGGCGGCCGGGTTCATAGTAGAAGTGTTTCATCCGGAATGGTTGGCTAATCCGGTGCTAGTTCTAAAGAAGAATGGGAAGTGGAGGATGTGTGTGGACTACACAGACCTCAATAAAGCTTGCCCAACTGATCCTTTTGCTCTACCTCGCATTGATCAGATTATTGATGCTACAGCAGGGTGTGAGCGGCTGAGTTTTTTGGATGCGTACTCAGGTTATCACCAGATCAAAATGGCAGTTGAAGACCAAGAGAAAACGGCATTCATAACCCCTTTTGGTGCTTTTTGCTATGTGTCTATGCCTTTTGGGCTCAAGTGTGCGCAGGCAACTTATCAGCGTTGTGTTCAGAATTGTTTGAAAGGACAGATAGGAAGGAACGTACATGCTTACGTGGATGACATTGTGGTTAAATCAAAGGAGGAGAGGACAATGATAGAAGATCTCAGAGAAACCTTTGATAATCTTCGGGCTTACAGGATGATGCTCAATCCGGAGAAATGTGCTTTTGGTGTCCCGGCTGGTAAGCTTTTGGGATTCCTGGTCTCAAACCGGGGAATAGAAGCCAACCCGGAGAAGATCAAGGCCATCACATCTTTGACGAAACCGGCTTGCATTAATGATGTTCAGCGCATAGCTGGCCGGATCACGGCGTTGAGCCGGTTCATCAGTCGCTTAGGAGAAAAGGCGATCCCGCTTTATCAAATGTTGAAGAAAACGGACCGGTTCATTTGGAGCGATGAAAGCGAATGCAGCGTTTGAGAATCTGAAACAGCAACTAGCGAAGCCGCCGGTTTTAGCTGCCCCTATCGACAAGGAGCCTTTGCTACTATATGTTGCTGCAAACACACGGGCAGTTAGCGTTGCAATTGTGGTTGAGCGCAAGGAAGCAGGGAAAGAACATCCGGTTCAGCGTCCGGTTTACTATGTGAGTGAAGTACTCATCGAGTCCAAGCAAAGATACCCTCATTGGCACAAATTGGTGTATGGGGTATTCATGGCAAACCGGAAGTTGAAGCATTATTTCCAAGGGCATCCGATAACAGTGGTTAGCTCAGCTCCGTTGGGAGATATAATCCAGAATAGAGAGGCAACAGGTAGAATAGCCAAGTGGGCCATTGAGCTCAGTCCGCATGAATTGAAATATGTACCACGTACTGCTATCAAGTCTCAGGCACTGGTGGACTTCATCAACGACTGGACAGAATTACAGACCCCGGAGGAGAAGCCGGATCTCACTTATTGGACGATTCACTTCGACGGCTCGAAGCAGTTGGAGGGCTCAGGGGCTGGAGTTGTTTTAACTTCCCCCAGAGGTGATAAATTTTGTTATGTCCTCCGGTTGTTATTTCCTTGTACTAATAATGCAGCAGAATATGAAGCACTATTTCATGGTTTGCGGTTGGCAAAGGAGATGAATTTAAGCCGGGTTAAGTGCCTGGGCGACTCAGACCTAGTGGCACAGCAAGTTTCGGGCAAGTGGGATTCAAGGGATCCCCTCATGGCGGCTTATCGGCGAGAGGTTGAAGCGGTGGCAGGTTACTTCAAAGGGTATCAGGTGGAACATATAGACCGGCGGAAGAACGAAGCAGCTGACGCTTTAAGCCGGCTAGGGTCGCAACGAAAGCCGGTACCACCGAACACCTTTTTGGATGAGTTGCACAATCCTTCGGTTCAAGTACCTTCAGAGGACGATCTGGCTATTCCGGACCCAGAGGCACAGTTGGTTGCGGCAACCCATGTTATTCCGGACTGGACGTTACCTTATTTGCTATATTTAAGCCGGGGAGAATTGCCAGAGGATGAAGATGAAGCACGGCAGATAATCCGGCGTTCCAAGTCTATGACAATTGCCAATGGGGAGCTGCATCATCGTAGCACCTCTGGAGTATTTCAACGGTGTGTTTCAGCTGAGGAAGGTTGTGAGATTCTAAGGGAGATTCATGAAGGGGATTGCGGTCATCATGCCGGATCAAAATCTTTAGTGGCTAAGGCTTTCCGACATGGCTTTTATTGGTTAACCGCACATGCAGATGCAGCAGACCTGGTCCGCAAGTGTGACGCTTGTCAGAAGTTCTCAAGACGTGCCCTTATTCCGGCACAAGAGCTCCGGATGATACCAATAACTTGGCCTTTTGCAACTTGGGGGCTTGACATGGTGGGTCCTTTCAAGAGATCCCAAGATCAGAAAACTCATCTACTGGTGGCAGTGGATAAGTTTACAAAGTGGGTTGAAGCGGAACCTATAAGCAAGTGTGATGCGGCAACGGCGGTTAAGTTCATCAAAAAAGTAATATTCCGGTTTGGTTTTCCACACAGCATCATCACAGATAACGGCACCAATTTATCTCAGGGTGAGATGGAAGAATTCTGTCAACGAGAGCATATTCGTTTGGATGTATCTTCTGTGGCTCACCCCCAATCCAATGGTCAAGCAGAAAGGGCAAATCAGGAGATTTTGCGTGGAATCAAGCCCCGGCTTATGACACCTTTGCAGAGAACCCCAGGGTGTTGGGTTGAAGAATTACCCTCTGTCCTTTGGAGCATTAACACTACACCAAACCGATCTACAGGTTATACACCTTTTTTCATGGTCTACGGGGCAGAAGCAGTTCTTCCAAGTGACATACGTCATGATTCACCAAGGGTGGCGGCCTATGTAGAAGCCATCAATGAGGAGTCAAGACAAGACAGTTTGGATCGGTTGGATGAAGAGCGTGACATAGCTGCAGCACGGTCAGCGATTTATCAGCAAGATCTGCGCAGATATCACAGCCGCCGGATCAGAACCAGGACATTCCAGGAGGGTGACTTGGTACTCCGGCTTATCCAAGATCAAACCGATATGCACAAGCTATCCCCGCCATGGGAAGGGCCCTTTGTGATTAGCAAAAATTTACACAACGGGTCGTACTATTTGGTGGATATTCGAGAGCACAAAGATTCACGGACGTCAGAAGAGGAGACGAAAAGGCCATGGAACATTGCTCATCTACGGCCATATTACACTTGAGCCATAGGCTCCCATGTATCCTATGTATATATTATGAATAATGAATAAACCGGCACCCTCGGTAAACCGGGGGCTCAGCCTTTTTTACATAAAATTTGCGGCAAATATCCATGTCAGTTGTTATCAAAGAATCATATTTCAAGGTTAACTGGTTTTTAGAAACTAATCTTTGCAGGGTGTGTGAAAGAGCGGTAGAATTCTCAGGAACAAGAGATTACATCCGGTTCAAGAAGAGAAAAACCCCATAAAAAGGAAAAAGCCTGCAGAGTCAGCGGCCCCTGGGGACAGTGGTTCGCCCACACCCCCTTGAATGGCTATGTTACAAATATTTGGGTTCCCTGAACAGTGGGTACGCCCACATTCAAATGATGGCCCGGCCCCTGGGGACAGTGGTTCGCCCACACCCCCTTGAATGGCTATGTTACAAATATTTGGGTTCCCTGAACAGTGGGTACGCCCACATTCAAATGATGGCCCGGCCCCTGGGGACAGTGGTTCGCCCACACCCCCTTGAATGGCTATGTTACAAATATTTGGGTTCCCTGAACAGTGGGTACGCCCACATTCAAATGATGGCCCGGCCCCTGGGGACAGTGGTTCGCCCACACCCCCTTGAATGGCTATGTTACAAATATTTGGGTTCCCTGAACAGTGGGTACGCCCACATTCAAATGATGGCCCGGCCCCTGGGGACAGTGGTTCGCCCACACCCCCTTGAATGGCTATGTTACAAATATTTGGGTTCCCTGAACAGTGGGTACGCCCACATTCAAATGATGGCCCGGCCCCTGGGGACAGTGGTTCGCCCACACCCCCTTGAATGGCTATGTTACAAATATTTGGGTTCCCTGAACAGTGGGTACGCCCACATTCAAATGATGGCCCGGCCCCTGGGGACAGTGGTTCGCCCACACCCCCTTGAATGGCTATGTTACAAATATTTGGGTTCCCTGAACAGTGGGTACGCCCACATTCAAATGATGGCCCGGCCCCTGGGGACAGTGGTTCGCCCACACCCCCTTGAATGGCTATGTTACAAATATTTGGGTTCCCTGAACAGTGGGTACGCCCACATTCAAATGATGGCCCGGCCCCTGGGGACAGTGGTTCGCCCACACCCCCTTGAATGGCTATGTTACAAATATTTGGGTTCCCTGAACAGTGGGTACGCCCACATTCAAATGATGGCCCGGCCCCTGGGGACAGTGGTTCGCCCACACCCCCTTGAATGGCTATGTTACAAATATTTGGGTTCCCTGAACAGTGGGTACGCCCACATTCAAATGATGGCCCGGCCCCTGGGGACAGTGGTTCGCCCACACCCCCTTGAATGGCTATGTTACAAATATTTGGGTTCCCTGAACAGTGGGTACGCCCACATTCAAATGATGGCCCGGCCCCTGGGGACAGTGGTTCGCCCACACCCCCTTGAATGGCTATGTTACAAATATTTGGGTTCCCTGAACAGTGGGTACGCCCACATTCAAATGATGGCCCGGCCCCTGGGGACAGTGGTTCGCCCACACCCCCTTGAATGGCTATGTTACAAATATTTGGGTTCCCTGAACAGTGGGTACGCCCACATTCAAATGATGGCCCGGCCCCTGGGGACAGTGGTTCGCCCACACCCCCTTGAATGGCTATGTTACAAATATTTGGGTTCCCTGAACAGTGGGTACGCCCACATTCAAATGATGGCCCGGCCCCTGGGGACAGTGGTTCGCCCACACCCCCTTGAATGGCTATGTTACAAATATTTGGGTTCCCTGAACAGTGGGTACGCCCACATTCAAATGATGGCCCGGCCCCTGGGGACAGTGGTTCGCCCACACCCCCTTGAATGGCTATGTTACAAATATTTGGGTTCCCTGAACAGTGGGTACGCCCACATTCAAATGATGGCCCGGCCCCTGGGGACAGTGGTTCGCCCACACCCCCTTGAATGGCTATGTTACAAATATTTGGGTTCCCTGAACAGTGGGTACGCCCACATTCAAATGATGGCCCGGCCCCTGGGGACAGTGGTTCGCCCACACCCCCTTGAATGGCTATGTTACAAATATTTGGGTTCCCTGAACAGTGGGTACGCCCACATTCAAATGATGGCCCGGCCCCTGGGGACAGTGGTTCGCCCACACCCCCTTGAATGGCTATGTTACAAATATTTGGGTTCCCTGAACAGTGGGTACGCCCACATTCAAATGATGGCCCGGCCCCTGGGGACAGTGGTTCGCCCACACCCCCTTGAATGGCTATGTTACAAATATTTGGGTTCCCTGAACAGTGGGTACGCCCACATTCAAATGATGGCCCGGCCCCTGGGGACAGTGGTTCGCCCACACCCCCTTGAATGGCTATGTTACAAATATTTGGGTTCCCTGAACAGTGGGTACGCCCACATTCAAATGATGGCCCGGCCCCTGGGGACAGTGGTTCGCCCACACCCCCTTGAATGGCTATGTTACAAATATTTGGGTTCCCTGAACAGTGGGTACGCCCACATTCAAATGATGGCCCGGCCCCTGGGGACAGTGGTTCGCCCACACCCCCTTGAATGGCTATGTTACAAATATTTGGGTTCCCTGAACAGTGGGTACGCCCACATTCAAATGATGGCCCGGCCCCTGGGGACAGTGGTTCGCCCACACCCCCTTGAATGGCTATGTTACAAATATTTGGGTTCCCTGAACAGTGGGTACGCCCACATTCAAATGATGGCCCGGCCCCTGGGGACAGTGGTTCGCCCACA
>LR738715.1:212924367-212947385 GCA_902687465.1 Secale cereale
ATGAGTTTTTGGGTTCCCTAAACAGTGGGGACGCCCACGTTCAAATGATGACCCGGCCCCTGGGGACAGTGGTTCGCCCACACCCCCTTGAATGGCTATGTTATGAGTTTTTGGGCTCCCTGAACAGTTGGTACGCCCACGTTCAAATGATGACCCGGCCCCTGGGGACAGTCGGGTTCGCCCACACCCCCTTGAATGGCTATGTTATGAGTTTTTTGATGTGTTTCTTGATATTTTTGTGTTTCATAACCTTTTTAACTAAGAGGAAGAGCTCTAGAAGTTGAATGGCTATCTAGTGTTATAAATCTGGGTCAGGAACACCAGAGAGAGTTAAACCGGCGTTCATCGTAACCCGGCTCGACTTCATAATGAGCTAACAATTGGCAGCACACAATCAGATTCAAGTTACAAATTGCTGAACCGAGAAGAGAAGGATTTATGGACAAGTTGAGCTGAAGAATTTCAAAGACTTATTAGAATTGATGAAGACTGATTAAGGTAATTTTAAACATCTTGCCGTTTTTAGGTATTTTGGCTACATGCAATTAAGGTATCACAGTTATTTGTCAAAGGTATGCTTGTTTGTTATACCAAGAGAACAAGTTAATCCGTCCAGTGGTCAAACCACTAGGACATATTTTTCATCTTTTTTATGGACAGGGCAAGAAATCCGCATCAATCAACAAGTCAGCGAACGAGTACTTTATAAAGACCAAAAGCCGGATCACAGTGCATTAAATTTCAGCTAAAGCCTATTACAAGGCATGAAAGCCAAATAGTTGGAAGCATTGTTTACGAATAGCAATTGTGATTACAGCAATAACATTTAAGATTCCGTTCCTCCTTGCCGGGATGATTGGCCACCATCTGGTTCCGGAACATCTTCCTCCTCGTGAAGCGGCGGGAAATCTGGTGCACGCCAATCAATCTTGGCCAAGGCACGGAAATACACTTCATCGTTGATCAACTCAGCAGGATCAATATCAGGAGCAAAAGTGTGAGGACGAACCGGCGGAGTTAAGTTTGCAACATCGTAAACCGGTCGTTCCACACGCTCGTTTTGCAGGTCATATGCTGGGTGGTATCGAGACAAATCAGCTTCCACCGCAATCTTGCTAGAAAGTGGACGCATTTACTTTGTCAGAGCGTACAGATCCTTCTCATCAAATGCTGAACCGTCTTCCTTGGTGTCAGGAAACCCGGTTAACACTTCTGCCGGATCAATGTCTGGAACCCAAGCTTTAGCCCTTGTCAGGGCCATAAGAGCACCTCCTCGGGCAGCCGATTTCTTCACCTCTTCAAGACGAGTTGGCAGAATCGACAAGCTGTTCAAAGTAGCCTTGATGGTTGAAGGAGCCGGTTTACCAAAGGAGGTAGCGCTGATAATCCTTTGCGCTCCAGAATATAGTTGCTCCACCAAAGTATAGCAGGCCTTCAGTTTCTTCCGTACATCATCCCCAAGATGGGAGACACGGCGTCCTACATACAACAAGAAAAGTTAAACCGGTACAAATCACAGTTTGCAAAGATAACAGACAAGAATTCAGGTTATGCTTACCAAAGATAGCAGAGGTCATCAAATCAATCTGGCATTTTAACCCGGTCAATTCTTCAGTAACCGGGTTAAGTGCTCCTTCGGCATCCTGAATACGTTTTTCAAGATCCTTCTTCTGGACTTCAAAAGCAGTCCGTTCCTCATCAAAGAACTTCTTCAAGTCTTCAGCAGTTTTTAAACTCACTTGAAGTTCTTTCTTCGCCTTTGAAGCGGCTGCCTCAGTCTCTATAAGCCGGCTTCGAAGTTCACTGTTTTCCACAGCATTCCGGTTCAGCTCAGCCTGTAGACAAAAGTTCAAAGGTAAGATTAGAAATTACAAGTCTCAAGCACACAACCAAGTTGTATACTTGACACTTGGGGGCTAATGGCAGTTGAAGCAATGCATCAGAGACAATTTTTTACAAGTCTCAAGCACACAACCAAGTTGTATACTTGACACTTGGGGGCTAATGGCAGTTGAAGCAATGCATCAGAGACAATTTTTACAAGTATCAACTACATAACCAAGTTATCTACTTGATACTTGGGGGCTAATGTATGGATCAGCAGTTAAAAACTACAAAGTTCCGGATTACCTTCAATAAAGAAGATAAACCAGAACTTGGGGGCTGTTAGAAGATAAAGATGCGTCAAAACAAAGCAAAGTCAGAACAGGAAAAACTTACTTCGTATTTCTCTCTCATCAAGTTTACTAAGCTGGCTTCATAGTCCCGGCTACTGTGGAGCCGGCTCAAATATCCGGAATAAATGTCTTGAGCACTCATACTCGAAAGACTGGATATGTCCGTACTCCACTTCCCCTTTTCCTGAGTTACTTTCTCCGCTTTAGCAGTATGTTTTGCTAAAACGGTGGGTTTGGCTGGCGCAACATAAGCAGCGCCAGTAACCACAACGTCAGGGGAAGTGGGTGCATTGGGAGGAGTAACTTCAGCTTGAGCCGGATCAGGAGACCCCGGGTTAACTTGAGGAGAACTAACCCGGGCCGGACTTGGTGGATCTTGGGCAGCATCAGTGGCAGGAGTATCAAGAGCAGGTTCTTGAACCGGAGTGACAGGGGTACCTTCAGGAGGGATAGCTGTTGACGGCTCAATTACTGGTTCATCAGCAGAGGGATCAACAGCAGGCTTATTCGCCTTGGCCTTCTTGCTAGGTTTCGGTTTACTGGAAAGATAAGCAAAATAAGTTAGCACTATAAAGGGAAGGAGCGTCATAAACCGGAAATGGTGAGGAGAATTACCCCGGGACGGTCTTTAGAGGAGGAAGCTGTGTAGCGGTTGATTCGCCAGAAGAGGACAGTGGAGTTTCCTGATAATCAGGATCAGTCGGTTTAAGTGGTTTTCTGATAAGACCGGCCTTGGGGTGAAGAAGGGTTGGAGAGAGTATCACCTCAGCGCGGTGCTTTCGAACCGGAGTCAATGAGATTCCAGAAGATTCCACTGCTAAGCCACTATGGCGAGTGGTCCGGCACAAAGCTTCGTGCTGTTGTTTCTTCAAAGTAAAATTGGGATCCAACTTAGCATAAGGATGAGAAAATTGATACTTTCTAACAGTCCGACGGCTCTTTTGAGGAGGGTGTTCTGAATCGGAAGAAATAAGGGTTACCTCAATCTCCGTCGGGTTATCACCTTCGAGTGGATCCTATGAAAAGGGCATCATTAGATATATGAACAAGTATATAAAAGCAAAATGTAAACTGGAGTAAGGCGTACCTCGGAGTCCGGATCATCATCCTCAGAAGGAGAACCGGCGTCAACGGCTGCTTTCCTTTTCTTATTTGCAGGAGTTTTTCGGCGAGCTTGCCTTGCAGGTTTTTCCTGAGGTTTCCTCCTCCAGAAAGGATCATCAGCCTAAATGAAAAAAGCAAAGGCAAGTAAAAGACGGTTCAAAAAGGACGGTTTATAAAGTACAAGTTAAAGACACTTACTTCAGGCAGCTTATTCTTCTTGAAGTATGGGGCCAAGCCAACTCTAGTGCAGTCTGTTAGAGCAGGATTGACAATTTTCTTGGCCGATTCAATTACTTCCGATTCAGACAACTTCTCCTTAGAAAACCTTTGAGGATCATCCGATTTACCGGAATAATTGCACATCAAATCAGGGCGCCGGCTTAAGGGAAGGATACTCCATGATAACCAGCAGCGGAGGAAATCTGTGCCGATCAGGCCATTGGCCATGAAAGCTCTCAGCTTGGAGAGTTGAGGAGAAAACTGGATCCGTTCAGCAGCGCTTAATCGTTGTGGCAAGGGGTGATTTGCCGGGATACGAGTTTCACGATAACCCGGCAAAGGGTTTTCACCTTCAGGAGATGTGTCTACGCAGTAAAACCAGGACTTGTTCCAGTCCTTAGGATGAGTGTGCAGGGAGGCGTGAGGAAAAACTGCATCCCTTCTTTTCTGAATGCTAATCCCGCCAAGCTCTTGATGAGGCCCGCTGGTGAACTCAGTACGCCGGTTTGCATGGAAGAAATCCCGGAATAAATCAACTGACGGTTCTTCTTGCAGATAGGCTTCAGAAAACACTTGGAAATCGCAAATGTTGGAAACCGAATTTGGTCCGATGTCCTGCGGGTGCAACTGGAAGGTAGCAAGAACGTCCCGGAAAAATTTTGAACCGGGGGGGGGGGGAGAAACCTCTGGAGATATGGTCCAGAAATACGATAACTTCCCCGGATCTAGGAGTGGGAGGGCACTCGTTACCCGGGGCACGCCATTTTAGCTCGGCCCGAGGCCCTAAGGTGCCGATGCTCGACAGTTTGACTAAGTCTTCCTCAGTTACGACAGAGCGGACCCAATCACACGAAACATACTGCTTAGCCATTTGAGCAAATTGCTGAAGAAAAAGAAGAATACATAAACCGGATTATGAACATGCAACGATCCGGGACTTATACATATTGTGCAATGGAGAGAACAGAGAACTAGCTGATATAGTTAAACCGGTAATCATAACACAAATTATATCATTTCCGGTTTAAAATGGCAGTTGAAGAGGAATAGTTAAGTCATTGCACCAGTCTACATCGTTTCCGGTTTATGACATGACGATCTAAACCGGAGCGTACTTAGCGGATCTATTGAAGAGAAAAACAGGTTTTCAACGCATTGCTAAGGAGGAATAGATCTGAGCATAATGAGATAAAGAAACGAAAATTACACGGGAAATCTACAGAGGTCCAATTCAGAGCAGATGAGCTTACAGGATGTGCATAAAAATGAGACCTAAAGCAGGCAACAGCAGAAATAAAAATGGCAAGATCTAAAGTACCTGACGCATCTACAGCAGAATAGAAATGGAAGAAGATCAGAAAGATAATGATACTACGGAGTTGCAGGTTTCAGAGAAAGAACATTATGAAGCTCGCGGAGAACTCTAATGGCGGAACAAATAAAACTATAAGGTCACTTTGACGAAGATCTAATCTGATGCTAAGCGAGAGACCTACGGACTAAGGGTTTAAAGGTTACTAAAGTTTTATGAGAAAGATATCTACAAAGAGACGAAGCTTCATCAGAAGCCCTAATGGCGGAAGAACACCAGCAAGGTAATGGCGGATACAGATCTACAATGAGGAGAATAAACATTCCAGGGACAGCAGGAATCGGTGGCGGAGAGAATCTGGACGAGTCAGGTTGATGCAGCGGCCTGAGGAGCTCTTGATCCGATGAGACGATGGCGGCGCTCCGAGCTCGGGATCTAATGGAGTTCTTGCAGGTCAGGAAGCGGAAGGAGGAAGAAGACGCGAGAAGGAAGAATGAGGAGGGGCGGTATTATTTATAGGCAGAGAGGCAGACGCGAAGCGACAGGTGCGGTAATCAAGGGAGAAAAATCGGATAAAGATCCGTTAAACGCCTCGATTCTCGGGATAACCATTAAAAACAAACTACAGTACAGCTCGCGGCGTTAAATGCGGAGATGATGTCATTGTCAGACTTTAATGATTTCGGAGGATGACGTCAGAGCCGGTTTACAAAAGATGAAGACAGAAGAGAAATTGCAGGGGACGATGGAGACTGATATGAACAAGTTCAAATCATTCTGGGGCCTAATGTCAGGGATATGGTTAATAGGTATAAACCGGATATTGTAAACCGGCTTAGTTATATCGTATTTGGTTTATTATTTTAGTAGAGATTACGGCCCATGAGATTTCAAGGCCCATGTATAGAAATACGGTTTGTAAACCGCCAAAGAGATGTAACTTGAGGGATAAGAAAGAAAGGGCAGAGACCGAGGCAGACACGATTATGAGCCGGCCTCGGGACTCTGTAAATCGGACCAGGCGTCACCTCTATATAAAGAGACGACCCGGCACCGGTTTAGGGACAAGCAACAATCGATCCGTCGAGACGCAGGCAAGCGATTCCGCTCCCTGTAAACCGACGCCCAAGCAATATCAAACCAACTAGACGTAGGCTTTTACCTTCTCAAAGGGGCCGAACTAGTATAAAATCCCTTGTGTCCTTTGTGTGTCATGAACCCTTTCAAGCTAACCCGTGCGATGGTTCCATCATCAAGTCCGCTAAACCGGACATCTGCCGTGTTAATTCCACGACAGTCCAGATTGTTGTTTTTTCGCCTATTTCAAGGTTTTACAGAAAAGGAATATCAAACGGAGTCCAAACGGATTGGAACTTCGGGAGAGATACTTTTGGAGCAAAATAGGCAAGGGAGACTTGAGAACCACGGAATAGGGCACACGTGGCGTCCACGATGGTGGGGGGTGCCCCCCCTACAGGGCGCGCCCCCTACCTCGTGGGCCCCACGTTTGGCCCCCAGTGCCCTCCTTCCTCCTATATATACATACGTACCCCGAAACCATCAGAAGAGGAGAGAAAACCTTAGTTCCACTTCCGCAACCTTCTATACCCGTGAGATCCTATCTTGGGGCCTGTTCCGGAGCTCCGCCGGAGGGGGGATCTACCACGGAGTGCTTCTACATCATCATCATCGCCTCACCATGAGTTGTGAAGTTTACCATAGACCTTCGGGTCCATAGCTAGTATCTAGATGGCTTCTTCTCTCTCTTTGGATCTCAATACCAAGTTCTCCTCGGTCTTCGAGGAGATCTATTCGATGTAATCTATTTTTGCGGTGTGTTTGTCGAGATCCGATGA
The DNA here is from genome assembly GCA_902687465.1 of Secale cereale. Classification (NCBI taxonomy): domain Eukaryota; kingdom Viridiplantae; phylum Streptophyta; class Magnoliopsida; order Poales; family Poaceae; genus Secale; species Secale cereale. The sequence continues at coordinate 212,931,036 of LR738715.1, forward strand.
ATTGTGAGTTTATGATCAAGATTATCTATGAGAAGTATTTGGTTCTTTTCTGAACACTTTATGTATTATTATAATATCCTTGCAAGTCTCTTTGAAGTATTGGTTTGCTTTGGCCTACTAGATCTATAGTTCTTGCAATGGGAGAAGTGCTTGGCTTTGGGTTCAATCTTGCGGTGTCCTTACCCAGTGACAGTAGGGGCAGCAAGGCACGTATTGTATTGTTGCCATCGAGGATAAAAAGATGGGGTTTATATCATATTGCTTGAGTTTATCCCTCTACATCATGTCATCTTGCTTAAGGCGTTACTTTGTTCTTATGAACTTAATACTCTAGATGCATGTTGGATAGCGGTCGATGTGTGGAGTAATAGTAGTAGATATAGAATCGTTTCGGTCTACTTGTTTCGGACGTGATGCTTATATATAATGATCATGCCTAGATAGTCTCATAAGTATTCTCTTTTCTACCAATTGCTCGACAGTAATTTGTTTATCCACCGTAGAATCCCGCTATCATGAGAGAAGCCACTAGAGAAACCTATGGCCCCCGGGTCTATTCTCAACATATCAATCTACAATCTACTTTACTTTTCCGCTTTTACTTGCTATTCTTATATCCAAAAATACCAAAAATATCAAACTATCATATCTATCAGATCTCACTTTCGTAAGTGACCGTAAAGGGATTGACAACCCCTTATCGCGTTGGCTGCGAAGTTCTTATTTGTTTGTGCAGGTGCGAGGGACTCGCGCGTGGTCTCCTACTGGATTGATACCTTGGTTCTCAAAAACTGAGGGAAATACTTACGCTACTGTGATGCATCACCCTTTCCTCTTCGAGGGAATACAACGCAAGCTCGAGAAGTAGCAACCGATCTTTCCTATGCTCTTCATCTTATGCATGGAGCCACTCCACCAGTTGTTTGCGAGAGCTACCGATACTGATTTGCTGGCCCCATTGGCGTGCTCTGGCCTCAAACAAAGACTCTCCATGTTCGCCGATGATGTCATGGTTTTTCTCAAGCCGAAATATCAGGAGCTCTCAGCGTGCTCGTCGATCCTCGACATGTTCGGACACGCTTCTGGGCTGCATGTGAACCTTGCCAAGACGGCAACCCTTCCCATCTGGTGCACCCAGGAGCGAATGCAACTCATCCATGATATACTTTGTTTCTCGACGGCCGAGTTTAGATGCAAATACCTTGCCTTCCCCTCACCATCGGAAGCAAACGGCAATGCAATTTCGTGGACTCGTTGACCAGCTCGGCGCGATGCTGCCACACTGGAAGGCAGCGACTCTGCCGAAGAGCAGCAGGCTCCTTCTCATCCAATCAGTCCTCACAGTGATACCCATCCATTTAATGTTAGCTCTGAGGCTGCCACCCAAAACGCTCGCAGCAATGACCAAAATATGTCGAATTTTTCTATGGAGCGGCAAGGCGGAGGCAGGAGGAGACGCCTGGGACGTCGTCTGCCGTCCAAAGTGGGTGGGTGGCCTTGGTGTGCTGGACTTGCGCTAGATGAATGTAGCTTTGCAGACAAAGTGGATCTGGTTACAAAAGACGGACACCTCCAGGCCTTGGGCGGAGTTTGCCATTCCCGTGCCCAAGGAATCATGACTACTCTTCTAGGCGGCAGCGCGCATGCACCTTGGCGATGGCAATAGCACTTTGTTTTGGGAGGATCGATGGCTTATGAGATCCCGCATCCAAGAGCTTGCACCACGTCTCGGCGCGTGTGAAGAACTCAAGAACCGTCTACGAAGCCATAACCTCAGATGCTTGGGCGCATGACCTTGGGCCGGCCATCGACCACGCCACCTTGGAGAAATTTTTGTCCCTATGGCCCGCGGTGGCGGCCACCCGCCTGAACGAGTACGACATCGACGCTATTACCTGGGCCTGGAGCAAGGAGCGGCAATTTTCGGCCAGCTCGGCTTACCAGGACAAGTTTTGGGGGCTTCAGGTTTCACCCACGGCTTCGCACTCCTGGGACTCGCGAGCGCCGCTAAGATGCACGTTATTTTCCTAGCTGGCAATCAAGGAGAGGTGCTGGACCTCAGACCGACTGGCGAGGCCAGGATTGCCGCACCAGGACACATGCCCGCTGTGCGATCAGCACGATGAAACGATAAACCACCTGCTTCTGCACTGTGTTTTCGTTCAACAAGTGTGGGCCCAAGTCCTGCCCACGCTGGGCATGGGGCATGCTGAGCCTCGCCAGGAGGAGACGCTTTCGGACTGGTACGTGCGCAGCGGGCTAGATATGCTGCCCAAGAAGCGGGCGAGGCCGAGGCGTGCGACTTGCTTACTAGTCCTCTGGGAGGTGTGGAAGCACCGGAACGACATTGTGTTCAATGGGAGGACTCCATGTCTCAGAAACTTGTTGCGGAAAGTTGCTAGCAAATACGTGCTATGGAGGGACATGGGACTGCTCTGCAGCGATGACGATATGCACCAGGGCATCGAGGCAGCTCTAAGGTGGGCGTATGGCGAATAGTCACATAGTGTGCTGGGTAGAGTAAGGTGGAGTTGGCGTGGGTGTCATGTAGCCGTGCACTATAAAACTATTCTGGGGTTCTTTCCCCCTTCTTCTCTTAATAGATGTGTGCGTATTCGAAAAAAAAGTGTTTATACTGGATGCTTGTTGTTTGATGCTTTATATATACAGCGAGGCGAAAGTATTTTTCGATAAACCTCCTGGACCTTGAGACAAGCCGCCAGGCTTCCCACCGAGAGGCCACCCCTGATGTATTACACCGTCACGGTAGCCCCCGAGGGTGAGTGGAGTTGGAGTGTTTTGATGTTCAAAAATGAGAACCCAAGGAGGCTCTTTTTGTCTTGACGATAATCGTGGCCTATCTATGTGGCCCGGCTTCAGGCGCAAAGAACACAAAGAAAAAATGGGTTATTCTATCCGATCGCATAAAAAACGCACAGAAAAAGACGCTACTCTACATGGTCGCACCAAAAAAAACTAAGATTCAATATGCTCCAAAAAAGGCTAAAAGCACACAAAAGGAAGAGGCTACTCTACCCGGTCGCGCCAAAAATGCACACAAAAAGGAGCTACTCTACACTATCACGCATTCGCACCAATGAAACTAAGATTTCAACCAAGTTCTTATACGTCAAAATACGCACACAAAAGGAAGGGGCTACTCTACCAGATCGCATGGAGTAGCCCCTTCCTTTAATTTGCAGGTGCGACATGATACAGTTGGTGTCCGAGACTCTCATGGCGAGGCAAGGCTACATATCAGACAAGAAGAACTTCCCATCACGCATATCGTTGCAACCCCCCTGTAGTCGGACATCCTGACGTTGTCCATGAGCAGGTCGATGGAGAACCCCTCGTAGGAGGTTGGCACCGGCAAGGGCATCGACATACCGCTCGCTGCCGCTCCGGCGTCGATCGACATCACCATGTCGGCGCATGACATGGTGACAGGAGCATGAAGCCCTAGAAGTTCGAGCACTCGGTGCATGAGATGGCGAAAACACTTATATCTTTTTTGTCATGGTATATTTATTGTTTCCACATGGCATCTTTTGTTTACATTTCCAAAAGTATTTTAAATATCAACATCATATATGTCTATGCTCCGTTCTTGCTTTTTTTAAACGGCAGTACTACATAATCCCTTTGTCCCAAAATAAATATCTCAAGTTTAGTACTCCCTCCGTCCCAAAATAAGTGTCTCAAATTTATACTAACTTTAGTGTAAAGTTGTACTAAGGTCAAGGCACTTATTTTGGGACGGAGGGAGTACAATTTTATACTAAAGTTAGTACAAAGTTGAGACACTTATTTTGGAACGAATGGAATATATCTCACACGACATTTCTTTTGATCGTCGTAGGTGTACCAAACTCCATGATGCCATGTCATCAGGTTTTTGCTATACGTGTGTTGTTAATCTACCGACATTCCGCATCATCTTCTCCAGCTCACCAGGCCCTGTACATAGTAAATGTTAGTCCTTTGATCTTTTTGCATATCTTTTCTTTTCTTTTCTTTTGTCCGTTACTAAATTTTTGGTATTTGTTTTTGAACCGAACTCGTAGAACAATCGTTCTACGGTATATTATATTAAACAAAATATATACAAAATACAAAAGTCAGAATGTTACAAGAGGGAAAGCTCAACCCACACCCGTTTTGGTAAACCCTTGAGGCAACATGATATTTAGATTAATTTAAATACTGATCAATCCAACTAGAAAGGAGGTCTGAAAATTTATTCTTGATCTCGTGCTTGAGCAGCAACATGTCTGATCGAAAGTTTGCTCTCCACGAATTAATCACTGCAGGAGTGGCTCTGAAAATGACTCCATTTCTTTGAGTCCGGATGTTCCAACAACCCATGATAGTAACTTCCATGGCAATAGAAGGTGGGAGATTCTGAATGGTCAACATAACTTCATCAAATACTAAAATTCCCCTGTCTTTGTCACCAAGAATGGTGGACCAGCAGTTGAGTGCAAACTCACAGTCCTAGAAGAGATGTAAGGTTGTTTCCATGGTGTGATTGTGACAAAGTGCACAGTTGTAGGAAGGGAGATGGAAAGATTTCCTGTGAAGAAGATTCCTTGTATTGATTCTGTCATGTAGCATTAGCCAGAAGAAGATTTTGTATCTTAGCATAACAACACTTTTCCAGATCTGTTTGAAGATGGGAGGAGCCAAATCTCCTATGGCCAGTTCTTTGTACATTTTGATGGATGAGTAATGTGTTCCCCACGAATAAGTCCATTTATCTTGAGCTATGGTGAGATGTGTTTGTTGAGCAATAACTTGTAGCTCTTGAAACTGTTGGTGTGCTTGAGTTGATAAAGGTGTATGAAAGTTGTCCACCATGTTTGTAGCTTGGAAGAATACTTGCACTGACAAAGCTTCGTCTGTGGTGAAGGAGTAGAGCTCGGGATAATTGTCTTTAAGTGCACCATGTCCCCAATTATCTTGCCAAAAAGTGATAGTGTTTCCTTGACCATTTTTCCCTTTGGAAATTGCCTTGAACTATGGAAGTAGTTTTAGTATATTCCTCCACCAGAAAGAGCCCACAACTCTATTTGTAAGGATGCCTCCAGGATAATAAGACTTCCAAATAAGCTTAACCCATGGCAAGTCCTCATGATTAAGGAATTTATGGAGATATTTCATGAGGAGACATTTATTATGAGTTGCAATGTTGAGTACACCTAAACCCCCCTGATCCTTTGGAATACAAACATTGCTCCAAGATAATAATGTTGTACCTATGTCCTTTATTCCATATTTCCTCCAAAAACAATGTCCGAGGTATTTGTCAATCTGTTCTATGATCCCCACTGGCAGATTAAGAGTGCTCATAAATAAGATGGGTAAACTGGTGAAGACTGGCTTGATCAAAGTGAGTTTATCTCCATATGGCAGCAAGGTTGAGCAACAAGAGAGCCTTTTGTCAATTCTCTTAATAACTGGGGCAAAGTCCTCCATTTTGGCTTGACTGTGCTCAGTGGGAGACCAAGATATGTAAAAGGAAAGCTCCCAGTGGCACAACCCAGTTTATGTGCCAGTGATTGCAACTTGGATTGGCTGGTGTTTATTGGTACCATGACAGATTTTTCAAAGTTCACCCGTAGTCCAGTAAAAATGGTGAAGTGCAACAGCAAGTTTTTTAACTGTTCTATTTGAGTTTCACTTGCAGGCATAATGAAAACTGTATCATCAGCATATTGGATTACAGGGAAATCAGGGCAAGGGTGGTGCTCTAGAGGCTTGCATATTAAGTTGTTGTGCATAGCTTCATTGAGAATGGATTGTAAGATATCAGCTGCTAGCACAAGAAAAAAGGGGAGACTCGATCTCCCTGTCTAACCCCTCTTTTGCATAAGAATTGCTTTCCTGGTACTCCATTGAGTAGTACAGAAGAAAACCCAGAAGAAAAAAATCATGTCCATCCACATAAGCCATTTTGGACCAAAGCCTCTTGCACTGAGAATGTCCCTGATGGTTTGATGCTCAATGAGATCAAAAGCTTTTTCAAAATCCAATTTTATCACAATAATTTCTTTGCCTGATGATTTGCATTGGCTGATATATTCATATGTCTAGGCTAAGCAATCTTGGATTGATCTTGATTTCAAGAAGCAATACTGGTTTGTGTGCACCAATTAAAGAATAAATGTCTTAAGCCTGTTTGCTAAGAGCTTTGTGAGGATTTTGATAAAGCAGTTCAGTAAAGAAATTGGTCTGAAATCATTGGGTGTGATTGGACCATCCTTCTTGGGGATTAGAGTAATGAATGATAAATTGATGCTTTGAATGCTGATTCTGCCATGGTAGAAGTCATCTATCATCTCATAAAAATCTGAAGCAATAATATCCCAGCAGTGTTTGACAAAATTGGTGTTAAAACCATCAGGCCCTGGTGCTTTGTCAGAAGAGAGTTCTTGGATGGTCTTGTCAATTTCTTCCTTTGTGAAGGGTGTTTCCAAAACTAAGAGATCAACACTTCTATGCAATAAGTTTTTCACATGTAGTGGATTAAAAGTGGGCACAGAAGTATTCAATCTTTTTTTGAAGGCCTGATGCAGAATATTTGCTTTGGAACTGTGATCTTTGAAAGAGTTGCCCAATTCATCTTGTAAACATTCAATGTGGTTAACTTCGTACTTAATTGTGGCTTTGGCTTTAAAATACTGAGAGCCGGCTTCACCAAACTTGACCCATCTAATAGTAGCCCTTTGCTGCCAATAATTTTTTTGCGATTGCAACAAAGACATGAGATGCTTCTTTAGAAAATTCCTGCCATTTCTTTCAACATCATTTAGAGTTCTAAAATCTTTAACAGTGTCAAAAAATAGGATTGCTTCATTGGTAGCTTTGATTGTGTTGCTCAGGTGTGAGATGGATTTTGCCCAAAGTTTCACGCACTTCCTCGGTCTTTTGAATTTTGCATTTACTCTTTTAGCACTGTCAGAGATGTGCAGAGGTAACTCCCAATTTTGCTTAACAATGTCTTTGAATCCTTGAATTTGCAACCAATAATTTTCAAACCTGAATATCTTTGCCTTAGGAATGTGGGTGCCAATCTGAACTAGACAAGGTATATGATCAGATACTGGTTTGGCCAGAGGCAACACAACTGTATTGGGATATTGAGTAGTCCATGCTTCAGAGGTGAAAACCCAGTCCAGCTTTTCCAATAGTGGGGCAGTTTGCATATTACTCCAAGTATAATTCCTTCCTTTGAGAGGAATTTCTACAAGAGCCAGGGAGTTAATAGCTTCATTAAACTTCATCATGTCATTGAAATTGCCACCAGCCTTGTTTCTGTTACTAGGATATCTGACATAGTTAAAATCTCCCATGATAATCCACTGCATGTCATCAGGCATAAGAGTGTCCTGGAACCAGTCCAGAAACATGTTTCTTGCTTCTCCTTGACAAGGGCCATAAATATTTGTGAGAATCCACTCATCTCCAGAAATCTTGGAAACAAATTTTATGGACAGGGAGAATTCGTTTGAAAAGAGTGTTTCACCAGTAAAAATGTTACTTTTCCAAGCCACCAGCAGGCCACCAGAGGCACCAATAGAGGGCAGAAAATCAAACGATTTGATTCTATTTGGACAAAAGTTCTTGAGATATCTCTGATCAAAAGATTCCTTTTTAGTTTCTTGCAGGCAGACTATGTCTGCATTAGCCTCACCAATCTTGTTTCTTAAAGCCAGCCATTTACCATTATCATTGATACCTCGAATGTTCCAGTTTAATATATTCTAGGTTCTGTTCATGAGGAATAAATGTTGTTCTTAAAAGCAATTGTCTGTAATTTTCCTGTAGATACTGTTATATCAGAGGCCGAGCCAATTTGCAGAGAGCAAAATAACATATGCACAAGCAGACACAACCATTGTAATGCAACTGGATTCAGTGAATAGATCTCCAAATAAGAACTAAACTGTCTTATATCATAAGGGTAACCAGATAAGCACCAAAAATAAGTCTGCAGAGGGCATACAAAGTTCAGAGATGCAGAACATTCTTTTACAAGCCATAGTGCCAAAAGTTTCCATAAAACATCAAGTGTCTCGCAAGTACTGAAGTTCATAGCTAACATGGATTGTGATCTGTATCTAGTGGAAGCTGAGAAACTAGGGCTTGAAGACAGGGTTCTTCTTGGGCCCTCCTTTGCCATGCTGCTTGCTCTCTTTCTTCTTCTTTTGCTGATGCAGCATTTCATCAGTGCAATCCTTCGCAGTAGCCTTGCAAAAGGATGCAGAGAGATTTTTAACAATCTTTGTAGTAATTACAGGAGGATTGGAGGTACAAGGGAAGTAGAATTTATCTTGGCAAGTCTGTCTTTTGAACCCTTTATTAATCTCTTGGAACATGAAACTTCTCCTTACCTCAGTTTCCACTACAGGTCCCTTATCTTTTCTCTTCCTGTGAGCATGTGCCACGGATGTGCTTGCTGCAGGATGAGCTACTGTCTCTTTTGCCCCAGGAGTGGAAGGAATCTTGGTTGAGGAAACTTCCTCCTCAGGATCAACCTAATTACAAATAGTCCTTGGATTAGTTTGGCATTTGTCAGGAAGAACAAAAGGAATAGTAACTTGAGTAACTGAACCCACAATAATGTAAGTCCATAGTTGAAAGACAAGCAGTGCTTTAGCCCATTCAAAATTATCAGGAGTTAAAAGAGCCACAATAATAAACTTGCACCATGTAGTTGGTACCTGGACTACCTTGTCTGTTGGGCCAGCAGATGCAAAATGCTTATTCCATAAGTCCATCCCATCCTTAGAGAGCTAATCTTCTTCTTAGCCTACTGATTCATCATGAGATAACAAGAGTTTAATGTGAGGGTCCAAATTATCTGATGACTGTGTTTCACTAGATGTAGCTTTGAAAACAGGATTATGAAAACCAGGGGGCAGTCATGCTTGTGTCTTCAGTTGAGCTGTTACCTATAGGTGTAATCACTAGTAGAAAACAGGGCTTTGGTTTGGGCCTTGCGAGCCCATTAGTCGCGGTTCACCCACGAACCGGGACCCATGGGTGCATATGTCCCGGTTCATGCGGCTTAGGGGCCGGTCGGGCCTCGTTGGGCATCTATCCCGGTTGGTCTGGGACCATTTGTCCCGGTTCAAGGCAAGAACCGGTACCAATGGTGCTCGCTCCTGGCCTAGACCCATTGGTACCGGTTCGTGCGGAGAACTGGGACAAATGGGTTACCTTTAGAACCGGTTCCTGAGACGAACCGGTACCAATGAGTTTCCTATATATAACCCCTCGCCCATCACTTCCTCTGCTCTGTTTTTTCTAGCCGACCGGGGGGAGCTGTATGGTGCTCTAGCTAGCTCACCTCCTATGTACATGAGGTGTTCGATGAAATGTCCGAGTCACACTAGTGAAGCTTTTCTCCTCTCGAAGCTCGAACTCCAAGTTCCATTTTCTCCGAGATTTGTCTAGGTTTAGCGGTCCGTCACGTCCCGTCCCCGTCTTCACTGCCGTCGATCGCCCCCGCCGATCTCGTCACCGGCACCACCGTGGTGAGCCTCTTGTTTTGTCCATGCTTTTCCTACTTTTATTATTGCTTGTCATTATTGCTTTAGATAGATATTTGTCTAATTTTCTTACGTTTATTATTGCTTGTTATTATATAGTGCGATGGTTTTGATATCCGCCCACGTCGGCCCTCGTCCTGTCTACGATTCGGATATGGTATATTATCTTTAATTTATAACTATTTGTTTTAGTGTTTATGACAATTATGCCGATCAACCTAACATAGATGGTTTTATATGTCTAGGAGGTAGTTGAACCGGAAATTCCAACCGACCCTCTTGTGGAGAGGTTAAATTTAGTCGAAGAGGAAAACATTTCCTTGAAGAAAAAATTGGAAAAAACGGAGGAGGAGAAGATGGAATTGGAGTTGCATGTTGTGGAAGTCGTCGATGATCACAAGATCAAGATGGACCCTATTGTCAAGAGGTTAAATTTAGTTGAAGAAGAAAACAAGTACTTGAAGGAAAAACTAAAAAAAATTGAGGATGAGAAGATGATATTGGAGTTGCATGTTGCGGATATTGTTGATGATCACAAGATCAAGATGGATGCCATGCGCTTGAAGATTAGAAAGATTAGAAAATATGCCATTCATACTGAGGCTTGGTATCATTATGCCGTTGGATCAATTGTTACCTTGGTTGCGATTATGATCGCATTTGTTGTTGCGTTGAAATGTTCTACATAGTTGCAATGTATGGTTTAATTAGATGCTCTAGAGATATGCATGTACATTGAATGGTATGTGATGATGAACTTATATTAATTTCATCACTTATCTATCCATAATGTTCTGTAGTGGTTTTGTACACGAAGTGCATCCAGTTTTTGCCGTAACCCTCTCCACTTTTTTGCACATGTTATGTGGGTGAAATGATGATACCATGCCAACTTTCAACCTTTTCAGAGTTCATTTGAAATGCTTTTCAATTTCAGAGGCATTTAGCTCAAAAAAATCAGTAAATGCATGAAAAATAGCAAATCAGGTCAGAAATGGTTGAAAATTGATGATGTTGCTTTGAATGGTGCATTTTGAACACAGAAAAAGACTGTAGTTCAAAAAAATAAATAAAAAAGCAAAAAATAAAAATAAAATAAATAAGTAAAAACAAAATAAACTTCAATAAAGTAAAATAAACTAAATCTAATAAAATAAACTAAAATAGCAACAGTAAAGTAAAATAAACAAACTTTGATAAAATAAACAATAATAGCAACAGTAAGTATTTTGTAGAAAGTAGAAACAAAACTAAAAAAATAAAGCAGCAAAGAAAAAAATGGAAAAAAGCCACCTGCTGGGCCGCCACGGCCTGAATACGACTAGAAACCCAACAATGGGCTATGATTAGGCCCGTAGAAGGCCCAGTAGGCCCATAGGCATAGCAGTGTCAAATTAGGCCCGTAAGCCTGCAATTAAGAGGAGCTCAAGAGATGTGCAGCAGTGGTGCTTATAAACCACTACGCGCCCCTCTCAACTAGCGAGGTGGGACTAAAATTTTTGGCCATCCATGGGCAGCACGGGGCCATTGGTCCCGGTTGGTGTCATGAACCGGGACAAAATGGGCGCATTGGTACCGGTTCGTGGCACCAACCGGGACCAATGCCCACCTTTAGTCCAGGTTGGTGCCCCCAACCGGGACCAATGGTCTCTTTTTCCCGCCCTCTGGGCTGCTGAAAACTGGCCATTTGTCCCGGTTCTTGGCACCAACCGGGACTAAAGAAGGGAATTGGTCCGGGTTGGTGCCACGAACCGGGACTAATACTTCTGCTATATAAGCAACCCTTGGAAGATTTTCAGATTACCATCGTCCCAACAGCCCGATGCCGCCAGGCTGCTCACCGTCCCCGCCGCCGTCGCCTTGCCTTGTCGTCGCCGTCCCTGCCGCCGTCGCCCTGCCTCTTCGTAGCCGTCCCCGCCGCCGTCGCCCTGCCTCGTTGTTGCCGTCCCCGCCGACCTCGTCGTCCCCGTCTCGCCGCCGGCCGTCTGCCCCCTCGTCGTTGCCGTCCCCGTCTCGCCGCCGACCGTCGCCTTCCCCGCCGCCTGTGCCCCGACGCCGTCGCCCTGTGAGCGTCGCCGGCCCCCGATCCCCTTCCTCTGTTAGATGAATTTTCTAAATATGTTAGAAAATTATAGTAATTATACAAATGTTAGCTGCATTTTTTAGATGAATTTGCACATTTTTATATTGTAATTATACAAATGTTAGATGAATTTTAAAAATGTTACTTAGTTATATACACAAATGTTAGATGAATTTTCTGTTTTTATAGTTTTTTATAGTTTTAGTGATAGAATGTAGTTGAACTAGTTGAATTAAATAGAACTAGTTTATTTTTTTAGTAAAACTAGTTTATTTTTAGTAAGAACTAGCTAGTTCAGTTTATTTATAGCAAGTGGTTATTAGTTGAACTAGTTGAATTAATAGAACTAGTTTATTTTTAGTAAAACTAGTTTAATTTAAGTAAAACTAGTTTGTTTTTAGTAAGAAACTATAGTTCAGTTTATTTATAGTAAGTGATTATTAGTTGAACTAGTTAATATAACTAGTTTTTATTCTTAGTAAAACTAGTTTAATTTTATAGAACTAGTTTATTCTTTTAGTTCAACTAGTTTGTAGAACTAATTCTTAGTAAAATTAGTAGAACTATAGTTCATTTTTATTTATAGTAAGTGCTTAGTTGAACTAGTTGAATTAATAGAACTAGTTTATTATTTTAGTTCAAGCAATTATTCCCGCATCGACGTCGACGATGCCTATCCCGCATCCTCGTCGTCGACTCAACGGAGGCCTGCTTGATCAGAGGGGTCATGTTCGGGACTGGGCTCCGCCGGGCTGGTATTGGGAGGTGCTTCCTTCCGGTGGGCGCAACTTGATGAGGAGCCAACCCGTTGTTAACCCTAACCTTCTTTGGTGGCGGGCGCGTGGGCCAGTGACGGTGCGGAGGCTTGAGGACCCCGCGGAGGTTCTACGTCACCGTGTCAGCGAGGAGGACGAACACGTCCGTTGCTACATGGTTGCGTTGCAGGGCAGGTTCAACAATACATGGCAGGTCCTTCAGGGATCTCACTGGAGCTATGATCCTGTGATGGTTCCTTCTCTTTGGGTGTCCACCGCCCGCGCCGATACCCGTCGTTCGCTAGGGTTTTAGCTTTATTAATTAATTAGTGATGCTATATGTATGATACTATTCGAGATGTATTAGTGATAATATTCGACGATGTATGGACGCAAGAGATGATTTAGTTTTGCTTATTGAATGCTCAAACTGGAGTCCAACCAAATCTCCATGTCAATATATATGAGTCCTATAATTAAGATATTTTGATATGTTTTTGTTTATATTTTCAACCATTGAATTTTGGCATGACTTGTGCTACAATATGTAGGAAATGTCGTCGTCTGACGATGACGATAGGATCCCAGCGTGCGACTGGTGTGGCAACGACCGGGGTCAGTGCGATAGGCCACACCTGGTAGACGATCGATGCTTTAGTGTTAAGCTCGATGAGGCCTTTGATTTTGAGACGGTATGCAACACGACAAGTCTTGTTTGGTAATTAAGCATGACTAATGCTTTCTTGTCAATGTGTAATTTTCGTCTTTTACAATTCGACTAGCTTATCCCATGCCATGCAAGACGCTATGTCTTGGAGCATCTGGATTTCTAAGATCATGAAAGTATGGAAACAAAGCAAATTCATCTCAGGACCCATCATGATTATGATTTTCTTGTAAAGCTATACAATTCAGAGAGTGTAACCCATTTTGGTTGCTCGAACTGGAGAGCATTGTGCAAGGCATATGATTTTCGGGAGGGTATGTACGTCACCTTTGACCTTGGTGATGATGACGATGGCATGTGGGCCCTTGTTGATACGCTTCCAGTTCTACCTCTATGTGAGTTTCTCAAACATATTTATTAAGTAATTTATGTTGCATTGTGTCTTCCAAAATAATTGACAGCTTATTTCCATTAACAACTTATTTCCATTCTTCAAGACATATACGGAAGATGGTAGACAGAACCCACTACACCGATGGTGCGGAATTAACTTGTCAGAAGAAAAATCATCTTGTCTCGTTTCTTTCTGATTTTGAGCGTTACAATACCTATGCTAAAGCTCCTGCACATTATGGTCAATACGTGCCACTAGTGCACGTGTTGAGCTACGGTAACATCCATGGAGATGTCATGGTAAGATTTGTGGCCAATCATCTTTTGCATAAATTCTTCTAAAACTAAACTATATTCGGATTGTGTGCCTCATCTGATGTTTCAGAATGGTCACCTCAATGTTATGAGATTATTCCTGTACTCGTCAGGTCATCATCCTACACATAACTGTCCATACAGGATTTCTAAATCCAATGAAGACTTGACAATCAAAGATTGGAAGAAATGTATGGTCAGCCGTAGGCAGCTATATGGAAGTGACATTGTGTGAAAGCCAAGAATTGGAGACATGATAATCTGCATTCTGCATAATGGAGAGTCAGGGCCTATCTTATTTTATGCTATTTCACCTTAGAGAGGGTGTACTTAATTAAGTCTGGCTACTTATGATCATGTGCTAAGAAGTTGTTAGATGACTATGATGATGATGATGAGCAGGACTTGTTATTATGACAACGAGTAGAAGATGTGAGATGACGATGATGATGGGTACGACTTTTTTATTATGACAACGACGATGATGATTTATTATTAATTATGATGATGCATTGTTATATGAGCATGCACGGAGACAAGAGAGGACACTTCTCTCTATTTAGCTAGCTAACACAATATATGAAACGCCTAAATTAACCATACAAAACCCACAAACCCCCCCCTCCTTCAGAAAAAAAACATAAACCCTAACCCCTGAAGTGCTGACGCGTGGAAGCTTATTTGTCCCGGTTGGTGCTACAAACCGGTACAAAAGGCCCCCCTGCCAGCGCAAGTCGCAACTGTCACGTGGTGGGCCATTAGTCCCGGTTGGTATAAGAAATGGGACTAATGGTCTAGGGCATTTTTATCGACCGTTTAGTCCCGGTTCCCCATCCGGGACAAATGGCCTTAACGAATCGGGACAAATGGCCCTTTTTGCACTAGTGAATATTGGCAGGATGATCTGGCCCTAGCTGAACTGGTGAGAGGATGGGATCCTCCTGAATATCAGTGGTAGGCTGTGTTTGACGTATTTCCTTTTCAACTGACTGAGTTTCAACTAGTACTGCTGGAGTAGGAGCTGCAACCATGTCTTCTTTGCAGGTACATGTTCTGCTTCAGTTACATTTTGCAACAGATCAACAGCAGCTGGTAGCACAGGTTCTAGAGGTTGCAGCAATGCAGCAGATGGGAGAATATTGCCAACAATGATGCCTTCATCAGCAGCAGGAATGAGAGGAATGCCAAACAGGTTGGGTCTAGATAAGGGCTGAAGCTGTTCCACAGGCTGATTAAGGTCAAAGTTCGGTATTGCTGGAGGTTGTTCTGCAGGTAGAACTAGGGGAGCTAGAAGTTCTTGGATTTGTGGGCCACCTCCATTGGCTGATTCTGCAGTGTTGGCATTAGAATTAGGAATACCTAATGGCAGAGTAAGTCCACTGCCTTCTATCTGTTGCGGATTGTCCCCCAGAGGTGCCATTAAGTCATTCAGTTCCAAGAATTCACCTGCCTGAATCTCCACATCAACCAGTGGCTGTTGTTGGGGCATGGCCTAGTGTCCCCAGCCTGCATCTTCTTCTGCTCCTTTTGCCGGTGCAATAATAGGGTTGGCTGCATCCTGTGCCTGCTCTTGTCCTGCTTGCTGAATCAGATGGAAAGCAACAGGTCCAACCATGTGGTTATTCTGATTGGGGTGATGGAATTCTTCAGGTGGCCTTGGGTGAGGATTCCCATCCTCAGGAACTAGATCTTCTTCAGCAGGCGGACCACCAAGTAAAATATCTTGGAAAATGACAACCGGGCATGTCCAAGACTACCCGCTGAAATTTCTGACTCCACTGACCACCAGGCTAGCGGGAACATCTTTTAGTGCGTCTATTTTAATTTTGAGAGCAACCGCTGCACCGCTGGATTTGACCCGATCCCAGACAAGCAATTGGCCAAAACCAGCAGTGGCATTAGAGAGTTCTTGGAAATTTCTGAGATCTGTCGGAAACCCCAAAACCATAATCCAAACATCCCTATTTAGGATGAAGTTCTTCCAGTTGAGCCCCTCATTGTGTCGTTGGAACACAATATGGATATCATCATAGAGGTGGGGGCCACTGTTCACAAGAAAGTCTCTATCTGCAGCACTCGAAACTCTAACAAACGCCTGACCGAATGGACATTTGGTGATAGAGACGACTCCAATGCGCCTAGACTGAAGGAACTCCCCAGGAATCTCGCGAATGTTGTGGAAGATTACTTCACCTTGGGGCATAGGGATGATGGTGGCAATGGCAAGATCCTCATTTGATGGTGAGTATGTGCCATGAATGATGCGGTGACGAGCGGGCCGGCCTTCATATTCAATGGCGTGGAAGCCGGTGGGGAGGAAAGGCGTCGGGTCGAAGGGAAAAGTGGCCATCGGCAATGAGCTTCTTGTGGCGACGGTCTCTGCGACCGGCGAGAGAGGGTGTTGCAGTGGTGGAGGGCGCTGGTGGGAATGCGAGTCGACATGGGCGGTAATGGTTTGATTGATTGAACAGGACAAGTGGTGATCTCTCTGGCAGCTGGGGCCGGTGAAGCAGCGCGCCTGGAATTTGGGTCGTCTACCAAAAAATGGCTCAGATGCTGAGAGGGAGTCATGATGCGGGG
>LR738715.1:212947484-212985147 GCA_902687465.1 Secale cereale
GGTAACTGCGCCGCCAAATCTGGAGTTTGTCTGAATATGGCCCAAGCGTCTACAACCCATGCATCTAATTCTATTCTTGCAGTTGGGCCGATAATGACCCGTTTCGAGACATCAGATACAGAACATGCTTTGGGCTCCACGGGCCACATTCCGCACTGGAGGCCTAGAGTTTTGAACCTGCGGAGATCCTGCCCTCCCTAAAGGAACAATATTGGGCGACGTAAAGACAGAATTCAAGGTTGGCGCTGATTGAGCTAAGCTCTTCGAGACTGACAGGTGATTCAGATTACCGTAACCAGCCGGTGGATCTGAGGTGATGAACACGCGTGGCGTTTGAACGATCGCCGCATATGAACGTTGGTTACGAGAGCGATCAACCAGAGTCCACTCTTGATCAAATTCTTACTGATAGAGGCGGAATTCTTTCTGGAAATCAGGACCCCCATTTCCCCATAAGAAGAAACCAATATTGAAAAGATCATTTGAACAATTGCCTCCCTTGATGATGGCAAAACCCACATCCTTAGATGAAACATTGAACTTGAAAGACCAGTTCTGAAGGCAAGAAACCTTAAAGCGAGACGCGTGTCCTCCAAAGCAAGATTGGAGAATGAGACTGATCGTGTCATTGTTGATGCGTAGTTTGGATCTGGCGATTTCCGCAACAAGGAAAAATTCCTTGAGATTTCCACCTTCAAGATGATTGACCGGGACGCGAAACTGCCTCCAAATGAATGCCTCAAAAGCAAGACCATGCTCAAACTTGATGTCGCAGAGCGCCATGGAGGATCTCTGAACGATTTGGAGAGGGAAACTGGAGGGGGTTGTGTGTGGTCGCTGGCGGTCGGAGTGACGACCGGCGAGAGGCTGTGGCCGCCGCAGCCGGAGTGGCCAGCGGTGCTAGGCGAGGGCGAGCGCTAGGCGAGAGACGAACAGAGTAGTACCATTTTTCCTCCGGCGCATTACGCAAATATTTTTATAAAGAGTGGCAAAACACGCATCTTCGTTTGAGTATTCTTGTAGTAGTGGCAGTAATGGGAAACTCGAGTTCAACTCTCCCATATCCATTGTTGTGCATGCAGGCCTTGCCCACACAGCGTTTGGCCACAGTCGATTGTTTGACCCTTGATCCATGGTTTTTTCCTTTTCTTCGCCCTGGCGCTAAAACGTTTGCCTACTCTTCACCTGAACTAGTAGTACGCCCATGCGTTACCACATTTGTTTTAAATAAACATGCTACTCTAAGCTAAAATAACCAAGAACAATATTGTCTCAGCTAACATACATCAACCCCTAAAAAAGTAACACATCTTTTTTTTTTTGACAATCAGCTAACACACATCATACTATCAAATATAACGTTGTATTATTCATTCATCTTGGCACGATCCTAGTCTAAAATATCACGAATACAATCCGGCGTGTTTCTGACTAAGTCGATTCGAGTCTAAAATATCACAAATACAATTCGACGGGTTCCTCGCCTAAGTTTTACATAACTTATTTGCACAACCATTGTTCGCTAGCCAATGAGAAGCTCCATTAACCGTCATGAGCGGTACACCCAGCGGTGGTACCCTATTTGGACCGGACATGTCCTAGCCTTGCCATCACCGAAGATGATCAAAGAGGTGTTTGGAGTAGCTACCGGGGCCGGCCAGGGCCCCGCTACCCTCCTCTGGTTGGCGCCAAAACAGTTGGGTTGAGCACCGAAGGGAGCGCGTGGGTGGAGAGACGACGGAAGCGTCGTTGCACCTTGCATCGAAGGGATGGCGCGGAATGAGAGCACCGTAAGGTGCCTGCCCATGCACACTACACCAGGGAACCAACACACACCATCAAGCGCAGTCTAGACATCGACCACCACTTGGGTGGGCAGCGTCGAAGGGAGCACCACTTGAGTGGACAATACTCGTGCGTTGCTATGGGCGGCTGAAGCCAAATGCCAGTGCATTGAAACGGAACAATAAAATCGATGTGATGATCAAATTATTCTTTTAATTAAGAAATACTCCCTCTGTTCCTAAATATAAGTCTTTGTAGAGATAATATTGTGGACTACATACGGAGCAAAGTAAGTGACTCTACACTATAAATGCATCTACATACATCCGTATGTGATCCATAGTGAAATATTTACTGAGACTTATATTTTGGAGGGGGGGTATGTGCTAAGCATGGTGGAATCTGGTTTCCATCATAGACCGTGCATTTTTACAGGTCTTAAATAAATAAAGCGTTAGTAAGATGGCACAAGTTATTGTATGTCTTCTATCTTCCACTCTCTTTGTCTGTCACTTGGATTCCATTCTCCCTTTCTCTTTCTCCCTCTCCACTTGCATCATATAACAATGCTATCGCCATTGGTGAAGCTATGAATTATGGATGAGTGCATCCAAAACTAGTGGCGGAGCTTGCTCCAAAAAGCTGGGCGGGCTGGTGGGCCTGACTGTAAGGGATTGTTACTAGTTGGCTGGGTGGGCTGGATAGTCTGGCTATATATGTGAGGAGGGGTCTAGAGCTGGGCGGGCCATGGCCCATTCGGCCTTGCTTAAACTCCGCCAGTGTCCAAAACAATTGTATTATTAAGGGTTAATTGCAGAGTTAAACTGAATTCATTTTCAGGCGCCCACACACATTTCTAAACCATCAAATATAGAGTTTATTACAAGGTGAGCGAACAAAAAACTAAATTTACAAAGAGAAAAAAAACTAAAAGCTATACAGGAGTAGCTAAATGTAAGAACGTCACGACCCAAATCTTAAAAAAAGATTTACGAGCTTCATTTTGGTACATGTGAGGAGGAGTCTGTCAGTGCCGATAGTTTCATTTTCATGGTTGAAGATCACATCATTGTGTCACTTCAAGAGGTTATGGGAGAAAATCTATAGATCCTAGAAGCAATCCCCAAGCTCTTATTAATGATGCAGTAGATCAATAAATGATCCCGGGAAATAAATAACAAGATAGCAACAACTTTTGTAATAGAAAATTATTCCAAAAGAATAAAACTCTTAATATTCCAAAATAATAAAACTCTGAAAATGAATCTTATTTGTTCACAATTAGAGATAAAACTATGTTGACTGTTGTTACTGTCCAAGTTGACAATTAAAGATTCATGAATAACAATGCAGCAAAGATTAGCAAGTGCAGTCTTAATTTATAGAAGGACACCTATAAGTCTTGTATAGAATTCATTCAACAGGTTTAGAAGAATAATGTAAGGACATGTATTGACATATCTTTAGCTCTATAAATGAAAATAATTTTATGGTCTATTGGCGCCACCTGATAGATAAAAGAGATTTTTATATCTGTGCCCCTCGTTCCTTAGCCATACTCATTCATCCCCACGCTCTTAACATTTGCTCACTTTTCCCCACTCTCTTGTCTGAAACCCTCAGAAATGGTCACAAACAGTGGATGCCATCGGGTCAGTGCTTTTACTGTTAACTCTGACGAGTGGGGCCGCGGCTGGACTGTGTCGCCTGTTGGACTTGACAATTGGGTCACATCGGATGGTGCCAATTTTCGCCCGTTGGGCCGTGGTTAGACTGTTGGGCCGTGCGTGCGCCGCAACGATAGAAGCCTGTTATGCATGCATGACATGTCCAGCTAGCCTGCTATGCATGCACGTAGCTAGCCTACCTGCATGGGCCGCTGTTACGTCCATTTTGCATCATGTTTTATTGCTGTTATTTACATTGTTATTATGCATAATAATGCTTTTTGGAGTAATTCTAATGCCTTTTCTCTCATAATATGCAAGGTATACACCAAGAGGGAGAATTCCGGCAGCTGGAAATCTGGACCTGGAAAAGCTACGTCAGGCCACCTATTCTGCACAACTCCAAACAAGTTGAAACTTCACGGAGATTTTTTATGGATTATTTAAGAAATACTGGAGCTGATAACCACCAGAGGGGGCCCACCAGGTATGCACAACCCACATGGGCGCGCCCTAGTGGGTTGTGCTCACCCCGGCCCACCTTCGGTGCCCCTCTTTTGGTATATAAGTCATTTTGACCTGGAAAAATTAAGAAGAAGACTTTTGGGACAGAACCCCGCCGTCTCGAGGCGGAACTTGGGCAGGAGCACTTTTGCCCTCTGGTGGAGCGATTTCGCCGGGGGAACTTCCCTCCCGGAGGGGGAAATCTTCGTCATCATCATCACCAACCACTCTCCCATCTTGGGGAGGGATATATTCATCAACATCTTCACCAACACCATCTCATCGCAAACCCTAGTTCATCTCATGTCATCGATTTTGTTACCGGAACTATAGATTATTGCTTGTGGGTGACTAGTAGTGTTGATTACATCTTGTAGTTGATTATTATATGGTTTATTTGGTGGAAGATTATATGTTCAGATCCATTATTCTATATATTACCCCTCTGATCTTGAGCATGTTCATCACTTGTGAGTAGTTACCTTTGTTCTTGAGGTCACGAGAGAAATCATGTTGCAAGTAATCATGTGAATTTGATATGTGTTCGATATTTTGATAGTATGTATGTCGTGATTCCCTTAGTGGTGTCATGTGAACGTCAACTACACGACTCTTCACCATATTTGGGCCTAAGGGAATGCATTGTGGAGTAGTAATTAGATGGTGGGTTGCGAGAGTGACAGAAACTTAAACCCCAATTTATGCACTATTCCATAAGGGACCGATTGGATCCAAAAGTTTAATGCTATGGTTAGAATTTGTTCTTAATACTTTTCTCGTAGTTGCAGATGCTTGCGGAAGGGTTAATCATAAGTAGGAGGGTTGTTCAAGTAAAAACAGCACCTAAGTACCGATCCACCCACATATCAAATTATCAAAGTAGCGAACACGAATTAAACCAACATGATGAAAGTGACTAGATGAAATCCCGTGTACCCTCAAGAACGCTTTGCTTACTCTAAGAGACCGTCTTGGCCTGTACTTTTCCTCAAAAGGATTGGGCTATCTTGCTGCATACTTGCTACTATTATCGTTACTCGATCGTTACAAAATTATCTTGCTATCAAACTACTCTGCTACTTAGAATTTCACCACTTGCAGACATTACCTTACTGAGAAACACTTGTCATTTCCTTCTGCTCCTCTTTGGGTTTGACACTCTTACTTATCGAAAAGAGCTACAATTGATCCCCTATACTTGTGGATCATCAAGGAAATTTTCTGGTGCTGTTGCCGAGGAGTGAAGCGCTTCTGGTAAGTGGAAATTGGTAAGGAAACATTCATATAGTGTGCTGAAATTTATTGTCACTTGTTACTATGGAGAATAATCCTTTGAGGGGTTTGTTCGGGGTATCTTCACCTCGACCGAAACCACAATTAGCTACCCCTCAACCCACTGCACCTACTAAAAATATCGAATGTGAAATTCCTTCGAGTATGATAGAACAACTGCTAGCTAATCCTTATGCCGGAGATGGAACCGAACATCCTGATATGCACTTGATATATGTGGAACAAATTTGTGGATTGTTTAAGCTTGTAGGTGTACCCAGGGATAAAGTTATGAAGAAGGTTTTTCCTTTATCTTTGAAGGAAAAATCATTAGCACAGTATAGGCTATGCGATGATATTGGATCTTGGAACTGGAACCGATTGAAAATGTAGTTTCACCAAAAAAACATTATCCTATGCATCTAGTTCATCGTGATCGGAATTATATATATATATAATTTTTGGCCTCGTGAAGGAGAAAGTATCGCTCAAGCTTGGGGGAGGCTTAAGTCAATGTTATATTCATGCCCCAATCATGAGCTCTCAAGAGAAATTATTATTCATAATTTTTATGCTCGGTGTCGGGGATATTACCCCGCGGTATGAACCGGCCGGAATTATAACCCGGCCGGAATTGGTGGTTTACTTGAGAGACGTTTTACATTTGATGATTCACTAGCAACCTGCCTAAATAATACCACTCACTGGTAACCCGGCTGGCGGATCATGGATGACAAGGCCCAAGGCCCAGAAGGCCGGTTCATATTAATAGTGGGCCGGTTTAATAATAAAGCGCAAGGAATATTCTCATACAAAGGAAGCAAGACTAGGACTCCTTGTAATAGATCAATCCTAGTCCTACTAGGACTAGTCATGTAAAGCCTCCCCTTCAACATATATAAGGAGGGGCAGGGCTCCCCAAAGAGGACAAGTTTTAGAGTTACAAGTTAGAGGGGAAGTTTAGACAAGTTTCTAGGGTTAGACACCAAGAGCCGGTTTACCGGCGACACCATCATAATGAGACCTAGCCTCAAACAGCACGTAGGGTTATTACCGGATGATGTTTCCCGGGGCCCGAAGCTGTCTAAATCCGTGTCTTGCATCGCGCCTCTCGATTCCGCTCAACCCCTCTCAAGCTACTACATAGATGCGCGGCCTCACCACTAAGTCCGTAATCCGGACATCTGACGTGTTATTTCCACGACAGTTGGTGCCCACCGTGGGGCCTGCGCACAGTGGTGTTGAGTTCTTGAAGGGATCTGTTCTTAAGATTTTGAGAAGTTTGCGATCAACTGGATGAAGAGGAACCGGCGGGGAAGAATCGTGCAAGATTGACCCTGCGTGGGACAGTTTTTTTGGCAAAGCCGACGAGTCCGTCGTCTTCTAATCAAGATCGTGCCTTCGGAACGGTTTATATGAGATTAATTCAAGAGATGTTAGGGTTCTGTCATGTGCACCGCCGCGTGCAAGTTTTCAGTGCATCAATCCAAGGATGGATGGATTTTGTCTTTTCCCACAGTCAAGACCGACAAGGTTTCGATGAGTCTCTTTTTCCTGATTTCCGCCTCGGCCCGAGGCGTCGATCTGTTAGCTGCAAGTTGCCGATGCTGTTTTCTGGCACGAAGATTAAGTCAAGTTGAAGCGGTCATCCAATCTTAAACTACGTCACGAGACGGCCAAAAGTAATCTATAAAGTCATCAATTGTTATGGCCACTGAGCGAAACTACCAAGGGCGAGTACAAAATTGGATCAGAGACGAAGGAAAAGGGTGGACGACTCGGGAGAAAATTGTCTTCTGACTCGGGCTCCTCCGTTGACCCGCCCAGTTGTTGACCTTGCCTCGTGTTCCGCTGATGGTTCGCCTCCGCCGCCGCCGACTGCCCGCTGCCGCGGGTACAGCCTCAAGTCTCCGGCCGCCTCAGCCTATTTCTGGCACCTCCAAATCGCCGTTCTGGCCGCAACCACTTCAAGTCGCCGGCCGCCTCAGTCTCTGTTATGAGCCACCGGTCGCCTTCGCCTCAACTGCATTGAATCGCCACCGATACGGTCATGGCCGTGCCACCCGGAAGCTTCTATATCTGCTGGTCTTCGCCTCGGTTTTCAAATCCGAGTCAATGGATGCATTATTCCTGAGCCACCACGGCCTGCGTGGATTTCGATCCTTAATGACTCGCCTCCTCCTACTCTGCCATGACTCCGAGTGGCCTCCGTTCCGGCCCGATCTGACTCGGTTTCGCTCTGTTTTTTGTGATTCGACATATCCGCAGGGGCAACCTTCGTTAAACCGCCATCGTCAAGCTTGGCCCGGCTCGATCTTGGCCTCGCGCTGCCCCTTCCTTTCCAAACTTCCGCTTTGAGCCGCCCTTACCTTCGCCCCTGAGCCCGTCGGCAGGAGCCGGATTGAAGCGCTCCTGCTGCTGCCTTTGGGAGGACAGAAAAAACGGAAACGGTGGACAATCCGACGTCCGTGTCAAACCGGACACGAGCCGCCCTTGCGGCCTCTCTGAGCCGCCCTTCGCCGAGCCTCGAGCAACCGCGTCTCCTCCAATGCGACCTGCTGCGTCGCTCTTCTGTTGTCGCACCGAATCGCCCTGATTGTTCTGGCTCCACTGGAGGAGATAATCCGGGAGCGGAGTGGATCCGGAAAGCTCCTTGCAGATTGATGGAGGTTTGGCAAGTTACACGCCACTACTACTCATGAACCGCCGCCGTCGGCGCATCGCCTCGCCGCCGCGGCACCACATCGCCTTGGAACCGCCGCCCAGCCATGCGCTGGCTTAGCCGTGGCCTTGACCTAAGCTCTACCTCTGGCACTAAAGACCCGCCGGCCGCACCTACTGAGCTGACCTGGAGTAGGCTCCTGTGAATTCACCTGCGCCGTTCCGTCAGTCCCACTGCCGGTTAGCCGTGCTGAAGTGATCTGACAACGCCACACCTTCTGCTTGGGTCGTTTTTCTTGCTGTCCTTGAGCCGCTACTACTACATCTGCAGCAGCCGCCACTTTGGCCTATTTCAACGCGCAGTCGTCACCTCAAGCCGGTCCGCCGGGTCATGTATGAGTCGTTGCCGAGCCGCCTTGAGCCGCGCCACGCGCCGCCGTCTGCCCATTCTGCCCCGGTCTTGTACTGCCGCTACCGCGAGCTTGCCTGGAAAGTGCCTCTCCGCTGAAGCTATCGCCAAGGAACAGACATCAATCATGGAGTGGTCATTTGGTACTAACTAGATGAAGCCAAATCAGTGACGGAGTAGTACTGGTTGAGTACTATTTACATAAAAGTCAAGTTGACAAAGATGCTCAAAGTACAAGGCGTTATTCAAGAAACAAGACTCACTTAAAAAAACATAATGGATGCGTCGTTGTTTGGACGTGAAGGCCACCACCTGGTCAAATTGTCGTACAGTCACTTCATCCCAAAAATAAATCAGGGCGTGAGCAAACATTATTGTTTGCACTAGTGCTCGTCCTGCACAAGTTGCCACTCCCGCTACATCAAACACGCCAGTGCCGCACCCGTCCTGATAAACCGGCTCAGCGGATACACTACCACGGCCGACTCATCTGTTGTCCGGGCGAATCAGGAAAATTATTCATTACACAATAGTACTATGCTGCGGACATGGAGCGCATGTCAGCATAATTTTTTCATTGGCGTTCTTCCGGGCCATGCTGTCGACGGATACACGTGCAAATCGCCGCCCCCACTGTTCGGTCTACATCCATCCGTGCATGCGGCCAACTCATTTGTCCGTCCCGGCTTACAAATATCAGGCCGACTCACCCGTCCGCACCAGCTTACGACGCCGCTGCCGACTCATCTGTTCTCCACGCGAATCAGGTGATATCTATCCTATTTATTTTTCATACATATTAATTCATCCGAGCAAAAATACCCCGCCCTGTTGTATTCTATACGCAGGAAAATTATTCATTACAAAGCGGTATTATACCGTGGAGATGGAAGCACGCCAACATCATTCCGCACAAGTGGTCGTCGTTAATCAACGGACTTCTGCACCGGTTTACAATGTCGTGACCGTCTCTCGCGACCACACCGGTTTGCAGCGCCGTGGCCGTCTCTCACGACTACGCCGGTTCCCAACGAGGAAGGAAATTAGCCCGACGGTGCCGGCCGACCCATCTGTTCTTCAAGCAAATCAGAAGACAACTTGTTCATCTCCGCCGGTTTACAACCCCACTGCCGGTTTAACTGTCTGAGCCGCCTCTGAAACAGCGGTCGTTTTACTGTCCAACCTGTGATCCGGTCTATTCAACATACCGGTTCAAATTTACTCAGGTGATATCCATCTACAATATTATTTCTCTTATTATATACCATTTTTTCATTAAGAAAATAAGATGTTTTGATCAGTCTATCTGATTTTGCAGAATATACAAAAGAGCAATAAAACTTTCTAAAGAACATGAGATCATATCCGGTTCAAAGAGAGGACGCTTCACGATTTACCCACCGGTTCAGGAGGAACCCTGGAGACCCTCTGAAAAGTTGGATAAATCCACGTTCAGTGATTGGTTTACATTGACCCACCGGTTCAGGAGGAACCCTGGAGGCCCTCTGGGAGTGGTATCACCCACTCCCAGTGATCGGATCAGTTTCCTAGTTCTATCGACCCTCTGAAAAGTTGGATAAATCCACGTTCAGTGATTGGTTTACATTGACCCACCGATTCAGGAGGAACCCTGGAGGCCCTCTGGGAGTGGTATCACCCACTCCCAGTGATCGGATCAGTTTCCTAGTCTATCGACCCTCTGAAAAGTTGGATAAATCCACGTTCAGTGATTGGTTTACATTGACCCACCGGTTCAGGAGGAACCCTGGAGGCCCTCTGGGAGTGGTATCACCTACTCCCAGTGATCGGATCAGTTTCATAGTTCTATCGGCCCTCTGAAAAGTTGGATAATGCCACGTTCAGTGATTGGCTAGGCCCTCTGGGAGTGTTGGCTAATCCACGTCCCATTGATTGGCTCAGTTTTTATTTGCGGTTCTTTCGGCCCTCTGAAAAGTTGGATAAATCCATGTTCAGTGATTGGCTAGGCCCCCTGGGAGTGTTGGCTAATCCACGTCCCATTGATTGGCTGAACCTTGCTTTGAGCCTGGCAGCTCTTAAAAAGCCTCGACTACATGGTCTTATTTGCAAAATTTGCATTTTTTTGGTGTTTGTGTTTTATAACCCCTTAAAACCAGAGTGGAACAGCTACAGAAGCTGACCACATATCTATACAGTGAAAAGTCTGGGTCATGAATACCAGCATGAATAAACCGGTGTTCATTATAATCCGGATAATCTATCAGGCAGTAAGCCACAAATTTCTGAACAAAGTTTTTCAGAACAAGATAAACCGGTGTCTGTTATCAAAAACCGGGATTGTTATTGGATCCATGAAGATCTTCATCAAGAAATTGCAAATTTCGCCGGATTAAGAATATCAAGCATACTTGATCGCAGGTATGAAGTATCTTGTTTTTAAATACATATTGGCAGTACATGATCAGTTATAATGACCGGTGTTTATTAAACCGGCCTGGTTTTGACTATAAGTCGCCAGTATGAGACAAAATAATGACCGGTGTTTATTAACCCGGCCCGATTGTGATCGAACATCATTGGAACCGGTCTTCAAACCGGATTATATTCTTCAATGGCCAAACATGGCTGGATTCCTATTATGGTTATCAATATTATGATTGAGGTCTTCAAAGTCGCTTTAAAGCGCAATGGATATTATTTCAAACGATGGAAGTGATTTATTCTACAAAGGAATAGTCCCGAGTTGCTGCAGGCTTACAACCCGGCACTTGGGGGCTACATTATTCAGACTGAGATTACATCAAATACACAAGTCTCAAGCACACAAGCAAGTTGTCTACTTGACACTTGGGGGCTAATGGAAAGATCATTTGCTTCATCTGGAAGTACCGGTTCACCTTCTAATCGTAGCTAAACCGGAACTTGGGGGCTACCAATCGCTCCTATCAACAATTCAAGGTACACAAGTATTCATCCATTATATTGAAAGGTCCACTGCTCAGTTGGTAAAGCACAAAGATCTTAACCTTGTGGACGTGGGTTCAAGCCCCACGATGGAAGTTACATCATATAATGTTGTCTTCAATGATTATATTTACAAAGTCCCTGCTCATTATTGCATAATGACCCGGCACTTGGGGGCTACATATGGCTGTTCAAGTTCACATGATCATATTTTCAAAGTCCCTGCTCATTATTGCAAAATGACCCGGCACTTGGGGGCTACGTGATATCGAATATTCAGTTTCATAGCGATTGGGATGTACAATTCGGATTTCTTCAAGATTATACAAGGCTATGTTCAATGGAATATATACAAAGTCCCTGCTCATTATTACATAATGACCCGGCACTTGGGGGCTATAGGTAATATGAATATAAAGGAGGAACATCTTCAAATTTTCAGTTCTAACAAATCAGATTAAATTGTGTGACCCGGCAATTTTGGCAATCATAAACCGGCAAGTTCTACATCTTTAAGCCGGCTGGATATCAGTTGAACATTTCAAAGACCAATATTTTTGTCAAGTCAGAGCATTAAAGGCCGATTCAAATGGATTCTTCATGTACAATATTTCTTATGCAAGCAAGTTGATTATGAAGTTGGTCTGTTGACCCGGATTTTCTACAAAAGGGAAAGACAAGGACTTAAGGATGGTCAGATGACGGATTACAAGAATTCATAACCCGGAGCACAACCTATCAATTTGTTCCTGTGTTCATTTTGGAGCATAAGTTTACCATGGATAAATCCAAGCTAAACTTGGGGGCTAATGTCGGGGATATTACCCCGCGGTATGAACCGGCCGGAATTATAACCCGGCCGGACTTGGTGGTTTACTTGAGAGACGTTTTACATTTGATGATTCACTAGCAACCTGCCTAAATAATACCACTCACTGGTAACCCGGCTGGCGGATCATGGATGACAAGGCCCAAGGCCGAGAAGGCCGATTCATATTAATAGAGGGCCGGTTTAATAATAAAGCGCAAGGAATATTCTCATACAAAGGAAGCAAGACTAGGACTCCTTGTAATAGATCAATCCTAGTCCTACTAGGACTAGTCATGTAAAGCCTCCCCTTCAACATATATAAGGAGGGGCAGGGCTCCCCAAAGAGGAAAAGTTTTAGAGTTACAAGTTAGAGGAGAAGTTTAGACAAGTTTCTAGGGTTAGACACCAAGAGCCGGTTTACCGGCGACACCATCATAATGAGACCTAGCCTCAAACAGCACGTAGGGTTATTACCGGATGATTTTTCCCGGGGCCCGAAGCTGTCTAAATCCGTGTCTTGCATCGCGCCTCTCGATTCCGCTCAACCCCTCTCAAGCTACTACATAGATGCGCGGCCTCACCACTAAGTCCGTAATCCGGACATCTGACGTGTTATTTCCACGACACTCGGCATTCTCGTAATGATCAATCCATGGTTGATACTTCTTGTGTTGGTTCCTTTATGAAGAAAACTATTGAATTCAAGTGAGATCTTTTAGAAAGAGTTAAACGCAACTCTGAAGATTGGGAACTCGACGAAGGTAAAGAGTCAGGTATTAAGCTTAAGTATGATTGTGTTAAATCTTTTATAAATATCGATGCTTTTTCAAAGTTTGGCACTAAATATGGACTTGACTCTGAGATAGTAGCTTCCTTTTGTAAATCTTTTGCTACTCATGTTGATCGCCCCAAAGAGAAGTGGTTCAAATATCACCCACCTATTAAAGAAGAAATTAAAGAACCGATGCCAGTTAAAGAAGAAACTATACTTTATAATGTTGATCCAGTTGTTCCTTCTTCTTACATTGAAAAAACACCTTTCCCTATTAGGATAAAGGAACATTCTAAAGTTTCAATTGTGGAGAACAAAATTTATATTAGAACACCCAAACCAGATGAGCAAATAAAAGTAGAACCTAATATTGCTATGGTAAAGGATCTCTTGGAAAAAATGTAGATGGGCATGTTATTTGCTTTAATGAAGAAGCTGCTAGAATTGCCAAACTTGATAAAACGGATAAACATAAACCCGTTGTTGGCATGCATGTTATCTCAGTTAAAATAGGAGATCATTGTTATCATGGTTTATGTGACATAGGTGCTAGTGTGAGTGCTATCCCTTACTCTTTATACCAAGAAATTATGAATGACATAGCACCTACAAAAATAGAAGACATTGTTGTCACTATTAAACTTGCTAATAGAGATACTATATAACCAATTGGGATTGTTAGAGATGTTGAAGTCTTGTGTGGGAAAATAAAATACCCGACTGATTTCCTTGTTCTTGGTTCCCCACAAGATGACTTCTGTCCCATTATCTCTGGCAGACCTTTCTTGAACACTGTTAATGCTCAAATAGATTGCCAGAAACAAACTGTCAGTGTCAGTTTTGGTAATGAATCTTATGAATTTAATTTCTCCAAGTTTAATAGAAAACTTCATGAAAAAGAATTGCCTAGTAAAGATGAAATTATTGGTCTTGCTTCTATTGTTGTGCCTCCTACTGATCCTTTAGAACAATATTTGCTAGACCATGAGAATGATTTACATATGCATGAAAGAAATGAAATAGATGATATTTTCTTTGAACAATGTCCTCTGCTTAAACACAATCTACCTATTGAAACTTTAGGAGGTCCTCCTCCACCTAAAGGTGATCATGTGTTTGAATTAAAACAATTGCCTGACACTTTGAAATATGCTTATCTTGATGAAAAGAAGATATATTCTGTTATTATTAGTGTTAACCTTTCAGAACATGAAGAAGAAAGATTATTGAAAGTTCTAAGGAAGCACCGAGCTGCTATTGGATATACTCTTGATGATTTAAATGGCATTAGTCCCACTCTATGTCAGCATAAGATTAAGATTGTAGACGTTTATGGTAAAGCTTGTCATTTGCCTCTTGAGTTAGAACATCAACGTCGTTTAAACCTGGAGATGAAAGAAGTGGTAAGAACATAAATATTAAAACTTCTGGAAGTAGGTATAATCTACCATATAGCTGATAGTAGATGGGTAAGTCCCGTTCATTGTGTTCCTAAGAAGGGAGGTATTACTGTTGTTCCTAATGATAAGAATGAACTTATTCCACAAAGAAATGTTATAGGCTATAGAATGGTTATTGATTTTAGAAATTTAAATAAAGCCACTAGAAAAGACCATTACCCTCTACCTTTTATTGATCAAAGGCTATAAAGATTTTCAAAGCACACACACTTTCGCTTCCTTGATGGATACTTTGGCGTTTCACAAATATTGTTTCTCAACCTGATCAAGAAAAGACTACATTTACTTGTCCCTGTGGAATGTATGCTTATAGACATATGCCTTTTGGTTTATGCAATGCACCTACAACTTTTCAAAGATTTATGACTGCTATATTCTCTGACTTTTATGAAAAGATTGTAGAGGTTTTCATGGATGATTTAGTGTCTATGGGAAGTCATTTCATGATTGTTTAAGCAATCTTGATTGAGTTTTGCAGAGATATGAACAAACGAGTCTTCTCTTGAATTGGAAAAAATGCCATTTATGGTTAATGAAGGTATTGTTTTGGGTCATAAGATTTCCGAAAAGGGTATTGAAGTGGACAAATCTAAGGTTAATGCAATTGAGAAAATGCCATGTCCCAAGGATATCAAAGGTATTCATAGTTTCTTAGGACATGTTGGCTTCTATAGGAGATTTATCAAAGACTTTTCTAAAATTTCTAGACCTCTCACTAACCTTTCAGAAAAGGATGTTCCTTTTGTTTTTTATGATGATTCCTTTGAGGCCTTTGAAACACTTAAGAAAGCTTTAATTTTTGCACCTATAGTTCAACCACCTTATTGGAACTTACCTTTCAAAATTATGTGTGATGCTAGTGATTATGCTGTTGGTGTTGTTCTAGGATAAAGAGTTGATAAGAAACTGAATGTTGTTCATTATGCTAGCAAAACCCTAGACATTGCTCAAAAAAAATTATGCTACCACTAAAAAAGAATTCTTAGCAGTTGTGTTTGATTGTGACAAGTGTAGATCATACATCGTGGATTCAAAAGTAACTGTTCACATTGACCATGCTGCCATTAAATATCTTATGGAAAAGAAAGATGCTAAACCTAGACTTATTCGGTGGGTTCTCTTGCTATAAGAAGTTGACTTGCATATCACTGATAGAAAAGGAGCTGAGAACCCCGTAGCTGATAACTTATCTAGACTTGAAAATGTGCTTGATGACCCACTACCTATTGATGATAGTTTTCCTAACGAGCAATTAGCTGCAATAAATATTACTAATAGTACTCCTTGGTATGCTGACTATGCTAATTACATTGTTGCTAAATATTTACCACCTAGTCTCACTTATCAACAAAAGAAAAAAGTTATTTTATGATTTAAGACATTACTTTTGAGATGAACCACATCTTTATAAAGAAGGAGTAGATGGTATTATTAGACGTTGTGTACTTGAGCATGAACAGGGACAAATGCTTCGGAAGTGTCACTCCGAAGCATATGGAGGACATCATGATGGAGATAGAACTGCTCATAAGGTATTGTAGTCTGGATTTTATTGGCCTACTCTCTTTAAAGATGCTCGTAAGTTTGTCTCATCCTGTGATGAATGTCAAAGGATAGGTAATATTGGTAAGCGTCAAGAAATGCCTATGAATTATTCAATTGCTATTTAACCATTTGATGTTTGGGGATTTGATTACATGGGACCTTTTCCTTCCTCTAATGGGTATGCACATATTTTGGTTGCTGTTGATTATGTTACTAAATGGGTAGAAGCTATTCCAACCAGTAGTGTTGATCACAACACCTCTATTAAAATGCTTAAGGAAGCTATTTTCCCAAGGTTTGGAGTTCCCAGATATTTAATGACTGATGGTGGTTCACACTTTATTCATGGTGCTTTCCGTAAAATGCTTGCTAAATATGATGTTAACCATAGAATTCCATCACCTTATCTTCCTCAGTCTAGTGGTCAAGTTGAGCTTAGTAATAGAGAAATAAAATTAATATTGCAAAAGTTTGTTAATAGGTCCAGGAAGAATTGGTCTAAGAAATTATATGATGCACTTTGGGATCATAGAATAGCTTATAAAAATCCTATGGGTATGTCTCCTTATAAAATGGTTTATGCTAAAGCTTGTCATTTGCCTCTTGAGTTAGAACATAAAGCTTTTTGGGCAATCAAAGAACTCAATTATGATTTCAAACATGCTGGTGAAAAGAGGTTATTTGATATTAGCTCATTAGATGAATGGAAAACCCAAGCTTATGAAAATGCCAAGTTATTTAAAGAAAAAGTAAAAAGATGGCATGATAAAAGAATCCAAAAGCGTGAGTTCAAAGTCAGAGAATATGTTCTTTTGTACAACTCTCATTTCAGGTTCTTTGTAGGCAAACTCCTCTCTAAATGGGAAGGTCCCTATGTTATCGAGGAGGTTTATCAGTCTGGAGCCATCAAGATAAATAATTTCGAAGGAACTAATCCAAAGGTTGTTAATGGCCAACAAATGAAGCATTATATCTTAGGTACGCCCATTAATGTTGAAAGCAATACTATCCAAACTTTGACACTGGAGGAACACATAAAAGAGTCACTCCGAAACACTCCAGAATTGTCAAAATAAGGAGGTACGTGATACGGTAAGTAAACGGACTCCGAAAAATCTGCAAAATATTTTTTTTCAGTTTTTGGAATATTTACAAAAATAGGAAAATAAGAAACTGTCGGGAAGCGCACCCTGGTAGGCACAAGACACCAGGGCGCCCCAGGCATGCCTGGCGCGCCCATGTGGGTTGTGCCCACCTCGGGTACCTTTCGGACTCCGTTTTTGTACAGCTTGCTTGCTTCTCCAGATAAAAATTCTTTATATACTCCCCGAATCTGTTAACCACCGTATCATGGAGAAATATTTTCTTTTCTTGCTGTTTGTGCGCAGTTCTAAAAATATATCATCTCAAGACTCCGATAGAGAGATATATGTTTCGCATCTCATTACTGACCCAAAGTGCTATGGAGACCTATCTCCCCATGGTTGGGCTATGGATGACGAGGAGGATGCCCATTCGATGAGGATTGATGATTCAAGCTCGGAGGAGGAAGATGTCCCTCTACCTCAACCAGGGGATATGCATGTGGAGTTCAAGAAGTCAAGTGGCCCTATGAGTACTAACCAAGCTAAGAACCAATCTATTCCCTCTCGTTTTCGGCAAAAAAAGCAAAGGGGATTTATGCGACAAGATCTTAAAGCTGGAGCTAGAGGTTGATGATCTAAAGGACGAAATTGCCCTTCCCAATTACAATATGAAAAAGCTGAAGGCACAATTATCTCCACCACCATCTTCTTCATCACCAAAAGAAAACTGAGTATCGGGTATGGGCACTCCCCTTGGCTTTCACCAAGCTCGGGGGAGGTGCCCCGGCAACGTATCATCCCTACTATCCTTTTGCATTTACTTATCTTAGTACAATCTTTTGCTTTGGAATAAATGAAAGTAAGTTTGATCCTTTCCCTTTGAGTTTGCTTAGTGATTTATCTATGTAATCGTGTGCGAGATATATAATAAAGTCTAGTTTTGAGTTTTTACTTTCTTTACTTCCTTGCTGCAATAAAAAGAAAAGGTTATAGTTGAATGAATGAAAGAAAGGAAATAAATCAAGATGAACATATGCTAATCTTATGGTAGGTGATGGCACCACATAAGGAAAAGTATAAGTATAAAATTTTATTAGAGATTGACAAACATAGCATTGGTCAATGATGCTACTCATGAAAGAATTAAAAAGGGAAGAGAAGATTCACATATAAATATACTATCTTAGAAATCTTTTGTGATTGTGAGCCCCCATCAAAATATTATATGCCAAAATTGCTGACGTTGGACAAGGAAGACAACTTAATGATTTATGTTTGCTCATATTCACATAGAAGTCATATTGTCATAGATCCTTTAACATGTGGCGCTTTCCCAATATATTTTCTAGCAAAAAATTCCGCACTAAGTAGAGATACTACTTGTGCATCCAAAAACCCTTAAACCCAAATCTTTTTCGAGAGTCCACCATACCTACCTATGGATTGAGTAAGATCCTTCAAGTAAGTTGTCATCGGTGCAATAAGGCAATAAAAATTTCTTCTAAACATGTGAGATTATTTAGTGTAAGAGAAAATGAGCGTCGCACGAACTTGTGATGGTGAAGAATAAAAGCGACAGACTGCATAATAAAGGTTGTTATCACAAGGGGCAATGTAATGTGACGTTCTTTTGCACTAAGGGATTGAGCATACAAACAAATAAGTGCATGGTAACCTCTGTTTCCCTCTGCAAAGGGCCTATCTTTTACTTTTATGCAAAGAGTGAAAGTTTTCCCTCTTTCCTCTTTTATTTTTATCGTTTGGCAAGCATCATGTGGTGAGGAAAGATCTAGGCACATATGTCCAGTTGAATATGGGTGACATGAGTTATTATTGTTGACATCACCCTTGAGGTGAGTATGTTGAGAGGCAAAACTATAAGCTCCTAACTTTCTATGTGTACGGCTGAAAAGTTTTGCTCATGTGTATGCGGTGAGTGTTAGCAATCATAGAAGACTATATAATGCTTGAGTATGTGGACTTACCTAAAGGCTCCGATACGTGACCCTTCCTGAAAAGATGATGAATTATAGTTGCAAAAGTTGACTGAAAACATAGTTTGTTGGTTTATAATAGAGTTTATGCTTTATACTTCAGTTGTGTGATGAACTGTCACTTATTCATGAGAAGTTTATGATAAAAGTCTTATGTTTAATTCTGTTGCTGTTATAATAATCAACATAATGCTTCTATGTCTGTATTTTGCTTTTATTGACACCTCTCTCTCAAAGCATGTGGACATGTTTTTCGTTTTCGGTTTTCGCTTGAGGACAAGTGAGGTCTAAGCTTGGGGAGTTCATACGTCCATTTTGCATCATGTTTTCTTGCTGTTATTTACATTGTTATTATGCATAATAATGCTTTTTGGAGTAATTCTAATGCCTTTTCTCTCATAATTTGCAAGGTATACACCAAGAGGGAGAATTCCGGCAGCTGGAAATCTAGACCTGAAAAAGCTACGTCAGGCCACCTATTCTGCACAACTCCAAACAAGCTGAAACTTCACGGAGATTTTTTATGGACTATTTAAGAAATACTGGAGTTGATAACCACCAGAGGGGGCCCACCATGTGGGCACAACCCACCTGGGCGGGCCCCCAGGCACGCCCTGGTGGGTTGTGCTCACCCCGGCCCACCTCCGGTGCCCCTCTTCTTTTACATAAGTCATTTTGACCTAGAAAAATTAAGGAGAAGACTTTCGGGGCGGAACGCCGCCGTCTCGAGGCGGAACTTGGGCAGGAGCACTTTTTCCCTTCGGCGGAGCAATTCCGCCGGGGGAACTTCCCTCCCAGAGGAGGAAATCACCGTCATCATCATCACCAATAACTCTCTCATCTTGGGGATGGCTATCTTCATCAACATCTTCACGAGCACCATCTCATCTCAAACCCTAGTTCATCTTTTGTGATCAATCTTGTTACCAGAACTATAGATTGTTGCTTGTGGGTGACTAGTAGTGTTGATTACATCTTGTAGTTGATTACTATATGGTTTATTTGGTGGAAGATTATATGTTCAGATCCATTATGTTATATATTACCTATCTGATCTTGAGCATGTTCATCACTTGTGAGTATTTACCTTTGTTCTTGATGTCACGGGAGAAATCATGTTGCAAGTAATCATGTGAATTTGATATGTGTTCGATATTTTGATAGTATGTATGTTGTAATTCCCTTAGTGGTGTCATGTGAACGTCGACTACATGACACTTCACCATATTTGGGCCTAAGGGAATGCATTGTGGAGTAGTAATTAGATGGTGGGTTGCGAGAGTGACAGAAACTTAAACCCTAGTTTATGCACTACTTCGTAAGGGACCGATTGGATCCAATAGTTTAATGCTATGGTTAGAATTTATTCTTAATACTTTTCTCATAGTTACAGATGTTTGCGGGAGGGTTAATCATAAGTAGGAGGTTTGTTCAAGTAAGAACAGCACCTAAGCATCGATCCACCCACATATCAAATTATCAAAGTAGCGACCACGAATTAAACCAACATGATGAAAGTGACTAGATGAAATCTCGTGTACCCTCAAGAACACTTTGCTTATTATAAGAGACCGTCTTTACCTGTCCTTTTCCTCAAAAGGATTGGGCTATCTTGCTGCATACTTGCTACTATTATCATTACTCGCTCGTTACAAAATTATCTTGCTATCAAACTACTCTGCTACTTACAATTTCAGCACTTGCAGACATTACCTTACTAAGAAACACTTATTATTTCCTTCTGCTCCTCGTTGGGTTTGACACTCTTACTTATCGAAAAGAGCTACAATTGAACACCTATACTTGTGAGTCATCAGCCGCTGCCCGCTGTCATGATGCGCTGACCAGCCTCTTTCTGCACGCTAGCCGCCACGGACGCTGACCGGCCTCTTTCTTCACACGAGCCGCCACGGACGCAGGGACGGTCGCTGCCGCTGGTTCGTCTCATCTCGCACGCTTGTCTCCTTGATGTAGGGCATTGTTTCACACTTTTCGATCCACTCGCATCTATTCAATGTGGCAATTAAAACATGTTGGCAATTAAAGTGGCATATCGATCGACACAGCTCGTGTGAACATAGCAAATCCAAAGCGCGGCCGGTGCCACTCCCCTTCCCTTCCCCTTTCCCCATTTAAACCACCCACCCCTCCACCTATTCTCCACACATCCATTTGCGCCGCCCACTTCTCTTCTTCACCAAACCCAAAGCACTCCAAAGCGAGGCAAGGATGCAGTACAATGGCCCCACCTTTGAGCTCCCACCGACCGTGCCGGAGAGACGGTATCCGGCCGGCGTCACTCCGTGTGTGGGTGTTCTCACGCTGGAGGAGTGCAAGGGAGTTTGCCTAGTGGTTCCTCGGTGTGGGCTTCTCACACCTCCCGGCGGGCTCGTCGGTGATGTTCTGACTGGAGGAAGTGCGTCCAAACTCCATCACTGCATCGATAGGGCTCATCGTCAACTTCACCAACATATTTGATGCGTACTACCTCCTCGGCAAAGTGTTTTGGTGTGGATACGAATTCATCGCGTTCACAACCCACAACATCTTCACAAAATTCGATTGCATCTTCCCCATCTGTGACGGTATGCACAACCTCCCCTACTACCTCGGCGAGGACGGCATGGAGGAGGAGAAGTGAAGAGGAGGCGCAGTGAAGATGGTGGTGAAGGCCTGGTCTCGTGAAGCTTGTCTTCCCTTAGGGTGTTAGGGATTTTATCTTTTATATATTTCTAGCTTAATTATGTCGTTGGTTGTACCGTGAACTTTTTATCTCTGTTGTGTTATATCATGTTGGGAACCCTAAGAACTATGTTATGCTTTCTACCCTTATTTGATATGCCGTTGGTTATATGTGTTATGCCTGCTACTTTTATATCTCGCTCGTTGTACCCTTATTTGACGTGAGATATCGCTAGATGGATATGGTGCCGTAGCCGAGCCCTCTGCTAAATCAATCAACGATAAGTTATCCTTCAATGAAAACCAGCAAGTTGTGGGGTTAGCCTTGTAAACATGGTTGGAGGGTAGCCCATTCATCTTGTTATGTTCATGTTGTGTAATATTTGTATTTTGGCCCTTATATTTTAGGCTATATTTTAGGGTCAAGTTTTGGCACGCGCGGCTGACGGACTAGTTCAAGTGTCAAAAAAGGAAATTAAAGCTAGAAAAATGAGCCTTGTTGATGTTGCAAAGAAAAAGGAGAAAAGCTAAAAAAAATGAATTGTTGGTGGCCCTATTCCATATATCGTATGAACAAAACAAGCTAATTTTTTAATAGTTTGTAGCCATTTGGTATGATGATTTATTTTGGCCCTTATATTATAGGTTTTATTGGTTCCAAGTTTTGGCACGGGCGGCTAATGGACTAGTTGAGGTGTCAAAAAGGAAATTAATGCTGGAAAGATGAGCCATGTTGATGTTGAAAAGAAGAAGAAAAATAAGGTATTTTTTAATTGTTGGTGCCAATATATATTGTAGGATACCTATATTGTATATGAACAAAAAGAAGCTAATTTTTGAATAGTTTGTGGCCATTTGGAAGGATGAAAATAATTTTTGAAGGGTAGCCCATTGTATGAACGGTAATTGTTGAATTCTTGGTGGCAATATCAATTGTTCTATAATTTCGAATGATGTGACCTATTCTTGTAATGTAACCAATGTGCACTCAATCTCTGTAGGTGCAACCAAAACAATCAAGCAAAAAACAGAGGAAAACAGAGCGAGCGCATGCACTATTTTTCTAGGCCTCTTTAATCTTTGTGGGCCTTCGACAGTCAACGCAATGCGACGGCCCAACTAGAGCTTGGTTTCATTTTGAACCCAGTAACTACATTTTTTCCTCTTGCTCTCAGTGTTGTCTAACGAAACTGATAGTGTCAAAAACTAACACCTATAGAGATTCGGAGATGGAGATAGATATATAGTTTAAGCAACACAGAGAGCACATGATCCACAAATTAAGAAACACAGAGAGCACAATATCTCTAACGAGTGACGACCAGCAAGTAAGCAAATCCTAGAGCAACTATACAAAAACAAAATCCTAAAGCTATCAGATTCGCCTGCTTGTTCAACTGAATCATCTGCCTCAAGTTCCTGTTCATCTTCTTTAATTTCCCCTTCAGATCCTCATCCCCAATTGTCGGAGCAGCACTTTCAGAGACCAAATTCTGAGTGGCTGACGGAAGATTGACCTCCCGGGTTGCGGCCCCATTGAATTGAAGCAAACCCTCCCCTTGAAGCCTCCGAACGTAGTCATACATCCATTGAAAATGTGTGCATTTCTTCATGATCTGAAAATCTCAGATCCAACGAAAAAGAATTAGAAGGAAAGATAAAAAAGAAAGGGTCGAAGAAAAATCATGAGATCTAACCTGCCCCTTTGGCTTGCTCTCGCATTTCACGAACTCGCGCCCAAAGTTGCCATTCTTGTCCTCCCTCGAAGCAACCTTTTTAGTTGCACGGTGCATGGGCAGTCAGGGCATCACACCATGGGCACTGGACCATACTGGGGCCACGAGGGGCGGGAGGTTGAAGTGGCGCTCGAAATATCTAGTCGCGGGAGAAGAAGAAGCAGACGAGTGGCTCCTCGGGTCGCCATAGAAGAAGAAGAATAAGGGGAGAAGAGGACAGGGGAGGCAACGGTGGGCGAGCACAACCAACATCTCGCGGATCGCCTCTCGTGGATCTCCCAAGGATCCAACGACGCGGTGCTATCCTTGTGATCCAACGGCATAGAGCCTGCACACAGCCTGGCTTCAGAATTCCTTCTAGAAGACCATATCTGAGGGTTGTCGCTTGGCGCTAAGGTATGATCGGACGGCAGATGTTCGGAGCTAGGGTTAGGCAAAACCCCGTGGGGTTTAGAGGGGTTTTGAGTTGGTCAATGGAGTTATCTAGTGTTTGACTGAGCATAACTAATTTTAAAAAATCCAAAAATATGAAACCTTCGCGAATTGTCGTTTTATAGGACACACTAACAAGGAAAATATTAAACTTTGTCTACGGTCATTTAAAAAAACCTAGTTGGCACAATCGTGGTTAAATGAGCACCATTAATTTAAAAAAATCAAAAAATAGAAAACCTGCTCACAATGTTGTCTTATGTGACATGTTACCAAAAAAATCATAACCTTGTTCTATGAACAGTTTCATGATAAAAATCTTCACAAATACGAGCTATTACGTACAACGTTGCAGAGAGTTCAAGGAAAGGAGGTAGTTTTTTTGAAAAATTATAAAAAATACAAAAATCAACAAAGCTTCATTTCAAAGTGAATAAGAAGGATCTGAACTTAGTTTTCCTTTTTCATATTTTAAACGTGTTTTTTGATCTTTTTCTATGAAATCACAATATTTAAAAAGATTATAAAAATATGAAGATTAATTCAATAAATAGCGAGACTTCGAATCTACACTATATATGTTGAATAGGTGTTAATAAATAATATTTGGCTCATTTAGAGTACGTCCAAAAAATAGTTGATTACAAATGGTGCAGTTTACCCTAGCTTCGGAGCACATTTGGAGCACATTTCCCATGACTAAAAGTTTTAGGTTTTACCACGCAAAAAAGATCGAAATGATCACCTAACGTTTACAATAGTTCAGCAAACATTGCAACATCACACCACAGATCGGAGTTCAAGTGTTGGTTCAAATTCAATTCTTTCCTAAAATTCAAATCTGCCTACAATTCAAATTTTGTCTCAAATTTCACATCAAAGTACGGATAGCATTATTAAACCTTACAAGTTTTCACAGTTGTTCAAATTGATGACAGAAACCTTTGTGCAAATCCTTCAAGTTCAAAGTTTACAACTTTCATTCAACGTTCGAAGTTCACATCTTTGCCTTACACCTTGTGTTCCGAGACGGCTTAACAGCCTTGCTCCTGGTTTCCCTAGGTGGGATATCCACCTTTTTCTTCTTCCTTCTGATCTTCACTTCGGGTGGTGGCTGTCGAGGTGCTGACGGAGAACTTGCACTGGCCAGCTGACGGGGGTCAAAACCTTCATAAGCCATGGCTTCATATTCTAATTCTTTCTCTCTTGGCCTTTTCTCTCCTTTTCCTCTAATTTTCCTAGAGCTAGGCCAAACACAAAAAAGATTATAAGACAGCGATAGAAAGAGAAGAAATGCATAAAAAAGGGAAGGTTGTTGCACACATACCAACCTGCCGGCAGTGTTAATTCAGTTGCTTCATTATCCTCTAAATTAGATGCAATCTGCTTTGCAGCTTCATTCTCCTGTGTATTAGCTTCAATCTGCTCTAATGCTGCATTCTCCTCTGAATTAGCTGCAATCTGCTTTGTTGCTTCATTCTCCTTTGTATTAGCTTCAATCTGCTCTAATGCTGCATTCTCCTCTGCATTTGTTGTTTCCCATTGTTCCTCTTCTCCAAATGAAGCATCCACTGGATTGGTACATTCCCTAGCAATGTGCCCTAGGGTTCCACATTTTTTGCACTTACGCTATCTTTTTACATGACTCTCTTCACCTCTTCTGATCTTGTTCTTCCTTAGTTTTCCTGGTGTCGGTGTACTAAAGTAGGGGTACCTTAGTATCCCGACTTGTGCACAGGCAGTAGCAGCGTCTCGTGGTCAGGCTCACCACGTGCCCGCCAAAGCCCGCTCTAGTTCCCATGAAGCCATTCAAGGACAAAGTATTCAAGTTAAGAAACAAGACCCCGGCAAGAGGAGCTTCCCGGGAAGGCCGCTCCAAGCTCGAGATCATCCCTTCTGCACAAGACCCTGGCAAGAGGAGCTTGCCAGGAAGGCCAGAGAACAGCATTCCAGAAGACATGCCGTGGCACATCGCGCGCCCCGGCAAGACCCGGAGAGCGGCAAGCTTCCGGGCCCGGCAAGGTAGCGACCGCGGCAAGGTGCTTGCCGCGGCAAGCTTTCACTGTGTGCCTGCGCTCCAGCTCACCTGGCCACGCGTCGCCCTGGGGCCCTTCCTGGGGCACGTGGCGGATGGCTGTGCAGCCTGGGGGTACACGGTGGCAAGCCACGATGACGAGGCCTCCGTCGTGGCGAACGGAGGCACCCGGGCGGACGCTTTTGGGGTGACGGCGATGGGCATTCAATGCCCTTGTCCCCCACCGTCAAGGTTAGGTATAGACCACTGTACATACACTGTACATGCACTGTTACAACTACCATCAATTTTACACTTTTACCCTCATCTACGTTGACACCTGTCGGTGACCCCTTTGAGCTATAAAAGGAGGCCCATGCACAACGTAGAGGAGGTTCGGTTCCAGAAACTTGATCACTCCCACGCTCGGTGTAGCTAGCACTGTAGATCTTCTTGCTCCCGAGCCAAGAACTCAATACAACCAAGGCAGGAGTAGGGTTTTACGCATCTGTGCGGCCCGAACCTGGGTAAACTGCCCGCGTGTGCCCCTCGATCTGCTCTTCGTGCTCCCTCCGCTCCCTTGCCGGACCGAAAAGGGGCTCCGGTCCCATAGGTGTTCGTGGGCGACCAGTTTCCCCGACATCTTTGGCGCGCCAGGTAGGGGGCGTCGAGGTTGTGTGAACCTGATCCGGCGCTCACGCGGGCGCAACCTTCTCCAACTTCGTCAGCTTCATTGACTACATCGACATGCCGCCGAAGAAGAAAGCTTCGGAGGTCGGAGGCCCGTCCGCGTCGATCCCGCCACCACCAGAACCAACGGTCGGGGCGGTAGACGCTGGCGGAAGGGTGGACGCCGGCGAGGAAACTCACGGCACCGCCAAGTCCAAAGACAAGACGGACAACCGAGCCCACTCCAAGACCTCGGCGTCCGTGCACGCTCCGCGCCCCTCTCAGGAGGTGCCGGACCAGCAGCGGCGGGGTACCCAGGGTACCATACGCTTGCTGGGACATGGCCAAGCCGGCGGGTCGTGGGATGCTCAAGGCCAACGCGTCGGCACGGGCAAGGCGCGGTCACCGGGGTGAGACCCTGCTCCTTCTAACGCTGTTAGGAGTCCGAGCATATCTCGCTCCTCGCACCGCTCGCCACCGCTTCCCTCCTCTCCAGTAGAAGCTCTAGCTAGGGCTCAGCTGCTCCTCGACTTCCCTCCAGCGGCGGACAAGGCCGAAGACTGGAGGGCTACAATCCAGAGCCTCATCGCCTTCGCCAACAACGACTCGCCGCAGCAGCCGGCAACGTCACGGCCGCGGCAAGTCAGCCAAGCAAAGGCTGATGGAGACAAGGCCGCCGGGGGTGCAACTACCGTGCACTCCCCGCCGCAAAAGCAAAAATCGCCAGCTCGCCGGATCAACGTCGACGACGAATCCACGGCGTCATCGGATCCGCGAGCTCGCCGCGATCAGCGCCAAGTCCTTGACGATAGGTGACAAGAGGACGCTCGAACTCGCATCGAGCGTCGAAGAGAAGCACGGCGACAGTCCGACCAGTGCACTGGGACCGCTGTCGACTTGCACGCGCCCGGTGAACCAGGCGACTTGCCGTATGCGGCAGGTTGCCCTGCGTTCACCCGAGAGCTGCGGCAAGTCCAGTGGCCCAGCATGAAGAACTTCAAGCCCGACGTACCCGAGAAGTACGACGGCAAGACCCATCCCTCGGAGTTCCTCAGCATCTACACCGTCGCGGTGCAGGCTGCCGGGGGACGCGACGAGAGGATTCTAGCGAATTACTTCCCGCTCGTGCTTAAGCCAAACATCAGACTTGGCTTATGCACTTGCCGGAGAACTCCATCTCTTCGTGGGCAGACCTGTGCCACCAGTTTGTCGGCGCCTTCACGGGCGGCCACAAACCCCACGGCTAGGAGAGCGATCTCCACATTCTTGCCCAGAAGGAGGGAGAATCCCTGCGAAAGTACATCCAGAGGTTCAGCCGCGTTCAGCACAACATCCCGGATGTCCACCCCGCCGCGGTTATCAGCGCGTTCCACCAGAACGTGCGTAACCGCCGGATGAGGGAGGAAATGGCGATGACCAAGATCCGGGACGTCAGCGAGCTTTACGCTCTGGCTGACAAGTGTGCGCGTGCTGAAAAAGGGAGGAG
Organism: Secale cereale; assembly: GCA_902687465.1. NCBI lineage: Eukaryota > Viridiplantae > Streptophyta > Magnoliopsida > Poales > Poaceae > Secale > Secale cereale. The sequence continues at coordinate 212,975,412 of LR738715.1, forward strand.
ACTCCCCGGAGAGGATACTGGAGCAGGAGGAACGGACAGCGAGGATGCCGCCCCGGCAAGGAAAAACCGGCGGCGGAACAACAAGAAGAAGAAGAACAAGGAAGTACTGGCTGTGGAGAAGTCCAGCAAGGAGGCTGGCGACAAGAAAACTCAGGCTGGTGGCTCCGGCAAGGAGCCTGCCACTGTAGCCGCAGCCGGCAAGCAGGACGGCTCCGACAAGTAGTACTACAAGATCCACCGCACCAAGGGCCACGATCTCCAGAACTACAAGAGGGTCAAATACCCCGTAGAGCAGCAGAAGGCTGAATACGAGCGACGCGACAAGGAGAAGGCCCAGGGAGGCGGAGGTGAATCCGGCAAGAAGCGGCCATTCAATGGCCGGGGAGGACGCCGCGGCAAGGCCAAGCAGCGGCAAGGAGATAGACCTCCCCGGGGCCGCGACAAGGATGAAGACGAAGACGACGACGAGGACATGGACGACGGAGACAACAGCGAGCAGGAGTTCCAGAAGGCCATGAAAGTTCTGTGCGTCGATGGAGGTGCCTCTCTGCACACTTCCCACCGCCGACTCAAGCAATGGGTGCGGGAAGTGAATGCAGCTGAGCCACCCATTGAGTCGCGCAAGCTGCTGAAGTGGTCCAGCACGCCCATCATCTTCGACCTTGAGGACCACCCTGACCGCACCACTACGGTCGGGTGCTTGCCGATGTTGGTTTCGCCAACCATCCGCAACCTCAAGGTCACCAAGATGTTGGTTGACGGCGGGGTCGGCCTAAACTTGATCTCCTCTGCTGTAATCCGGAAGCTGCAGATCCCCGACAGCGAGCTCGAGGAAACCGGAACTTTCCAAGGGATCAACCCGGGAAGGAGCAAGCCAAAGGGGAAGATCACACTGCCAGTGACCTTTGGCGGAGAGCTAAACTTCAGGACTGAGAGGATCACTTTCGATGTCGCCGATATTCCATTGCCATACAATGGAATACTCGGCCGTCCTGCACTCGCCAAGTTCATGGCAGCCTCTCACTATGCATATAACATGCTCAAGATGCCCGGCCCGATAAGCGTCATCTCTGTCCCCGGCGACAAGAAGGACGCGCTTATCTGCGCCGACAAGATCTACCGGGATGCAGCAGCCGCGGCAGACAGCAAGACACTTGCCGCTGAAGCTCCCGGGGAAAAGACCAAGACCAAGTCCGGCAAGAGCTCTGGGGCCCATTCCGGCAAACGCACCTCCTCGGAGTGCTGCGCTGCCGTCGAGGATGCAACATCAAGCTCCACCGGCAAGTGCAAGAAAGGAATGGCAGCTCCACCTGCAACCAAGAAGGTGTCCGCCAAGGAGGACGGCACTGGTGGTACCTTCACCATCAGTGCTACGCTCGATCCCAAATAGGAAAGCGCGCTCATTGCCTTCCTGCGGGCGAATGTCGACGTGTTTGCATGGCAACCGTCTGACATCCTCGGCGTTCCCAGGAAGGTAATTGAGCACAAGCTTGCTGTTTGTCCTCACGCGCGGCCCGTCAAGCAGAAGGTCAGGAAGCAAGCGGTGGAGCGCCAAGAGTTCATTGCTGAAGAGATCAAGAAATTGGAAGCGGCAGGCCTCGTTAGAGGTGTACTTCATCCTACGTGGCTGGCCAATCCAGTTGTCGTGCGCAAAGCTAATGGGAAGTGGAGACTTTGTATAGACTTCACTGATGTGAATAAAGCTTGTCCCAAGGATCCATTTCCCTTGCCGCGCATTGACCAGATCGTTGACTCCACGGCTGGGTGTGAGTTGCTTTCATTCCTTGATGCATACTCCGGGTATCACCAGATATTCATGGCTAAGGAAGACGAAGAGAAGACCGCATTCATTACTCCATGTGGCACTTACTGTTTCATACGTATGCCCTTTGGACTGAAGAATGCGGGCTCAACATTTGCAAGGGTGGTCCACACTGCTTTTGAGCCACAGATACACAGGAACGTAGAAGCCTACATGGATGACATAGTGGTCAAGAGCAAGGACAAGGATACCCTGATCCAAGACCTGGATGAGACTTTTGCAAATCTGCGCAAGATACAACTCAAGCTGAACCCCGAGAAGTGCGTCTTCGGAGTCCCCTCCGGCAATCTTCTCGGGTTCTTTGTGTCCCAAAGGGGGATTGAAGCCAATCCCGACAAGATCAAAGCCATTGAGCAAATCGAAGCTCCAAAGCGCGTCAAGGATGTACGAAGACTTGCTGGTTGTGTGGCTGCCCTCAGCAGGTTCATTTCAAAGTCTGCAGAACGCGCCCAGCCTTTCTTCAAAACCTTGAAAAAGGCAGGTCCAATGAAATGGACTCCGGAAGCGGAGGCAGCACTGCGGGACTTGAAAGGATACCTGTCCTCCACTCCTATACTTGTCGCACCTAGGCCGCAAGAGAAGTTGCTGCTATACTTAGCAGCAACCAATCAAGTGGTTAGTGCTGCGTTGGTAGCGGAGAGGGAGGCAGATGAGGAGCCCACAGCCCCGGCAAGCACATCCAGCGACAAGCAGGGGGCTTCCCCGACAAGCTCTGACCCCGACAAGGACAAGTCTGCGCAGGAACAAGGAGAAGTGCGAAAGAAGATGGTGCAGCGCCCAGTTTATTTTGTAAGTTCCCTCTTGCAGGGGGCTAGATCAAGATACTCTGGGGTGCATAAGCTGCTTTTCGGCCTCCTCATGGCCTCGAGAAAGCTGCGCCACTACTTCCAAGCACATGAGATAACAGTGGTCACTCGCTTTCCGCTGAAGAGGATATTGCAAAACCCAGAAGCAATAGGCAGGATCGTCGAGTGGGCACTAGAGCTGTCAAGCTTTGGTCTTAAGTTTGAAAGCACATCAACTATACAGAGCAGAGCTTTGGCAGAGTTCATAGCGGAATGGACGCCAACACCAGACGAAGAAGTTCCAGAGACAAGCATCCCCGTCAAGGAAGCAAGCAAGGAATGGATAATGTACTTCGATGGTGCCTTCTCGCTGCAAGGCGCCGGTGCTGGTGTGTTACTCGTAGCACCCACCGGGGAGCACCTCAAGTACGTTGTTCAAATGCACTTTCCCAAGGAGCAAGCGACAAACAATACTGCAGAGTATGAAGGTTTGCTTGCCGGCCTCAGAATTGCAGCCAAACTTGGGATTAAGAAACTGATTGTGCGGGGAGATTCACAGTTGGTGGTCCGAAAAGTGAACAAGAGTTACCAGAGTCCTTTGATGGAAGCTTATGTCGATGAAGTGAGGAAACTTGAAGAACACTTTGAAGGCCTGCAGATGGAGCACGTTCCAAGAGCTCAAAATGATATCGCAGATGGCCTCTCAAAGTGTGCTGCAATGAAGTTACCTGTGGAACCAGGGACCTTCGTGCTCAAGCTAACTCAACCATCCGTTACACCCTCAGTTGGGCAGAGCAAGAAAAGAAAGTTGGTCTCCGGTGACTACTTGCCGGCGGATCTTCCTGAAGCCGCTGCCAAGGTTCCCAAGATCAACGACCGAGTTGCTGAGGAACACTTTGCTCCTGAGGACCCTAGGGTTCGTGCAGTTGAAGCAGATGTTCCCGGCAAGTCTTGCTCCGGCAGGCTTGCCGGGGAACGTCCAGCTCCGGTAGAACCTCAAGTCTTTACCATAGAAGCTGACGTTCCCGCAGCAGCACTGATGCCTTTAGTCCTTGTTGTTGAGCCTCAAGCTCCAGCCTGGGCACAGCAAATTGTCCGTTTCCTTCAAACTGGAGAACTTCCCGAAGAACCAGAAGAGATAGAGCGAATAACCAGGCAATCAAGTATGTACCAGTTCGTCAGCAATGAACTGTACAGAAGAAGACTCAATGGTGTCAGATTGAAATGCATTTCCCGGGAAGATGGACAGAAGCTGTTGGCAGAGATACACGGAGGCATATGTGGACACCACGTTGGCGCAAGAGCACTTGCCGGGAAGGCGTTCCGGCAAGGTTTCTTCTGGCCAGAAGCCCTCCAAGATGCAACTGCACAAGTAACCAAGTGTGAAGCGTGCCAGTTCCATGCCAAGCAAATACACTAGCCAGCTCAAGCTCTCCAGACGATCCCTTTGTCCTGGCCCTTTTCGGTCTGGGGGCTCGACATCCTCGGCCCCTTTCCCCGCGCTGTCGGGGGCTTTGAGTACTTGTACATTGCTATCGACAAGTTTACGAAGTGGCCGGAAGTGGAACCGGTGAGAAAGGTGACCACGCAGTCAGCAGTCAGGTTCTTCAGATCGATCGTTTGCCGTTTCGGAATCCCTAACAGGATCATCACCGATAACGGCACACAGTTCACAAGTCGCACCTTCATGCAATATGTCCAAGACCTTGGCGCCAAGGTCTGCTTCGCTTCTGTTGCTCACCTGAGGAGCAATGGTCAAGCGGAGAGGGCAAATGTTGAAGTGTTGCGCGGACTCAAGACGAGAACTTTCGACAGGCTGCACAAGTGCGGAAGAAACTGGATCGAGGAGTTGCCGGCGGCTCTTTGGTCAATCAGAACGACACCAAATCGAGCCATCGGACAGACACCCTTTGCTCTTGTCTATGGAGCAGAGGCAGTTCTCCCCACGGAACTCGTATACGGGTCTCCTCGAGTGCTCGCTTACGATGAGCTTGAGCAGGAGCAGCTGCGGCAAGATGATGCATTGCTCCTCGAGGAGGACCGTCTCCAGGCTGCTGTACGAGCTGCTTGATATCAGCAAGCTTTGCGTCGCTACCATAGCCGCAAAGTCAAGGCCAGGAGTCTCGAGGAAGGCGACCTTGTTCTTCGGCGCGTTCAGTCCGCCAAGAACTCCAACAAGTTGACGCCGAAGTGGGAAGGCCCTTATCGGGTGAGACAAGTCACAAGGCCCGGCGCTGTCCGCCTTGAGACCGAAGAAGGCTTACCGGTGAGCAACTCCTGGAACATTGAGCATCTTCGCAAGTTTCACCCATGAGCCGCGGTTGCCGTGATCCGCTCCGGAAACCACCTTTTGTACAAGTCTTGCCGCTGTTGCATGTAAACCTTTGTACAAAGCCGGGCGCAGACCCCGTGCATCAGTAAAACTTTTATGCTTCGCACAGCTTGTCGTTTCATGCATTCTTATTTTCATTGCATGTGTTATCTGACACTTTGTGCAGCACACGATCCCGGTAAGCGATAACAAGCCGCAAGGCTCCATATCTGTGTTTCCTCCCCCCCTTCCTTTTTATCTCAAGCAGAAGAAGTGTTCCTCGCGCAGAAGTTTGCCGGGGGGAAGGAGACAGTGGTACAGTGGTATGGACCAAGTGCTGTTCAAGGAAGGAAAGCCTTGCCGAGAAGCAAACAGAACACAAAAGCTAAGTTGCCAAAGTTTGAGCATTCAAAATTTTAAAATTCTTAGTTGTCTCCCTTGAACGACCGCACTTTGTATGGAAAACCTGTGCGCAGAGGAACCTACCCGTGGCTAGCCGCGCCCTTACTTTGTTTCGAGCACGCTCAACGGCTTAAGTGAGCTGCGACAAGTGTCGCACCCTTATTTCGTTTCCGAGTTCGCTCAGCAACCTAAGTGTGCTGCGACTAGCTGCGGCAAGGTTTCTTGCCGGCGAGGGCATTGCCAGCAGGCTCCTAAGAGTCCCGCACTCAGCGCTCGCGGCAAGGGTCCCTTTTGCCGGCGAGTTCCCTAAAAGCGTAAGGTGAAAAGCATACAAAGTGAAGGGATCAAGCAAGAGAGATAACACTGCATTGACTATCCAAAATAAAGTTATATTACAAGATAACTTGCCGCTGTTCTAACCTACTACTACCCATGACTTAATCGACAGCGGCAAGGGAAGCAGAAAGAAGTGAGCCTAGTCTACACGGTCTCCGTCAACCCTCTTGATCTTGCCCGCCTTGGCCACGATGTGGGCAACTTGTGCCTTCAACGCTTCCAGGTCAGCTTCGGGCGGCAAGGTCCGGAGGACGTTCTCAAGATTAATCCCGGGGTTGCGGTAGACGATCTTCGTCAACACCCGCTCCATAGTACCCATGCAAAGCCGGCGCGCCTCATTAGCCAGCTGCGTGGGGACCCTCTCCCGTAGCTGCACGAGGGCCGGCGCCACTCCTCTGAAGAACAGGCTCAGCTTGGCGCTGTGGGGAAGGTTCTCGTCGAGGGAGTATGCGAGGTGCTCCGACCTCAGCGCCACCATCTCCTTGTCGATGTTGGCGGCGGAGGCGACGAGCTCCTCGGTCCACTGCTCCACCGTCCGCTGGAAATTGTTCTGCGACAGGGCGGCACTGTCCAGCAGCGCCCTTTCAGCCCGGAGATCTTCCTTCAACTTGGACTCCCTATTCCGGGCCCCGTCAAGCGACTCGGTGAGAGTGCACACTTTCAGCTCCAAGTCTGCGATGGAGTCCTTGGCGTCATTGAGCTCTTTGCCCTTCTCGGAGAGCTGGACCTGCAGCTCCGAGTGGCTGTGGGCGTCCTTCTCCCTTTCAAGTTTGAGCGCGGCAACCTTCTCCTCGCTCGTCTTCAGATTAAGCTCCAACTGCGCCACCCTCGCCTCCAGGTCCCTCTTGGCGGTCTCTGCGGCAGCAGTGGCGTCCCTCGCCTCCTGTAGAGCCCCGCCAATGGACTGCTCGCACGCGGTAAGGTCGTCCTCATGGCTATCGAGGTCGACCTTCCGCTGGTTCAGCGCTCCTTCCCGCCGAGCCAGATCCTCGGCGGCCAGTCGATGCTGCTCCTCAACCTCGGCCTTCTCGAGGATGAACGCCTGGTGCGCCTCGGCGAGCTCCTCGCGCTCCTCCGCCAAGTTCCGGAGGGCCGCTTGGTTGGCGGCGTGGAGCTCGGCGGCGCGCTTCTCCAAGTCAATGCTAGCCTTGGCGGCCAGAGCCTCTCGGGACTCCATCTTGGCCTGCCTGGCTCGGTACAAGGCCAGAAGCCGGCGCAGGAGCTACTCCTCTTCGGGCTCGCTGCTGCTGCCGGGCGCGTCGACAACCTTCAGCCCGGCGGAGGCGAGGACTTCTCCGTCGAAGCTCTCCCCCTCCACGGGTTCCCTTGATGAGGACGCCCACGGGACTTGGATGAAGACCCCGTTGGCGGCCTCCAGATAGATACCCGGCCCAGCCGCGGCGGCGGAGGGGTCGGCGGCCGGTGCAGCGTCCGGCGCTCCTGCGGCCTCGGGGCCGTCAGTGCGGCCGCCGACCTCCTCCCCAGCTGCCGCGTCGGTGGCCGCGGGAGTCTCGTCGGCGACGGGCTCGTCAGCAGTGGCGGCGTCACCAGCATTGTCGCGCACGTCCTCCTCGACGATGGTCTCCGTCTCCATCGGCTCCGGGGCGGGCGGATCTGACAACAGAAAAAGAAAGAAAGAATTGTCAAGCAAATATCCAAAAAAGAAGAGTTCAAAAGAAGGAAAGTACAAGGGTTTACCTGCGCGGGCCTCTTCAGTAACGGGGTCCCTCGCCGGGGAGTTCTCCCTTGGCGGCGTAGTAGTGGCCCCCGCCGGCGGAGGGCTGCCGGCGCCTTCCCTTGGCGGGGTGCCCTCCCTTGTCGGGGTGCTCGCCCTTGGCGGGGTACCCGCCCTTGGCGGAGCACCCTCCCTCGCCGGGGAGCTCCTCCTCGGCGGGGATTGTGGGACAAGCGGCTCGTCGGGAGCGGTCTCTTGGCGCTCCTGCGGCTGCGGCTCCACTTCTGCACAAATCAACAAGCAAACAAGACATCAATAATGATAAGAAGCTCAAGCGCGCCCGATAAGCAGAAAAGTGAACAAGAAACTTACGCTGGGGGCTGCTCTCCGGAGCAGCCGGCTGGTCCGGCAAGCCTGTCGCGGGCGCATCCCCTGCCGCGGCGACGGGCTCGTCGTCCTCGAGGTCAACCACAGGGATTTTGGCCCTCTTCGCCATCCTCTGGGTCAAGGTCCTGGAAGCCAAACAAGATCAGAGTTAGGCAAAGGGAATTCAAGACAAGAGCAACAAGAATCAAAGGAAATAAAAGTTGCAAATGCTTACTATTCCTCCTCCTCGTCGGAACTAAGGGCGGAGAAGTCAAATTCCGCCTCGCGCATCCCAGCGCGAGGGGCTGGAGGAGTAGGCTCCCTCGGGCGCTTGGCGGGCTCCGGAGCCGTGGGTTGAGAAGACCCCACGCCGGTCGTCGCCGAGGACCGGGGGGCAGAAGGAGCACCAGAACCACTTCGGGAAGACCCCCCTCCGCTTGCCGCTGGAACACGGGGCGCCTCCTTGACGACCTTGCTCGTCGTGGTGGCACGTGTCGCGCGGTGCTTCGGCTGCTGTCGGGGCACCGGCTGCTTCACCGTCTCGGTGGTCTTTCGGAGGCGCTTCTTCGGCTGTGGCGGAGGACTTGGTGGGGGCGGAGAGTTCTCCGAGGATGAGGAAAGGTCGTCGAGGTTCAGTGACCCTCCAGAGTCTTCGTCGGAATCGCCCAATTCGGCGTCCTCCTGGGCGGGCTCACTGGACTCAGTGCCTTGCCCGACAGCCTCGCTTGTCCCGGCAGGCTCCCCGGCAGGCTTCCCGGCGGGCCTCAGCAGTTTGAGGATCTCCTCTTCCTCGGCCCGGCTCACTGCATCCGCTGCTTCTGCTTCTTCTACGGTGTACCCAAACTCACCCGCAGCCGCCGTTGCGGCAGCCTCCTCCATCCTACTGGCGATATACGCCATGTCACGGTCGGTGGTCGCGCGGGTGAGACCCTTCTTCTCGTCGGGGTTGCGCGGCCGTTCAACCAGGTTGTCAAAGAAGGTCTGCACGGTCTCTTCTGAAGGCATCAGCCAAGTAGGATCAACCCCGTGGGAGTCGCACTGAGGCATTGCCGCACGGATGGCGCTAAGGGCAGAGTTGTTGCATAGTGGAACTACTCCGTTCGATGGGGTGAACCACTCCTTGTGCTTGGGGTCATGCTTAAATAGCGAGCGGACCATTCCCTTGAGCTCCAAGACGGTGAAGTTGTAATTCAGGCCGAGGCGCAGCCTCATGAAGTCTGCCGCCTTGCCGAACTCCCAAGCAGGCCTCTTCCTGTCCTGCAAGGGGGCAATGCGGTGGCGAAGGAAATCCGCCCCGACCTCACCTACAGTAAGGTTGGCGGCCCGGAGGCGAAGGATCCTAGTAAGGGCAATCTGCAGCTTATCGTCCTCCGGGGCCAAGTCACTCCAATCCTTGCCGCGCACTATTGCCGCTCGGCGCGGGGAGGTAAACTGCTGGGGTTCCTCTTCCATAACCCAGCACCAATCAGCCCTCCACTCATCCCACTTGCCACGAAGCTCTCCAATCAAGTACGCCTCTTTCTTGTTGAGCCTGAAGATCCAAGAGATGCCGCCGGAGAGTGGGGATCCAGACTCTACTCTAGGTGTGAAAAAGTGGCGGAAGAGAGCTACGTTGGGGTGGACCCCGACAAAGTTTTCGCACAAATGTGCGAAAACGGCCAAGGTCAGAACTGCATTCGGGGTGAAATCTAGGAGGTGGAATCCGTACGTGTTCATCACATCGCAGAAAAACTCAGAGTACGGAGGACAAAGACCGCAGTGGAAGAACAGAGCGAAGAAATGGTAACCTCCCGGATAAATATCGCAGGCTTCGGCGGGGAGGACCCTGGTGCGCGGGTGAGCCTTCGTCTCCCTCGCCCAAAACAAGTAATACTTGTCCTGCAGCTCCCTCGCGCCGAGCCTCGGCGGGAAGACCACCATCCGCTTCCGCATGGCTGCCAGCTTCGCCGCATTATCGGACTTCTCCTTCTTCGCCTTGTCGCTCTTCGCCTTGTCGCTCTTCGGGGCCATGGCGAGGACGGCGAGGGGGGGGGGGGGGG
>LR738715.1:212985221-213251216 GCA_902687465.1 Secale cereale
GGGTCGGCGGTGCCGAGAATGCTGGAGACGGTGGAGGAAGGGTGGAGCTTGGCTCTCTGCCGACCTTTGGGGAGGCGGAGAGCGGCGGGGGTTTCTGGAGATTGAAGACGCAATGAAGCAATGGGGGGGAAACTGCCCCTGCTTCCTCTGCTTTTAAGGGGGAAGTGGGGGACGTTCCGCATTTTCCCATTAAAGAAACAGCCCACGATCTCTCCCACGACGCCGCAATCGACGCGTGCCGTTAGGAAGGGATGCGGCGGATACGGAGCGGGATACGGCGCACCGTGGGCCGCGTGTGCCCGTGCACTATTTTGGGCCTGGCCCAACAGCGCTCGGCACCGTGTGTGGCCCAGGCCCGGGGGCTCCTGTCGGTGTACTAAAGTAGGGGTACCTTAGTATCCCGACTTGTGCACAGGCAGTAGCAGCGTCTTGTGGTCAGGCTCACCACGTGCCCGCCAAAGCCCGCTCTAGTTCCCTTGAAGCCATTCAAGGACAAAGTATTCAAGTTAAGAAACAAGACCCCAGCAAGAGGAGCTTGCCGGGAAGGCCGCTCCAAGCTCGAGATCATCCCTTCTGCACAAGACCCTGGCAAGAGGAGCTTGCCAGGAAGGCCAGAGAACAGCATTCCAGAAGACATGCCGTGGCACATCGCGCGCCCCGGCAAGACCCGGAGAGCGGCAAGCTTCCGGGCCCGGCAAGGTAGCGACCGCGGCAAGGTGCTTGTCGCGGCAAGCTTTCACTATGTGCCCGCTCTCTAGCTCACCTGGCCACGCGTCGCCCTGGGGCCCTTCCTGGGGCACGTGGCGGATGGCTGTGCAGCCTGGGGGTACACGGTGGCAAGCCACGATGACGAGGCCTCCGTCGTGGCAAACGGAGGTGCCCGGGCGGACGCTTTTGGGGTGACGGCGACGGGCATTCAATGCCCTTGTCCCCCACCGTCAAGGTTAGGTATAGACCACTGTACGTACACTGTACATGCACTGTTACAACTACCATCAATTTCACACTTTTACCCTCATCTACGTTGACACCTGTCGGTGACCCCTTTGAGCTATAAAAGGAGGCCCATGCACAACGTAGAGGAGGTTCGGTTCCAGAAACTTGATCACTCCCACGCTCGGTGTAGCTAGCACTGTAGATCTTCTTGCTCCCGAGCCAATAACTCAATACAACCAAGGCAGGAGTAGGGTTTTACGCATCCGTGCGGCCCGAACCTGGGTAAACTGCCCGCGTGTGCCCCTCGATCTGCTCTTTGTGCTCCCTCCGCTCCCTTGCCGGACCGAAAAGGGGCTCCGGTCCCATAGGTGTTCGTGGGCGACCAGTTTCCCCGACACCTGGTGGTCTAGTCAGTACAGGAGAATGTAGTTTGAACCTTGAATTTACTATGTTCCATTAGTCTTTTCCCAAGAGTGCATGCACATTGGAAGCATAAGCAGCCCTGAATTTGGCAACACAAAATATTCAGAGATGTATTGATCAACTTCACCATCTTCACCACCTAACAGTCATCAGATGTAGGGCATGTATGCATGGCTTCCCATGGAGCTGCCATTGCCTACATCTACATTCCCTAGTTGCTAGGTTAACTGGATATCTCCATTCCCTATTTTTACTGTCAGTATATGTTACCTCAGCCTCGTGTGTCGCCGCTCGAATGCATTTCATGTTCAGTCCTCTTGTCTTGGCATGCAATGCCTTAATAAGAGATGGGAGCATAAGATGGCCAACATATTCTGTTTCTGCAATTCTTTTGCGAAGAGCCATCTTTATCATGATCATCTGCCGAATCATATCAAATATTTGCCATATCAAAAGCCCTTTCAATGACTTGATCTTTGCATTGAAACACTCTGCCAGGTTACTGGTCGCATACTCTACTTTGCATATTTCATTGAATTTGCTTCTTGACCACAAGTATCGATGATGTACATCTAGGTACTCCTTCATCACAGGATTGTGAGCATACAACACTCTCAAATTATGCTCATGCTTCCTCTCACTGCATGTGTATGATGTTGGCCATAACTTATCATCATAAACTTTAGCTTGGAATTTGTTTTTGAAATTCTGCGCTAGGTGTCGCATGCATTCCCTATGCTCCACTCCAGGGAATACAATTTCCACTACACTCTCCAAACCCTTGCAAACATCTGTGTGTATATAGCTAAACCTGGGGGTGTACCTATAAGGTTGCGCAACTGCCGCAGAAACCAGACCCAACTTTCCTCAGACTCTGCCTCCACCACACCAAATGCAACTGGGAATAGCCAATTGTGTCCATCAATTGCAGAAGCTGCCACTGCCACTAGGTGTCCTCTCCACCTTCCATTCAAAGTAGTTGCATCAACAGCCAAATAGGGCTTGCAACCATCAAGAAACCCCTGCCAACAAGCCTTGAAACAAAAAAAGCCCTACTGAAGCACTCCTTCTGAAATGACTTCCCTTTTATTTTGTATGTAACTGTATGCTTATCAATCTCTACAACACTCCCTGGACTGGCAGCTTCCACTTCAGATTTAAATGTGTAGAGCAACTGAAAGCTCTCATTCCAAGGACCATTTATCATGTCAGGTGTCATTTCCTTAGCATAGAAAATCCTCATGCAAGGTATATCAATCTTGTACTTCTCAAATGACTTCCCATGGAGTGCTGTTGGACCAAGTGTTGGTGTTTCTCTCAACCAATCCAAAATTGCATCTGCCACCCACCTAGTCTTTGATAGCTTTGTTTTAGCCTTCCCTCCTCCCCCTCCAGGTGGACAAGTGTGCTGGTGTGAGTTCTTTTTTATCTGAAACAAAATGGGACCCAAACAAAATAGGGATATTGTTAGAAAACATTACACAATGATCTGAAAATAAAATGAACAAGTATAAACTGAAATACACAAACCTGAATGAACTTGCTCCTCAACATATGTGATGCATGCAACCTCCATCTACACCTATCATATGGGCAATGAACAGTGAACCTTGTTGGCTCACCCCTATCAATCACATATGTATTTTCAGTGAGAATGCGTCACTGCATTACGATAGTCCACCATCGACTGGAATATGGTTACGATGGCTAGCTGAGGATCTTCCCCGTTCCACTCAATTGTTAGCATGTCCTCACCATCATATTCATCTAAAACTAGGGTGTCGATGTTCTCATACCTCTCTTCATCGCCAGTGTCATCAAATCTAGCATGACTGATAGGTTCCTGCTGATATTCATCTTCCATTTATTGTTTACAAGCAATATCTATAAGAACAGGGAACATATACTCATCCTCATCATCATTTTGAGGCACCTCTTCGTCTGGCTCTGCATCTTGCTCTACATCGGCTGCAGTAGCGATAGGAGAAGCGGGAGAAGAAGTGGCAACAGACATATTGTGACTTTCAGAACCACTAGCTTTGCCTGGTTTTGACCTACAAGGTGTGCTGGGGCGCTTGCTATTAGCAGAGACAGAGGATTTGTCAACAACCTTCCCCTTGTCACTTTTCATTGCATGGCTGAAGCACCTTGATAAGGATTTTACCGAAGCGTGTTTCAGCATTCAAAGTGAAGAGCAATCCAAGATGCTCATCACAAGTTAGTGGGAGAAATTTTTGCTCAGTACTGCTGAAAATTTTCAATTCAACAGCATCGGCAAGGCTCCACCCATATGAAGAATTTTGGAGCGCCGCGAGAAAATCTTTGCACGGCATACTTGTTTTTACCACCTTTGGATAAAAAATCGAGTGATCATATGCGGTTTTCTACCGCGCAACACACTAACTTCCATCCTAACCATCAGCCGGAAAGCAAACGCAGGATCAATCCTATTCAATTCAAACAGGGAAAATTACAGTTATGCCAGGAACAATTAAGCAAAATTCGATCGATTCATGCGACTAGTGGTCAAATAGGGCTGAGTTTATGAGTGAGCAAAATTAGTTAGAGGGTAAACAACGCTTACCCATGTGTAATCCATGAATTATCCGCCGCCGATTTGACCCAATCCTCTCCACATTCGATGGGCTTGAGAACCTGCTCCCGCGACATCGCTGCTAAATCTAGGGGGCTATGGGGGTAGATCTCGCGAAGGGCGGGACTGCGGCGGAGGCGCAATGGGGTTAGTGGTTGGACGGCATGACGGTGGCGGAGGCTGCACGACGGTGGCGGAGGCTGCACGACGGCGGCGGAGGGGGCAGAGCGGCGTCGTGATGTAGTGGCTCGAGGTTCAGACAGGATCCCTGAGACAAGCTCATCTGACGTGTCTCAATGTGACCCCACTCATCAGGTCCAACGGGCGACAGAGTCCAGCATGGCCCCACTCGTTAGAGTTAATGGTCAATGGTTTGACCCGACGACATCCTCTGTTGTGACCATTTATGAGGGTTTCAGACAAAGGAGTGGGGAAAAGTGAGCAAAAGCTAAGAGCGTGGGGATGAATGAATATGGCTAAGAAACCAGGGGCACAGATATAAAAATCCCAAAATAAAAAATGAGCTTCTTACTTGTACCACCCGGATGTGAACTACTTGTCTAGAATTTCGGATAAGCATGCACTGTATTGGTGGAGTATGGGCGTGAACTCATGCATGCACACACACACAAGGAAGCACCCGGCCGCCCTAGAAAGGAAATCTTGCCCACACACTCTGTAGTCGAGCGCGTCCAATCTTGCCGCCACTCCGTCTCCACAGCTGCCTCCATCCCTTGTCGCTCCACCTTCCGCATATCTACACCGCTTTCATCGACAACCAGCCGTAGCCTCCACATTTGGCAAGGTTACTTCATCGCCACCAGCGCAGCATGATACCTTGCCGTCATCTCCATGCCCTCATTGGTCACGTCCACTGATCAAATAGGACCAGCAAACTGGTTATACACACAAAAACTAAGCACGCAAGATGAGTGTAAAACCAAACCAGATACATCAACCTGAACTACATATAACTGCCAGGCAAACGGTACCTCTGCATCAATTCCATAGAGACACGATAGACAATAGATGCAGATTTCCTATCAAATGAGTAGACAATGTTGTGAACCTCCCCAGACAATTTGGCAAAGGGTTACAGAATGGTGGAAGGAAAATTGGGAAAACCTTTTTAAGTCCTAGAAAGGGCAGAAAATTAAGAGTTAAATTACTTCTTCTGAGGGAAATAATTCAGTAAGCTAATACATGCAATGGGAACTTACATTTTTCTTTTCTTCTAAGGCACTTATTTGCTTCACACAAGATCTCTTCCTGCAAAATTATTCAGTGAGCTGTTATGAATAGTCAATTTTAGATATGAAGAAAATTGTGTGAGAAAATTTATGAATACATATTATAATCAAATTTATTTTCTTAAGAGGATACCTTTCTCTAGAGATCAGCGAGATGATAAAGCATATGTCGTGTCTGCAGTCATGAAAATGATCAACATCTTTTGTGTTGTAACATATCGAAGCCGAGCCGACACAACCAAATTATTCCTAGTTTGTAGGACATATGATGCATTGCATTACAGAATCAATATCTCTAATGTAACATTTTCCTGTCCTAGAATAATGACGTTAACCAAAGACGTCAAGCTGAAAACTGTATATAGTTCAATTGAGATGTAGTGTATAGAGCAACTCATTAATGTGAGATGTGTTTTGTCCATTGAAAAAAACTGGGCTATATTTGCAGCATGAGGAGACTCCATTTTGCTTATTGTTTGAAGAGGGCACACACCCTAATAAATTTTACTTACAACAAAGGAAGAAAAAAAATATGTGTAATCGACCTATAACACTGGCCAAAAGTGATCATCAAACCCTGCATCTAGCAGCATAATATTGCCTATGATTATTTAACAGAGTAGAAACAAGCAATACAAAGGAACACTTTGTAATATTTTCTATAGATAATGAAATAGCTAGTGCTCCTATCTTCCGAATCATGATTATATGTGTTGGAATTGTGTCGAATATTGTGTACAAGGTAGGTTGCAGTTCGACTCTAAATAGTATTGTGTTTAGATAGGATATGGAGTCGTGTCCTAGTAGGACACTTGTATCCTAAGCCTCTCATATATAGCGAGGGTAGACACACGATGTAACCTGTGCCAACATAATAGCACAGGCGTGCAAGGGGAGTCAGTGGCGTGTGCCGACGCCCGGGTGGCCGGTGTGCAGTATTATGATGGTGTCACGGGGAGGAGTGCCCGTAGGCATGCCCCGAGGATCTAGTCGAGTTCGGTGAACCTCGTTAACAAATATTGATGTCGTGCCCGTTTGATTGCTTGGTCCTCAGATGATCGACGGTATGCCTCGGATTTATTCTAACAAGTGGTATTTGAGCCCAGGTGCCCAGAATAAATCACGGTGGACTCACGGGTGGTTGGTCATGACTGGTGGGCTGGAAACGCCGGTGTTAGCGGGCCCATGGGTGACTGATGTGTGAGGGGAGATTGTTGGGTTTAGTCCCACATCGGTTGTGGGGGAGACATAACACGACTTATAAAGACAGGTGTAATGCCCAGGATGGGACTATACCTCCTACGTGTCGAGGCACGACTTAAAGGTATAAGCCCATTCTCGAATGATCTCAAGTTTGGTATCTTTGCACGACTCATGTAAAAATAGGGATGAAATTGCAAAAGAGATAGTTGGCTTACACTCGCCACTTCACACAAAACATTACATAAGCAAAACATCATTCAAAACATCACAACCCGACTACGGGTGAAGATCCAAAAGAAAGATACCAAAAACATAAAGCCACAGGTCTGAATCGCCCCTAGTAGAAACCACTACTGATCGTCGAAGACGTCACAAGCATACGGCCACTCTCTACATCGAGCTCCCAGCGAAGTACTGATCCATCTCCTGCATCATTCTCGGCTGAACCTGCATCTGGTGTTGTAGTATCTGTGAGCCACGAGGACTCAGCAATCCCATAACCATGGGTATCAAGACTAGCAAAGCTTTATGGATAGGAAGAGGTAAAGTGGTGAGGTTGCAGCAGCGGCTAAGCATATTATGGTGGCTAACTTACGAGTACAAGAGTAAGATGAGCATCTACGCAAACGGTCGCAACTAGTAGTGATCGCTAAAGATCCTGAACTACATACGAGTCAAACATAACCCCACCGTGTTCTCTTCTCAAAGTGAAAAGAGACAGTCACGGTTACTCACACAGTTGTGTGTTTTACTTCAGATCCTCTGTCAAGTTTTCTACAACCGGACATTAACAAATTCCAATCTGCCACATAACCGCGGGCACGACTTTCGAAAGATCATAACCCTGCAGGGGTGTTCCAACTTAGCCCATCACAAGCTCTCACAATTAGCTGAAGTGATAAATATAATATCATCACCCCTTATCTTAGGGAAATCCGATCAGGCTAGGCATCCCGGTGCACAAGACATTTCGGCAATGGTAAAACAAGTCCAGCAAGACCTCCCAGCGTGCCGACACCCTGATAGTAGTCGCGCGTATCTCGTCTCAGGCCACAACCGGATGGGACATCCTACAGGAGCCAGATACCTCGAGTTTCCCTGAGGCGGTCCCGCAGTCTGCCCGTTTGGGACCAACACCATCAGCACTGGCCCCCCTGTTATGTAGAATTAAGAACCCGGGGACGCGACCCCCTATGCAATTTTAATTAATTCATTAATTTAGTTGTTATTATGAGGCAAATTAAAACCAATGTTGGGCCTTGCTGGAGGAGTTTTATTCAAAGTCGAACTGTCAAGGGGTCCCCATATACCCATCGTGTAAGGAACGCAAAATCAAGGAACATAATGCCGGTTTATCTGCGCCTAAGGTGGCATGCGTGGAACAAAACATCGAGCAAAAGGCCAAGCCTTCCACCCATGCCCAGTATATAGGTGTGTTAATAATAATAATAGATATTGTGATATTCCAACAACAAGTTCCCTCCTGGAACGATCTTCATCTTCACCTGCAACTAACAACGCTATAAGAGGGGCTGAGCAAGCGGGTAACATAGCCAAACAGTGGTTTTGCTATGAAGGTGTCAAAGGTTAGAGGTTTCATGGCAACAAGGAGAGGCTGACATAAAAGATGGGTAGCGCGACATGTAACGATAGCATCGAGACAACTAAGCATGGCAATGGTAGTAAAGGTATCCAAGGGTATGATCATCTTGCCTGGGATTCCACAAGGAAGAAGAATGGATCCATGAAGTAGACGGAGCAACATAGTCGAGCGAATCCTCACAACTCCGGAACGAAACCGAAGCTAACAAGAGAAGCAACCGGAAAGAAGCAAACAACACGGTAAACACACATGCATAAACATGGCATACGATGCACATCCAAGTATCATGCATGTCCGGTTTAATTATGCATGGCAAGGCAAAGTGCACAAACAAGTACTACAAGTTAAGTGGAGCTCAATATGCAACGAGTTGCATATTGACGAAACACCACATTTTAATTATTTAGTCGACTCTCGTTTATTTACAAGACAAGGTTAAATGTTTGTTAACATGGCAAGAGGTGAAGCAAAAACAAACTACCTATTTAGGCAATTTAAATGAGGCCGGAAAATAACAACAACAATTCCGGGAAAAATCCCCATAAGCATGTTTATTAATTATTAAGCAAACAACAATTCACACATTTTAAAATGTTGTTAACATGATGCGGATGACATGATCAAGTTTTATGCAAGTTTATTAAAAGGGAACATGAAGAGATATGAAGCACTTGTCACCGTGGTGGAAGGAAAAGGGTGCCACGGCAACGATCCGAAATGATGCAACGGCAACATCTCGGTTCCGGTAACTCGTTGAGAGACCGGTGCAAAAGAAAAGATGACGTGAGCGAGTCGAACAAGATGAAAGGTGGGGTGATCCCGTCACCGGGTTCCCACGAATCGGCGACGAGGTAACCGAGGAGCATGACAAAAGACGAAAAGGGCACGATGCACACAAGGGCAAACATCTCATACAACACAAGCAAACGGGTCATCGTCTCGGGGTTATACCTTCGGAACGTTCATTCTCGGAGGGGTTCGAGTCGTCGAGGGACGTAGTGGAAGTAGTCGTTCTCGCGGCGATAGTGGAAGTAGTCGTTCGCATTCCGTTTCGGAGAGGGAAGTAGGCGTTCACGTTCGGAGAGGAAGTAGTGATACACGGCGACGGTAGTCGAACTTGACGCTTGCATTACACGGGTTCTCGGCGACGGTAGTGGAAGTAGACGTTCTCGGTGATCGGTAGGGGTACTTGTCGCATCGCCTCATGTAGTGGTACTTGGGGGGTCTCGTTCTCGCGACGGTACTGGAACTTGACGCATCGTATGGTCGTTCTCGTTTCGTAGATGATCATGTTCAATGTGTCGAGGTTGTCGTACATCTTGAAGAGGAACTTGACGCTTCCGAGGACCTTGGAGAAACAACCACAGCAACAAAACAAACACGGCACGGTCTCGGAGCAGCGAGGAGGAGCGGCCAGCAGGAGATGCGGCGGGGCGCAGCGGCGGCTCCTGGCCGAGCTTGAGGTGGCGCTGGATGGCAGAGGAACGGCACGGGACGGCGGATCCTGGCCGGCCCACGGCTTGTGCTCGCCGGCGCAGAAGAAGAGGCGGCTGGAGAGACGCAATGCTGACGGGGAGGCGCAGGCCGCGCGGGAGTCGGGGTCGAGGAGGTAGGCGTCCTGACGCTTGGCGAGGGCGAGGAGGCGGTCCAGAGGCGCAGAATCACGCGGAGGCGCCGGTCATGGGGACGGCCGCGCGGCTGGCGGACTGGCGCGGGCGCGACCAAGGCCTTGGCGAGGCGCTGCGCTCGGCCTGGCGACGCTGCTCAGAGGAAGGAGGAGATGGGAGGCGCAGGGAGGCGGTGCGGCTTGAGGGAGAAGGGCGCTCGGGGCGATGGGGTTCGCGAGGGAGAAGGGAGATCGAGAGATGGGGTCGGGGGGATGCGAGGATGAGCGAGCGGTCGGGAGCTGGCGGCGCACGGGAAGGAGAGGGAGGAGCGAGGGGACGGGAGGAGCGGTCGGTGGTGCGGCTAGGTTAGGCCGAGGCGGCCTGGTGGCTGGGCCGTGGGCCTTAGGGAGGTCAAGATGGCCTGGGCCAGCTGCGGCTGGTAGCTGGGAGGCCGGCCCAGCTGGTCTATCTCTCTCCCTCCCTTCTCTTCTTCTTCTTTTCTAAAACAAAAAAGAAAAGAAAAGGCAAAGAAGAAAAGGAGAAAAGAGGAAGTGTTTGGGATAATGTTTGGGCACAGGGTTGATTTTCCCGGACTCATAAAAAATGAGCAAGATCCAAGAAAATTATAAGTGGCATGAAAGAAAGATGTAAATTCAAACACATTTGAATTTTATTCAAATGGGTTTGAACTAGGGCTTGGTTTTTGAAGTGTCCAAAAATGTTCGGATTTTTGGAGGAACCTCGAAACAACGGAAAAGAATTATAGGGAAGGTTTAGATGGTGAACTTGAAGTAGAAAAGGCATGGGGAATATATGCAAGTGTGTTTGGGTTAATTCGAAACAAATGGAATATTTATTTATAATAGCTCCATAATATTAGGAGGATATGTTATAAAGAGAAGTCATCCTTCCCTCGATTTAAATGGACCGAAGGTCCACACGATTTATTTAGGTTGAGATGCAAAAGATTAAAGACATGATGGCATGATGACATGATGCAAAGCAAAAATAAATAACACAAGCACAAATGAAACACACGGAAGAACCCGGAACATCTGGAATCTCTGGAATCTTCTGGGACGTCGGTCTTCGGGCGTCACAACTCTCCCACACTAACAGAGGATCTCGACCCGAGATCCTAGAGATAGCACCGGGTAGAAACGAAAAATAAGAGGTAAACAAAGTTGCTTCTTTGACAGACGAGTGAAACCAAAGAACCTTGAGAGGTTGACCAACATGAAAGAAGAATACAACGGAGATGAACGAAGTTAAGAGCATTTCGGTAAAAAGGAGGAACAAGGAACATAATGAGAACCTTGTAGGTTGAAAGACATGAAACAAGAGCTTACGAACCAAAAGAATATGAAACCGCAATGGTATAGCCAAGGAATAAGAATGACAGAATTCGGGCAGCACTCCGACTGAAAAATGGAAGGAATTGAACAAGAACTTGCCAAGTTGGAATGATACTTGATGAAAACAACAACACACAGCCTCCGGAACAATTAAAAGAATGGCCCAAGGGGTAAGAAAGATTTCAGACAGCACTCCGGTTGAAAGAGAGGCAAAACTTGGTAAGATGATTTAATTGAATGGAGAACACAACACTCCGGTTAAATAGACAAGCAAGGGAAGAATATGATCTTGATAACACTAGATGATGGTCAAAGAGAGCAATAACACAATGCCTCCGGAATGAAAGAATAGAATAAGATCCATGAAAGAAATGAACGGTGAAAATATGACAACTTCTCTCAAAATTGAATTTGAAACAGCGTCCTTACGAAGAAGGGTTGAACGAAGTTGTTGGAAAATCAACAACGAAAGGAATAAGCTCATTGTGGGCTTATGGAAAAACATCAAAATTATACGGTGGCAACCGGCCACTGACGAAAACATTTGAATGGATTGAGATCAACAAGGAGACAATAAACTTATTTCACCGGAATGATAAATGAAGAAGTTGGGTCATTTATAAGCACCATAATTAGCAACAATCCTTAGGGAAAGCTTTAAGGTGAATTATAACCCAAGATTACTCCAACGAATAATTGAAGGGTTGAAAAGATCTCCAGAACAAGGAAAATGATGGTTTTAAATATCTCATTCTTGATAACTCGTGAATCATGAAACATGAAGGAATTGACAAAAATGACATAACACCATCTCAAAAGATAAGGTAGAAAGGATTGCACTTGGAATGCATGAAGAAGAATGCTTGAGTTCCAACAAGAATCTTGATGAAAACTTCGAGGATGAATTAAATGATGATGAACCACCATGAAGAACTCCGGTAATGAAAGCATGAGAAGTGAAAGATGAAAAGAATAAGATTCAAGGCCTGCGATGAATTAGATGGAGCTTTGAAATGATATAATAGAAATAACTTGGAGCTCTGGAAAACAAGATGAACAACTTAGAACCAAGGATATGATATGATGAACAAGCTTTGGAAAAAAGAGGTTAATCACTTCGAGGAAAAATAAGAATAAGATTTACTGTATGCTTATCCTTCATCAAATTAAATTGATGACAAGCAACGGATTTGGCCTAATACTTATTCTTGTTGGAAAGAATTAAAGAGAGATTTAGCACGACCTTGGATAAAATCTTCAACGAAGCACCGGTAGGATTGTGAAAAAAACGAGTGAATTAATACGATAACAACGGAAGAGTAATCTTGAAAGAACCACCGTAAGAATATGGAGACGAACGAAGAGACATCAATGAAGAATATTTGGAGGACGAAGTTGAAAACTGAGAATGAAGAAATATACTAAAATGATGGCCTTCGGAGGATCACAATAGGAAGAATTCATGAAATGCTTCGGATGGTATAAAAGAATTCCTCACAAACGGAACAATAATGAGGATGGCATGAAGCTAGAACCATGAATCTTCAAGAGAACGGGCCAAGATTTAAGAGAAAATCTTCTTCGGTCTTCAAATGCTGAGAATGACAACGAGAACCACCTTGAAGAATTTGAGATACTCCGGAAGAATGAAAAGATGGAAGGTAGAGCTAAAGATGAGAATAATTGGAAACAATATTGGAGAAGGCATGTGACCGATGGAAATCATTCTTACGTCACACTTTGAAAAGAGTTTGAGTATAACTCCGGAAAAATTGGAAGAGTCAGGTAAGATCCTGGGAAAAGACCTGTGGGTTAGGGCCCACTCAAAGAAATCACCGTTGAAAAAGTAAGAGATATTGCACCGGTTGAATTAAATGGCTTGAGTAAGATAACAATCTCAAAATAGGTTGACAGGATTAAGAATGGAAACACGAATCTTCTGAGATATCTTCAACACTCCGGATATGAATAAAGAGAAGTGAAGGAATAAGAGAGCCTTCGGATAAGAAATTTCAACATGTGAAAACATGTGAAACAAAAAGGAAGATATATGATCAACACCGAAGCTTGAACTACATCCACCGACAGAATTTGAGAACAAAAGAATGATGGGCTTGAAGCTCTTGAGCATCTTCACGATACTTCACCGGATAAGAACATTGAAGGAAAGAATGAAGAAACATCACATGAATAAAGTGGATATTTCATTTGAGAATTTCTTGCTCCGAGAAGAAGAAGGGTGGGAGGGTGGGGAAAACAAAGACAACTTGAGATGATTGAAACAGACAAATCGTCAGATTTCTCAACGGCGTCCGTATGGAATAACTTGAAGAGAAGGCACACCGGTTGAAAAGGATTTCGATGGTCAAGAAGAATTAGCACTCCCATAGAAATATGAGAACAGCGATTAGGAAAGGTATGGAATCAACATTTGACATCGAAGCAACTCGAGTACCAGAATCAAAACAAAAACAAAGGATAGATATGTAGCAACATAACTTCACAATATCATCCGAACAGAGAATTGAATGAATGAATTCCGTAGGTACATCAACTTGTCGAGAAGCCACTTGGGAGAACAAAAGGGTAAATAAAAAAACAAGGAGCAGATAGAACAAATACAAGATAGAAGCTTCGTCCCACATATTCGTGCTGAAAGCTCATGGAACGTGTTACAAAAGGGTTTTGCAATCCCTGGATCAGCATAGCCAAGGACCCTTTAAGATGCAAATCCCGATCGGAACAAGCCCATAAAACCACTTCACTCAATGTAGAACCCCGAACTCCATATCGTGCATCTGTTGGAAGAATGCCTAGAACTACTAGATGAACCCACCTATTAATTTCTGAAAGTTTCCAGTTATGCAATCAGGTGTTGGGGATACAGGGGAAGCACCGCGCACTCAACTCTAATCCTACATCCAGCTGTATCCATCCTTCAATACATAACCAGTCGTTTTCGGAAACCGTTTACCTCGGACCTTCGAAACGCATCTACTATACAAGCTATGGCAATACTCCCGAACTACCTCCCCAGTACTGGTTGATGTCGGGGTTATCTTGCCACTAACCGCATATGAGAGTTTTCGATGTCGGCCGTCTTAAGTATTCCAGAACTGATGCGATATATTTGTGACGACAACACCTCGGAGCTCAACTCCTCGGGACACTGCCACAACCCCTAAATGACAGGAGGCATCGAGAACAATGTTCTCGTCATAAAGACATCGGAACAATCCAAACAATACTCGCGTGATCCTAAAAAATTTGTGCAATTTTTGAGAGTAGAAGAGGCAAGAGTAATCGTCAGGAGTCCTCACCAGAGTGAAAAGAGATGAGGAGCAAAAGAAATCCTACTCTACGATATATATATAGGACTCAAAACATTTTCAAGTGTGTGCCTAGACTCAACCGTCAACGATTCGATCAATCAGTGGGGCTTCTAGGTCGGAGAAGGCTCTGAATACCAACTTGTATTGCCCAGGATGGGACTATACCTCCTACGTGTCGAGGCACGACTTAAAGGTATAAGCCCATTCTAGAATGATCTCAAGTTTGGTATCTTTGCACGACTCATGTAAAAATAGGGATGAAATTGCAAAAGAGATAGTTGGCTTACACTCGCCACTTCACACAAAACATTACATAAGCAAAACATCATTCAAAACATCACAACCCGACTACGGGTGAAGATCCAAAAGAAAGATACCAAAAACATAAAGCCACAGGTCTGAATCGCCCCTAGTAGAAACCACTACTGATCGTCGAAAACGTCACAAGCATACGACCACTCTCTACATCGAGCTCCCAGCGAAGTACTGATCCATCTCCTGCATCATTCTCGGCTGAACCTGTATCTGGTGTTGTAGTATCTATGAGCCACGAGGACTCAGCAATCCCATAACCATGGGTATCAAGACTAGCAAAGCTTTATGGATAGGAAGAGGTAAAGTGGTGAGGTTGCAGCAGCGGCTAAGCATATTATGGTGGCTAACTTACGAGTACAAGAGTAAGATGAGCATCTACGCAAACGGTCGCAACTAGTAGTGATCGCTAAAGATCCTGAACTACATACGAGTCAAACATAACCCCACCGTGTTCTCTTCTCAAAGTGAAAAGAGACAGTCACGGTTACTCACACAGTTGTGTGTTTTACTTCGGATCCTCTATCAAGTTTTCTACAACCGGACATTAACAAATTCCAATCTGCCACATAACTGCAGGCACGGCTTTCAAAAGATCATAACCCTGCAGGGGTGTTCCAACTTAGCCCATCACAAGCTCTCACGATTAGCTGAAGTGATAAATATAATATCATCACCCCTTATCTTAGGGAAATCCAATCAGGCTCGGCATCCCGGTGCACAAGACATTTCGGCAATGGTAAAACAAGTCCAGCAAGACCTCCCGGCGTGCCGACACCCTAATAGTAGCCGCGCGTATCTCGTCTCAGGCCACAACCGGATGGGACATCCTACAGGAGCCAAATACCTCGAGTTTCCCCGAGGCGGTCCCGCAGTCCGCCCGTTTGGGACCAACACCATCAGCACTGGCCCCCCCTGTTATGTAGAATTAAGAACCCGGGGATGCGACCCCCTATGCAATTTTAATTAATTAATTAATTCAGTTGTTATTATGAGGCAAATTAAAACCAATGTTGGGCCTTGCTGGAGGAGTTTTATTCAAAGTCGAACTGTCAAGGGGTCCCCATATACCATCGTGTAAGGAACGCAAAATCAAGGAACATAATGCCGGTTTATGGGCGCCTAAGGTGGCATGAGTGGAACAAAACACCGAGCAAAAGGCCAAGCCTTCCACCCATGCCCAGTATATAGGTGTGTTAATAATAATAATAGATATTGTGATATTCCAACAACAAGTTCCCTCCTGGAACGATCTTCATCTTCACCTGCAACTAACAACGCTATAAGAGGGGCTGAGCAAGCGGGTAACATAGCCAAACAGTGGTTTTGCTAGGAAGGTGTCAAAGGTTAGAGGTTTCATGGCAATAAGGAGAGGCTGACATAAAAGATGGGTAGCGCGACATGTAACGATAGCATCGAGACAACTAAGCATGGCAATGGTAGTAAAGGTATCCAAGGGTATGATCATCTTGCCTGGGATTCCACAAGGAAGAAGAACGGATCCATGAAGTAGACGGAGCAACATAGTCGAGCGAATCCTCACAACTCCGGAACGAAACCGAAGCTAACAAGAGAAGCAACCGGAAAGAAGCAAACAACACGGTAAACACACATGCATAAACATGGCATACGATGCACATCCAAGTACGATGCATGTCCGGTTTAATTATGCATGGCAAGGCAAAGTGCACAAACAAGTACTACAAGTTAAGTGGAGCTCAATATGCAATGAGTTGCATATTGACGAAACACCACATTTTAATTATTTAGTCGACTCTCGTTTATTTACAAGACAAGGTTAAATGTTTGTTAACATGGCAAGAGGTGAAGCAAAAACAAACTACCTATTTAGGCAATTTAAATGAGGCTGGAAAATAACAACAACAATTTCGGGAAAAATCCCCATAAGCATGTTTAGTAATTATTAAGCAAACAACAATTCACACATTTGAAAATGTTGTTAACATGATGCGGATGACATGATCATGTTTTATGCAAGTTTATTAAAAGGGAACATGAAGAGATATGAAGCACTTGTCACCGTGGTGGAAGGAAAAGGGTGCCACGGCAACAATTCGAAATGATGCAACGGCAACATCTCGGTTCCGGTAACTCGTTGAGAGACCGGTGCAAAAGAAAAGATGACGTGAGCGAGTCGAACAAGATGAAAGGTTGGGTGATCCCGTCACCGGGTTCCCACGAGTCGGCGACGAGGTAACCGAGGAGCATGACAAAAGACGAAACGGGCATGATGCACACAAGGGCAAACATCTCATACAACACAAGCAAACGGGTCATCGTCTCGGGGTTATACCTTCGGGACGTTCATTCTCGGAGGGGTACGGCACGGGACAGCAGAGGAACGGCACGGGACGGCGGATCCTGGCCGGCCCGCGGCTTGTGCTCGCCGGCGCAGAAGAAGAGGTGGCTGGAGAGACGCGATGTTGACGGGGAGGCGCAGGCCGCGCGGGAGTCGGGGTCGAGGAGGCAGGCATCCCGACGCTTGGCGAGGGCGAGGAGGCGGTCCAAAGGCGCGGAATCGCGCGGAGCCGCCGATCATGGGGACGGCCGCGCGGCTGGCGGACTGGCGCGGGCGCGACCAGGGCCTTGGCGAGGCGCTGCGCTCGGCCTGGCGACGCTGCTCAGAGGAAGGAGGAGATGGGAGGCGCAGGGAGGCGGCGCGGCTTGAGGGAGAAGGGCGCTCGGGGCGATGGGGTTCGCGAGGGAGAAGGGAGATCGAGAGATGGGGTCGGGGGGGTGCGAGGATGAGCGAGCGGTCGGGAGCTGGCGGCGCACGGGAAGGAGAGGGAGGAGCGAGGGGACGGGAGGAGCGGTCGGTGGTGCGGCTAGGTTAGGCCGAGGCGGCCTGGTGGCTGGGCCGTGGGCCTTAGGGAGGTCAAGATGGCCTGGGCCAGCTGTGGCTCGTAGCTGGGAGGCCGGCCCAGCTGGTCTATCTCTCTCCCTCCCTTCTCTTCTTCTTCTTTTCTAAAACAGAAAAGAAAAGAAAAGGCAAAGAAGAAAAGGAGAAAAGAGGAAGTGTTTGGGATAATGTTTGGGCACAGGGTTGATTTTCCCGGACTCATAAAAAATGAGCAAGATCCAAGAAAAATATAAGTGGCATGAAAGAAAGATGTAAATTCAAACACATTTGAATTTTATTCAAATGGGTTTGAACTAGGGCTTGGTTTTTGAAGTGTCCAAAAATGTTCGGATTTTTGGAGGAACC
The DNA here is from genome assembly GCA_902687465.1 of Secale cereale. Taxonomy (NCBI): domain Eukaryota; kingdom Viridiplantae; phylum Streptophyta; class Magnoliopsida; order Poales; family Poaceae; genus Secale; species Secale cereale. Next base: position 213,003,062 of record LR738715.1, read on the forward strand.
TCGAAACAACGGAAAAGAATTATAGGGAAGGTTTAGATGGTGAACTTGAAGTAGAAAAGGCATGGGGAATATATGCAAGTGTGTTTGGGTTAATTCCAAACAAATGGAATATTTATTTATAATAGCTCCATAATATTAGGAGGATATGTTATAAAGAGAAGTCATCCTTCCCTCGATTTAAATGGACCGAAGGTCCACACGATTTATTTAGGTTGAGATGCGAAAGATTAAAGACATGATGGCATGATGACATGATGCAAAGCAAAAATAAATAACACAAGCACAAATGAAACACACGGAAGAACCGGAACATCTGGAATCTCTGGAATCTTCTGGGATGTCGGTCTTCGGGCGTCACAACAGGGGTGTCCCCTCCTAACAGGCTAGTTTTTTGGGGGAGAGGGCCAATGCATCTCATAATTTGATGTTGCTCTCCGATTGGTCCTGGTGACGCAGATGAGTCAGAAACACTGATGTTAGCGGACCCGAGATTGCGTAACAAGTGGTATCAGAGCAAGATTCGAGAAGGTCACAATTCGTCGATGGAAAAGAGGTGCAGAAGCATGCGGTGGCAGATTTTTTCAGTGGATCGAGAGTGTTCTATTACGCATACTCGACGAGATCGAAGCTGAGAACATGTCATGGAACGCGTACAAGCGGCTGTGTCGTCACAGCAGGATTGCAGAATACTTTGGCGATTTGGGCAAGGCATGGTGTGCATAGGAGGTGTACTAGATTGAATTGGAGCGGTGGCGACGACGCGCATCGACGTGGACTCGTAGTCAGATTCGATCGGACACGCGCGCACGGGCGCTGGAATCCTATGCCGGGCAAAGGTGGCTCAAGGCCCTTGATGCGTTGCAGGGCAGGTGGGCGCGGGGCGAGGCCACAGACATGAGTTGGATCCTGAATTTGTTGTGACGAGGACAGATGCATACGTATGACCACTACGGGATTTGTTTGTTGGAAAAAATAAGATCTGCAACGTATGGTATATACTGTGTCATGGACAACAATGGTATAAAAAAGAGGAGCGATGGGACTTGTGGAGGCATGCATGGTGCAGCCAGGGAAGATACCATGGAAATAACCTTTTTGGGGCGTTGCATTGCTAGTTGCACATGTGTTTCTACCAGAAGGTTTGCAGGTTGGTGCGACGTGCGTATAAGGCTCGGAGGAGTCTGAAGTGCGTCATAACAGGGATCACGCATACACATGGCATCAAGGCAATGCACAGATGTGCGAGGCGGAACGAGCATGGTGGGGCATGACTATAGTCGGATAATTTTGGCTGGGTCAGATTGGATAGTCTGATGGATCGACACAAGTCGGTTGGTACAGAAGATGTTGTTGGGATCCGCGACGATGACATAGGAGCGTGATGCTGATGGTGACCAACTTCTAGGCGTGGAAACACGTGGTGCAGGCTCTAGGGCTTGTGTGGCTTCGACAAGACTATGGCGCGGGTTGATTCAAGGTGGTGTACACACAGAGCTTGGAGTCGACCGGGCGCGAGGGTGGACTGATCATCTACCATGGAGTCATGTTGAAGGTGGAGCTGGATTGAGGGGCTACGGTGTAAGGATCTAGAAAATCGAAGCCTATTTCAACAATAGGGAAAAAGTGAGGGACATGTAATTTAGATTGAAGCCCGATGGTCCGATGAAAGCGTAAAACTCGTCATAGGTCGGTGTTGGTCGCTGGTACTCTGCAGTGGGGGTTTGAGTGGTGAGGGTTTGCGAGCTTTGAGACACAATCAAAATAGCAGAGGCTTGAAGTGGTAATAGCGGCGAGGTGTGCGGCATGCACGGAACATGGAGACGGGCCAGGGCTCTGGTGTGTTGGGGAATGTTGCATGGAAAACAATTTTTTTTACACACACACGCAAGATCTATCCATGGATATGCATTGCTATGAGAGGGGGAGAGCATCTACACACCCTTGTAGACCGCTAAGCGGAAGCGTTTATCATGCGGTTGATGTAGTTGTACTCTTCGCGATTCGATCACGATCCAACCGATCTAGTGCCGAATGGACGGCACCTCCGAGTTTAGGACATGTGCAGCTCGATGATGTCTCATCCTTCTTGATCCAACAAGTGGGAGAGGATAAGTAAATGGGATCACAACCAACATGACGGCATGGTGGTGATGGTGGTGGTGGAGCGCCGACATCGCTTCGTTAAGCGTCGCCGGGACGAAGCGGTGGAACTACGGAGTAACGGGGGAGAGAAAGGGGCCAAGGGCTTGGTGTGTCCTCTTGGATCGCCCCTCCCCCCTGTATATAGGTGGAGGGGCGTGGAAAAAAGCCCCTCCAAGCCCTAGGGCGCAGCTAAGGGGGAGAGGACATGGACTCCAAGTCCAACCCTATTCCTACTAGGACTCCTTCCTTTTTTGCCTTCCCAAGCCACATGGGATTTTGAGGACTTGGTGCGCCTATCCCAATAAGGCCAGCGCGCCTCCCAGCAGCCCATGCTAGCCCTTGGGTTATCGTGGACCCACATGTGGACTTCCGAACCCCTCCAGAATCCTCCGGAACCTTTTGGAAGCTTCCCAGTACAATATTGAAAAAACTACACCTTTTTCCAGAACCCAAAATATGACTTCCCATATATAAATCTTTATCTCTCGGCCATTATGAGACTCCTCATGACGTCCGGGATCTCATATGGGACTCCGAACAATATTTGGTTACCACTCATCAAATATCGCAATACTGCTCTAGCACCAACGAACGTTAAGCGTGCGACCCTGCGGGTTCGGGAATTATGTAGTCATGAGTGAGACACCTCTCCGGTCAATAACCAATAGTAGGACCTGGATGCCCATATTGATTCCTACATATTCCACGAAGATCTTTTATAGGTTGAACCTTTATGATAACATACATAATTCCATCTGTCTGTCGGTATGTTACTTGCTCGAGATTCGATCGTCGGTATCTCTATACCTAGTTCAATCTCGTTACGGGCAAGTCTCTTTAGTCGCTCCATAACACATCATCTTGCAACTAACTCTTTAGTCACTTTGCTTGCAAGTTTCTTGTGATGTGTATTACCGACAGGACCCAGAGATACCTCTCCGTCATACGAAGTGACAAATCCAAATCTCGATTCACGCCAACTCAACAGACACATTCGGAGATACTTGTAGAGCATCTTTATGATCACCCAGTTACGTTTTGACGTTTGATAGCACACAAGGTATTCCTCTGGTATCCGGGAGTTGCATTATCTCATGGTCGAAGGAATATGTATTTGACATTAAGAAAGCAATAGCAATAAACTGAATGATCAAGTGCTATGCTAATGGATGGATCTTGTCCATCACATCATTCTCCTAATGATGTGATCCCGTTGTCAAGTGACAACACATGTATATGGTTAGGAAACCTTAACCATCTTTTGATCAATGAGCTAGTCTAGTAGAGGCTCACTAGGGACACGGTGTTGGCTATGTATCCACACATGTATCTGAGTTTGCGATCAATACAATTCTGGCATGGATAATAGACGTTTATCATGAACAGGGCAATATGATAATAACCAATTTATTATTGCCTCTAGGGCTTATTTCCAACAAGGTGGTCATACATGTGGTGAGACAACTGCGAATTTGACTCAGGATGACTACAAGCAATGGTAAAATTCCTTCAAGTTTCAGACACGCGGTCAATAAAGGAGTGGTGATGTTGAATTCAGGTAACTCTTATGTGTGACACCCAATATGTGAGTTGTTCACTTTCATGCAGGTCAATGATCAGTGTGTGATGGCGTTGGACGAATACTCTGAAAGTTGGGAGCACAAATTAGAGTAACAAGGAACTTAATTTTGCTCGAGTGTTGACTGTGGTCAAGAAAAAGGGACTACAAGTTGTAGGTGGAGTCACATGAAGTCTTTGGAGTAGCAGCGATGCTCATGGGATAAGCTCAAGTCCAATGTACATGGAAGTTTGACTCATGTACGAATTCAAGGTGGTGAGGAATATTCGCCAAGGTGGAGTTTGTTGGAATTGTGTTGAATATTGTGTACAAGGTAGGTTCACTAGTAGAAAAAGGGCCTAATGTGAAGCTCATTAGTCCCGGTTTGTAATTGAACCGGCACTAATGTGACCATTAGTGCCGGTTCCAACGGCTAGCCGGGCAGTGCTCATTAGTACCCGTTTGTGGCGAACCTTTAGTACCGATTCGTGCCACGAACCGGTACTAAAGAGGTCGTGTCCTTTAGTATGGGTTGGTGGCTCCAACCGGTACTAAAGACCCCCCCCCCCTTTAGTACCGGTTGGAGCCACCAACCGGTACTAAAGGGGTGCGCTGCCACCAGCAGTGCACAATGTTCAGTCCCACCTCGCTAGTTGAGAGGAGTTCGCACCGGTTTATAAGCCCCGCCGTGGCTACCGTGTCAAGCTCTTCCCTAAGCAGGCCTTTGTGGGCCTATTGCAAGTCTTCTGCCCTGTGGGGCCTACTGGGCCATACGGGCCTGCATCCTGGCCCAACTAGAGGTTGGGTTTCTAGTCGTATGCAGGCTTTTTTTGCTTTATTTCAAAAAAAATCCAAAAAAATCCTTTAGTACCGGTTGGTGTTTCCAACCGGTACTAAAGGTCTCCCCGCCCCTGGCGCAGGCTCGTGCCACGTGGTGGCCCTTTATTAATGGTTCGTGTTGAACCGGTACTAAATGGGGGGCCTTTAGTCCCCACCCTTTAGTGCTGGTTGCAGAACCGGCACTAAAGGGCCTTACGAACCATTGCTAAATCCCGGTTCTGCACTAGTGGTTACAGTTGGACTATAAATAGTATTGTGTTTAGATACGATATGGAGTTGTGTCCTAATAGGACAGTTGTATCCTAGGCCTCTCATATATAGCGAGGGTAGACACACGATGTAACCTATGCCAACATAATAGCACATGCGCGCAAGGGGGAGCCGGGGGCGTGTGCCGGCGCCCGGGTGGCTGGTGTGCAGTATTGTGATGGTGTCACGGGGAGGTGTGCCCGTAGTCATGCCCCGGGGATGTAGCCGAGTTCGGTGAACCTTGTTAACAAATCTCAATGTCGTGCCCGTTTGATTGCTTCGTCCTCGGATGATCGACATTATACCTCAGATTTATTCTTAGAATATGGAAACAATCAATTGTTCTTGTGGATCTTATGTCCCTTGAGGATGAATCAAGTTGTTTTTCAAGCAGCTTGAGCTCTTTGATGCCAAGTGACTTGAGGCCTTCGCGAAGCAATTTTCTGTAATCTGAGTTAGAAGATCACACAAGTAGGTGCATTAGTTAACATATTAAAACTAAGCTACATGCATTTGTTTAACGTCAATGAAATAGATGTTCGGATTTCATTTCCGGATACAAAGTGTGTCTGATTGCTCCAAGTTACAAAATACCCCTATGAGGATGGCTTAAACATCCCCCAAACTCTTCACCACATTGCAATGGTGTAACCATAAGAAAAAACTATTCAATATATGTGGTCACACAAATTAAAAATTCACCCGTGTGTAGGCCCAAATTGTTCGTTAGCGAGAAAATGTGACGATGTAGAGAGCAGAGACTGCGTCTTTGGAATTGGTAGTAGGAAGCACGAAGGCGACGACGTACACAACCTCCTCAGAAATCTTGCAGTATTAATTAAAAAAGTCACCTTCCTTATCAATATCTGCTTCCAAACCCACAAAAACCACAGGGCTCCTCCTCCTTGTTCCCGTGTGGTTATCTTCCCCAAAAATAAGAAACATTGTCTATAAAATTATGGTGATTGACTCAAGGGAATAGAGAGCAAACACACCTCGTCGTCTAGAGCTTCAACGTCACTGCACAAGGCCCATGTGCCAACGGTGATCGGAGACTCGTGTTGGCTGCCCCCATTTAGCGTTTGATCATAAATTAATAAATAAAAAATAATCATGCATCAAATTGACATATACATGACAATTGATATCATATAGCAGCAGCCAGCAAATCAACAATCCAAGTTAAGTCTATGTCAACATGAATTGGTTAGGAAACAAGCTTCCCTTGTTGGTTACAAATTTACACTCAAAGATGCATTTACAAGCTTCTCTGGTTGGGTCCCAATGCTATCTAATTTCATCTAAACAAGTCCATACACCAATTTAACAGGGCATTGCAGTAGTTCAATTACAAAGTTACAATACACTAGTCCATGACAATAGTTCAATTCACCAAACATCTTTCTCAAAACAGATACCCAGCATGAAAGTAGTAAAAATGTGGAATCCATACATCAACCCATACTGCGCAAGCTTACCTTGTGATGGATTGTGACCAAGCTCATGTTCAAAGTAGAGGTTGAGTTCGTTCCCTGGTCCGGATGATGATTGATGCGGCAGGGCCATGGGCGAGGAGGCCGGCGACCTGGGCGAGGCTGGCGGCGACCTACGGAAGGAAGGCGACCACAGTTTCTGCTTGAAACCCTCCATGGCGGTGTTTCTCCTCGGCGCCCGTTCTGTGGGGTAGCACCGGCTACGAGGCATGGATGGCAGGCGACATGACGACGACAGTTGGCGTTCGTGGTTGGGACTGCAATGGCGTGGGGGAACAATGAGAGGCGTGAGTAGGTTTCAGTCTCAGGTGGGGATGGAAAGGAGAGTAGCGCGTATGTGGTGAGGGGGCGAGACACCGGCGACAGAGGCATATGGAACCCTAGCCCAGTGTCGGGACTCGGGAAGAAGAGACAAAGGGGAAGGGGCACGAGCGGGTGGGGATGCGAGGGGCCTCGCTCCCGGTTTGTCCCTTTTTTCGTCCGAGGGGGCATCACTACAGTTTTCATCCGCTTTTCTTTCGTGTGAGGGGCCTCGCTACCTGGTCTTTGCCCTTTTTCGTGCGTTTTGTGCGAGGGATAGTAAGGTGGGAGGTGAGACGAAAAAACCAGATGGAGGAGGGAGCTAGGTTGAGATGAAAAAACCGGACGAAGCAGAGACTACCAAGTCATTCCTTAGGAGTAGAGATCATAAGACGTGTGTATGCCATGTCAATTTGTATTTCAAAAGCATGGTAGTTTTCTTTTCTTTTTCTCCACAATTTTAGCACCCCTGCTTTGAATTGTATGTCTACAAGGATTTTTTTATCAAATATTAGATGAAAAAATTTAGTAGCAGACACACGACAATTTTTCAAATGTGATTTTCTTCTAAGAGCTACTCACATGACAATTTTCAGTAACACTCACATTACAGCAGCACTGACATGGTAGTTTAGTAGGTTTCTTATCAATACTCACATGACAGTTTTTTAGCAACACTCATTATGATTTTCGTTATAGTTTGGTTGTGTGTAGTCTTGCATGGCACTTTTTCCCTATTTTATTGGCATTTTTAGTGAGGTTTTGCATGGATTGCTTGACATGCTAGTTATCAGTGATCTAGGATGACAATTTATAGCAGTAATCACATGGCATTTTTTACTACTACTCACTTGGCTTTTTCAGCAACTTTCACGTGGCAGTTTTTTGTGTGGGTCTACCACGGCTTTGGCTTTGGCTTGTTAGAGCAACTACAATAAGGTGATGTAGGTGGGCTGTAAGACATTAAATATTATATTTTTGCTTAGTTGGAAGAAAGAGAAGAGAAGTGGGATACTAGTTAACAGCCGACTGCATCAAATGCTCCTAGATACTTTGTGAGAGATTAAGGTGGGCCATGTATCAACAAAGTAGTACATATTTACATCCAGCTATTGTATTTACCGGCTACAAGTTTGGCTATATGTGATGTGGCAACATCATATAGCCAGCAGCCGGCTATATTATTAACCATGCTCTTAGGTGTATCTAGGATGGCATTTTAGCAGCAATCTCATGACAGTTTATTACTTTCATATGGCTCCCTTTAAGGTGACAGTATTATTGTTGGACGCGATGACATTTTTTCTAGTTAGTTTCTATGTGGCAGTTCTAGTGGATATGACATGGCACTTTTCCCCCCTGTTTTCTTGGCATTTTTAGTGGGGATTTCCATGGATTGCTTGGCATGTTAGTTTCCAGTGGATCTAGGATGACATTTTCAGCCGTAATCACATGGTACTACTACTCACTTGGGATTTTCAGCAGATTTTAGGTGACAACTTTTTTTGTAAACATTGTTGATTTTTTGAACTATGATGTAGCCTGGGGAACGGGGTGTTTTGCGTGGGCGCGGGGGGAGGGGGTTGCGTGGGTTTTTTTTTCTGACGTGGATGTTTGTTAGGGTTCATTATTGAGATCGAACAATTTCGTTAACTCGGAAGCTCCTCCCATGGCGGTTGTTTGGTTCGCTGGGACCACCTCCCAAGGCGTATGGTCGCCCTATATTGGCATTTAAATTTTTTTTCTTCTGAATCTTTGTGCGTTTAATTTTTTTTTCTGAATCTTTTTGTTAAATCCAACGGCGTAGAAGCTAGATGAGACATAGTTATTTCTCATCATCTAGATAAGAGTTGGGCACATTCTTAAAAATAAGTACCCGTGCATTTTGATGTAAAAAAAGTATAAGTGCATTTTTCAAAAAAAAGAAAAATGATCAGCGCAAATCTACTGCAGAGTCCAGAAGCTGCTCGTGTCTTCTGCACGACACCGGTCCAAACCAATTCCGGCCCAACCAACGAGTCTTCACGGGAAGACGAGAGAATTCTCCAGAAGCGTGATTTCTCCTTTTCTCCATTTCATCCCCAGCCCTCTATAAATTCTCCTCTGTCCCGATCGACAGAAACCCAAGAAAGTTTGAACAAAGCACCGATCAAAGAGCTAGCACCACAAATCAATCGCTCACCCTTCCGCTTCCAACAAATCGTCGATTCCTTCCACCAGCAGCTCGAATCCCCACCGACAATGTCGCTGATCCGTCGCAGCAACGTGTTCGACCCCTTCTCCCTCGACTTCTTCGACCCATTCGAAGGCTTCCCCTTCGGCTCCGGCACCAGCGGCAGCGGCAGCCTCGTCCCGCGCACCTCCTCCGACACGGCGGCCTTCGCGGGCGCGCGCATCGACTGGAAGGAGACGCCCGAGGCGCACGTGTTCAAGGCGGACGTGCCGGGGCTGAAGAAGGAGGAGGTGAAGGTTGAGGTGGAGGACGGCAACATCCTCCAGATCAGCGGCGAGCGGAACAAGGAGCAGGAGGAGAAGACGGACACGTGGCACAGGGTGGAGCGCAGCAGCGGCAAGTTCCTGCGCAGGTTCAGGCTCCCGGAGAACGCCAAGGCGGAGCAGGTGAAGGCGTCCATGGAGAACGGCGTGCTCACCGTCACCGTGCCCAAGGAGGAGGCCAAGAAGCCCGAGGTCAAGTCCGTCCAGATCTCCGGCTAGGCGTCGGCGTGCTCGCTGCTGGACGGCAGAGCATGCGGTGGAGTATCGCCCCGGTTGTCGTGATGAAATAAAATCAGAGTCCGGCTGTCAGTGCGTGCGAATGGCCGATGTTTTAGTCAGTGTTTTGAGTCACTCGCGTCTGTGTTTTGAGTCCAGTTTGTTCATCAGTCTGTATTCCATCAGCAACTGAGTAAATCCATTACCTTCACTGCAAATTTGTGAATGGCCGTGCGGATCATATAATGTTCCTAACTCACACTCAAAGCAATTTCAACTCGGAATAAACAGTAAACATCACAATCACGCTGATTTTAGTGGGATGCGGACGAGCGGAGGCGGACGACGAGCAGCCAGTGGTCTCTTTTCCCGTCTGCATAAGGGGCTGTTTGGATCGAACCCACACGCGCCTTGCCAATATATTGGCCTTGACCATCGAAAAAGGCTTGCAGAGACCGGGCTTCAGGGAGCCCGGTATTTTTTTTTTAGCGAAAATACTATTTCCATATTTTGAAAAAATCTGAAAATTGGTATACACTAGATGTATATGTATAATATACACGTATGAATTTTCATGAACATATATGGTAACATGTAATGTATAAAAAAAGACAAATACACAGATTAAAATGGGCTTTATGGTAACATGTAATGTATAAAAAAAGACAAATACACAGATTAAAATGGGCTTTATGTATGTTGTTTTTGGGCTAGATATTTGACTTTTCTGTGTAGCATGCAAATAATCGAATTACCGGATGAAACTTTCTACATACTTGACGAACAGTCATATGTATTTGTACAAAAAAAAATTGGCATTTTTTGAAACTTTTAAATATAGATGAGTTCTTCAAGAGATGCTCTGTAGGACACATCTCCGCTTATATAAGTAAACCACTTGGAACACATTAAGACAAATGTCAACCTACCATACAGATTAGGAGAATATTGCATCTTCACGGAGTGGGATAAAATATAAGAATACTCTCCTCTCAGCTGACCAACAGCTTGTCTCTTACTTCTAATTCACGGGATCTCCGATCACATAGAGTAGGTTACCACTGTGGACAACTCATACCGTGGGTCTCAAACCCATCTCCCTCGATGCATTATCTATCACATTACGTGATAAATCCTTTGTGAAGGGATCTGCCAAGTTCATAGTCGTTTGGATATAATCCACTGTAATAACTCCGGAGTTTTTCAGTTTCCTGACAGATTTCAATCTCCTCTTCACATGCCTTGATGACTTCATATTATCCTTAGAACTGTTCACTTTGATGATCACGGTTTGATTATCATAGTTCATTAGGATCGCGGGTATTGGTTTTTCAACCACAGGCAAGTCCATCAAAAGCTCACGAAGCCACTCTGCTTCAACAGTGGTTGTATCTAATGCTGCGAGTTCTGCTTCCATAGTTGACCTCGTTAAGATGGTCTGCTTGCAAGACTTTCAAGAAACAGCGCCACCACCAAGTGTAAATAAATAACCACTAGTGGCCTTAATCTCATCAGCATCAGATGGAATCACTATAGCCTTCCAGAACCCTCGGGTTTCCGGTATAGTGAATTCCATAGCTCGCTGTGCCTTTTAAATAGCGCATAACTCTCTCAAGCGCACGCCAATGATCATCTCCCGGATTGGAAACAAACCGGCTCAATTTGCTCACAGCAAAAGAGATGTCAGGCCTCGTGGCACTCGCCAAATACATAAGCGAGCCTATAATCTGAGAATATCTCAGTTGATCTCTAGCAATCCGTCGATTCTTTCGAAGCAACACACTAGGATCATATGGAGTTGGAGAAGGCTTACAGTCGCTATACCCGAAGCGACTCAAGACCTTTTCCACATAGTGAGATTGAAGCAGTGTAATCCCAACATTATCATCTCTCAGCAGCTTGATGTTCAAGATAACATCAGCCACTCCTAGATCCTTCATCTCAAAACAACGAGATAAGAAATCCTTAACTTCCTTAATTAAATCAAGATTGGTTCCAAATATCAGTATGTCGTCGACATATAGACAAAGAATAACTCCCTCGCCCCCACCATGGCGATAGTACACACATTTGTCAGCTTCGTTTACAACAAAGCCTTCAGAAGTCAAAGTCCTTTCAAACTTCTCGTGCCATTGCTTAGGAGCTTGCTTGAGGCCATATAATGACTTCAATAACTTACACACTTTTCCTTCCTGACCGGGCACTACGAAATCGTCTGGCTGCTCCATATAAATTTCCTCATCCAACTCTCCATTAAGGAAAGCTGTATTAACGTCCATTTGATGAACGAGAAGACCATGCGAGGCAGCCAAAGACAGTAGCACTCGGATAGTGGTCAATCTAGCCACAGGTGAGTAAGTATCAAAGAAGTCTTCACCTTCTTTCTGAGTATAACCCTTGGCCACAAGCCTTGCCTTGTACTTTTCAATTGTACCATCAGGCCTAAGCTTTTTCTTGAACACCCACTTACACCCTACAGGTTTACACCCATAGGGACGATCGGTGATCTCCCAGGTTCCATTAGCCAAGATGGAATCCATCTCGCAACGGACAGCCTCTTTCCAGTAGTCAGCATCAAGAGATGCATAGGCTTCTGAAATAGTCCTAGGTGTGTCATCCACGAGGTACACAATGAAATCATTACCAAAGGACTTTACAGTCCTCTGTCTCTTGCTCCTAACAGGAACTTTATTGTCATCCTCCAAGGGATTCTCAACGTGTTCTATTGGAATGGTGGGTTCAGGAATCTCAGTTATTTCCTGACTCGATAAAATAGGTATTTCCTGATTTGATGAGCTAGCCATATCCTTCATAGGAAATATGTTCTCAAATAAAGTCGCATCATTCGACTCCATAATCGTACCGACATGCATGTCGGATACCTCAAATTTTACTACCAAAAATCTATAACCGATGCTATTAAAAGCATAGCCCAGAAGAACACAATCTACGGTTTTAGGTCCAAGCTTGCGCTTCTTGGGAATTGGTATATTGACTTTCGCCAAACAACCCCAAGTACGTAAGTAAGAGAGTTTCAATCTTTTCCTTTCCCATTCCTCAAATGGAGTAATGGTTTTATTCTTTGTGGGAACTCGGTTTAGGACATGACATGCAGTCATTAGCGCCTCCCCCCACCATGCCTTGGAGAGACCCGAAGTGTCTAACATGGCATTAACCAAATCAGACAAAGTTCGGTTCTTTCTTTCAGCCACCCCATTTGACTGAGGTGAATAGGGAGGCTTCCTCTCATGGATAATACCATGTTCCGCACAAAACGAATTGAATTCATTTGAAAAATACTCTCCACCACGATCAGACCTAAGCCATTTAATTTTACGATCAAGTTGGTTCTCTGCTTCGGCCTTATAGTTTTTGAAGTAAGTTAAAGCCTCATCTTTTGTTTTCAGAAGATACACATAACAATATCTAGTGGAGTCATCAATGAGTGTCATAAAGTATTTCTTTCCACCCTTTGTCAACACGCCATTCATCTCACAAAGATCAGAATGTATAAGCTCCAGTGGTGCTAAATTTCTTACCTCCGCAGTCTTATGGGACTTGCGAGGTTGCTTAGCTTGAACACACACTTGACATTTGGAACCTTTCACAGTAGTAAATTTCGAAATTAAACTCATATTTGCTAACCGCGTCATGCAACCAAAGTTAATATGACAAAGTCGTGAATGCCAAATATCAGATTCATTATCGTGGCAAACATGATTAATAACTTTAGTGCATAAGTCTGACAAAGATAGGCGGAACAAGCCTCCGCACTCATAGCCTTTACCAACAAATTGTCTATACTTGGAAATTACAACTTTATTGGACTCAAAAACCAACTTATAACCATCTCGACATAAACGCGAACCGCTGACGAGATTCTTATTGATGGAGGGCACATGATGCACGTTCTTCAGTCGCACGATCTTCCCCGAAGTAAACTTCAGATCGACCGTACCAACACCACGAACAGTGGCATGTGACCCGTTCCCCATCAGCACGGGGGAAGTCCCTGTGACCTGGTAAGAAGAGAACATGGAGGCATCAGCACAAACATGTACATTGGCACCTGTGTCAATCAACCAATCAGGAGAATGACAAATTGAAAGAATGGTAGGAATTATACCGTACCCAATATCCTTCATCTCGGTGTCAGCCATGACAACATTAGCGGTCTTGCCGCTATTCTCCAGCTGCTGCAGCTCATGCCGTTTGGGGCATCTCGGAGCCCAATGGCTCAGGTCGCCACAAACGTGGCATGATCCCTTCTTCTTCTTAAAGTTGGTAGAGGACGATGGCTTAAACTTGTTGTCAGGCTTGCCTTTACCCTCGTATTTCTTCTTGTTATATTTAGGCTTGTTGGGCTGGTAGTTTTTCTTCTGCACCATGTGCGCAGCAGAACCTACCTCAGCAACCCGAGCACGTGTATCCTTTGCTCTCGCCTTCTCTTCCACATCAAGAGATCCGATGAGGTCCAAAACGGAAAACTCCTGTCTCTTGTGTTTCAGAGAAGTAGCAAAGGTGCCCCACGAAGGTGGAAGCTTGGCAATGATGCCACCGGCCAAAAATTTGTCCGGTAAATTACACTTAAAGTGCTCAAGTTCCTTAGCGAGTGACTGTATCTCATGAGCCTGTTGAACAACAGAACGCTCATCAGTCATCTTGTAGTCATAGAATTGCTCCATGACGTACAACTCGCTACCAGCGTCCGAGACCCCAAACTTGGCCTCGAGCGCGGCCCACATGTCCTTGCCATTATCAAACGACATATAAGGATCCACAATGGAATCATCAATAATACCGAGGAAGGCTGTCTTAAACATAATATCAACCCTTTCAAAGGCTTCCCGCTGTGCAGGTTCAAGATCGCCCTCAGGCATGCCCTTGGTGGCCGCATAGCAGTTCATGGATTGAAACCACAACACTGCTCTCGTGCGCCACCTCTTATAGTTCACACCCTTGAACCGATCGGGCTTTGTCGACGTAAGAAAAGCAGGTGTAGCAAATTGCCTATAATCAGGTTTTTGGATTGTTGAATATATTAGCAATTCATCATATGGTTTAATCCGAAATATCATAAAATTAATCATGACAGAAGCAACTAAAGCGAGCATGCAAATATCTAGTACAATGGGGAAACAGATCCAATCTACGGCAAGTACTAGACATAGAAATTGTAGCGAGATCTGATACAGATGAGAGAGAGATGCATACGTTGCAGCAGCTGTAGTAGCGGCTGTGTTGTCCCCGGTCTGGGCCATGTCGTCGTCGAGGAAGAGGTTGCCGATGTCGGGGAAGAAGTCGTCGTTGGGGAAGTGATCGCTGTCAGCAGTCGAGCGAGAGCTCTCCCCAAAAACCTGATCGCCCCTCTCCCGTACAGGATCGCAAGAGGCGGGGTTCCGGAGGCCTGCTGTCCCTTCTTCTGGTGCACGCCGGAAGGAGGGATGGAGAAGGCTTGAGTGGCGGCGCAATATTTTGGAACGGTGAGAAACCATACGAAAACAACCTCCCCCAAGGCTGGCTTGGTACGTGTTTATATAGTGTATGTTGGGAGTCAAAGCAGCCGCCATAAACGCGTCCGTTTATGATTTAGAAACTGCCGTGCTTAACACGTCCGTTTACGAAATAGAAACAGTAACAATAAACACGTTTGTTAATGAGTCAGAAACAGTCGTAATAACCGCGTCTGTTAATGAAATAGAAACAGCCCCAATAAACGCGACCGTTACTAATTAATCAATGACTCATTAATTTTCCCAATTAAAAAAATAATAATGTGTCAATGAGAATTTCTGAATTTATTTGGACTAGTAAATACTAGTAAATTCCAACATCTCCAACCGTTGGCGCCCCAGGAGGCATAAAAACAGCCGATTAGGGACGAGCCAGCGGTATAGTCGGCGGTTTGGCACCCAGCCGTCGCGCCCAAGATGCACCCAGACGTCGAAGCAGGTCCATTTTTCGGTCCAATAAAGGGTGAAAATGGCTCGATAGCGATGCGAATCGGTCCATTTTCAACGTGGTTGGATGTAGATCTCCGTGAATTCTCAACCCAAATAATGTTTCTATCGCATTATTCATCACAGAAAATTAATAAAAATTGTATAGTTAAAAAAATAGTTTAACACAAATTATATAGTTCAACAAATAAAACTCATCTTTCTTCACACGTTGAGCTAGGCGTCGCCTTTGATCCTCCACAGGTGCTTCACCAGATCCTTCTGCAGTTGTTGATGCACCTGTGGGTCTCGGATCTCCTGGCGCATGTTGAGGTAGGCACTCCAGGTTGCCGGTAGGTGGTGATCGACTTGGGTAAGAGGACCCTGCCTGTAGTATGGTTCAGTGTCAAACACTGGCTCTTCCTGCTCGCTCTCAATGATCATGTTGTGCAAGATGACACAACAAGCCATGATCTTCCACATTTGATCTTTCGACCATGTCTGAGAAGGGTACCGGACAACAACAAATCGAGACTGAAGCACACCAAATGTCCGCTCGACATCCTTCCTGCAAGACTCCTGAACCTTGGCAAAGTGGGACGTCTTGCCTCCTGGCACAGCTTTCGAGATAGTCTTCACAAATGTCGACCATCTTTGAGGTAGTACCCCTTGTTGTACTGCCGCCCATTGACCTCGAAGTTCACCGAAGAAGAATGACCTTCGACAAGCTTGGCAAAGACAGGGGAGCACTGCAGCACGTTGATGTCATTGTGAGTTCCTGGCATACCAAAGAAGACGTGCCAAATCCAGAGGTCATGTGTGGCCACTGCCTCTAGTACCACACTGTAACCGTCCTTGGAGCCTTTGTACATCCTTTGCCAAGTAAATGGACAGTTCTTCCATTTCCAATGCATGTAGTCGATGCTTCCAAGCATCCCAGAGAATCCTCTCGCTGCATTCTGTGCTAGGATCCGAGCAGTGTCTTCCGCATTGGGTGTCCGCAAGTATTGCTTTCCAAACACTGCCACCACTGCCCTGCAGAACTTGTAGAAACACTTAATGGTGGTGGACTCTGCCATGCGCCCATAGTCGTCGAGTGAATCACCAGGAGCTCTGTATGCAAGCATCCTCATCGCTGTCGTGCATTTTCTGGACTGAGGTGAATCCAAGTTTGCCGGTGCAATCCTTCTTGCATTTGAAGTAGCTGTCAAACTCTAGGATGGAATTCGCAATCCTGAGGAAAAGCTTTCGTCTCATCCGATAACGGCGCCGAAATACTTTGTCGCCGTGCAGTGGAGCATCGGCGAAGTAGTCGACGTAGAGCATGCAGTAACCTTCCAGACGATGTCGGTTCTTTGCTTTCATCCGCCCCGGCACCGAGCCACCTCGCCGTGGCTTTTCATTGCTCGCGAGCAGGCCGGCGAGGACCATGAGATGTTCCTCTTCCTGAACATCGGCATCGGTTTCCTCCTCCAACAGCGCGGCGAGCACCTCCTCGTCGTCCGAGTCCATTGCCGGGGAGGTAGGCAAACCGCCGAACACCTTGCGGGCGTGCTGGACACAGACCCGCCAGCACAATGCCCTACGCGGTCAGAAGGCCGAAAAAATCGCCCGGGCGGTGGCGGAGTGCCTGCCATCGCCAAAACGTCTTCTCTTTCCCGGCGCGAAATGGCCTACCTAGCGGTGGTGGGCGGCGGGCAGCGTCGGGATCGACAGTCTGGCGGCCGAACGTGCGGGGGGGTGGGGGGGGGGGATGGACGGTTGGTTCGTCTTTCGCCTGACAGCATGGGCCAAACATGCTTTCCACTTGCGCCTGAGCCCCCAAGCGACCCCCAGTCCGCCGGCTTCGGCCTGCGACCGCCGGGCCAAAAAACAGGCCGAGTCGACGGATTTCGGGGTCTTCGGGGCGCGACTGGGGCATTTTTTCAGTGCCGGCACGGAAAAAGTGGCCTGGGGAGAGCATCTCCAGCCGCGCCCCCAACACGCCCTCCCAGGCGATTTTTTCGCGCCGGCGCCCAAAAATTGGCCCAGCCGCGCCCCCAGAAGCCCATTTTTCGCCAGCTCGAACCGAATTTGGCGCTGACGGACCCAAGCCAAAACCGGCACGCTGGGGGTAGGGATGGCAACGGGGACCCATACCCGCCAAACCCATGGGGATTTCATCTATTAGGGGGTGGGGATGGGCGAAAAACATCCCCATGGGGATATTTACTAGACTAATTTATTCCCCATAGGGTACAACGGGGATGGGGACGATATCCTATTCCCCAGACCCTATACCCATCGGGGACCCAGTTCGTAACTATGACACTGCGGTCAATCATAAAATATTCACAAACAAACTTGCGAAAACAAAAAAAAACTCTGAAAGAAAACCTTAAACCTATCTCACGCCTCATCTCAGCTGGCACCATGACCAAGAACTTAGAATGACCTAGATATGCATTAGCAGGACAAGGACAACGCCATTTATGTATGTTGATTATAGGATGTCATATTATGTATATGAGTATTTGTTTATGGGGATGGGGACCCTAATGGGGCCCCGTTCCCCAGTGGGGCATGGGTATGGGGAAATTTCATCCCCAGTCATGTAAACGGGGATGGGGATGGGATGATAGGGAATAGATGGGGATGGGGATGTTGTAGGTATCCCCATAGGGGATTGTCCCCATTGCCATCCCTAGCTGGGGGACGCTCCGGGCGCCGACAAAACGGTTTTGGCGCGAACTAACCGTGGGCCCGCCGAGTCAGCGACACGGTGCTTCTCGTCGCTTCGTCGTCCTCATCGACTCGTTTCCCGTGGGGGGAATCAATGCCAAAGCTGTGGCGCGCTGCCACACCGGTCAGCATCCATTGATGCCTCACCTCACGGGCGGTGTAGTGAAGGCGCGGTAACACGCATCCCGCCTTCTCCCGCCATGCGTACGCACGGCGGCCACGCGGACGCCGCCCGCCCGCCCGCGGGTATAAAAAGCCAACCCCCCCCTCGTGGAGATGGACGTGGAAGCCATGGCAGAGTGGCGCGAATGCTTCCCGCAGGACATCGTCAACGAGCGCCAGTTTTACAAGCAACGGAGGATGGAGAGGGGGGCGAGGAGGAAGGAGCGAGCCGCCTATCGAGAGGACAAGCGTGCGCGGAAGCAGGCCGCTCAATTGAACATGAAGCTAGGAGAAGCATCGTCCTGGGACTCCAAGGACGAGGGGTATGCTAACGCCTACTTGCAGATGTCGGAGGAGGACATTACCGAGTCGGAGTCAAAAAACGAAGAGTAGTTGATCTTTTCTTTTAATAGTCTATGCTATGATGAACTATCTATGTATCATTTTCATTATATATGTTCAACTGGCCGGCGGCGTCAGCGAGGAAGGAAGCGAGCGAGGGTGAGCTAGGGGCAATGGGATGCCGACCTGCGGGCCCGGGAGGGGAGACGGCGGTGGCGGGCGACGTGGAAGTGCGTGGCGTTGGGGGTTGAAAAAAAATGAAAAAGCGTCATGGGGGTCGGCGGCTGGGGGGAAAATGCCCCGAAGGCGCGGTTTTCGCCGAATCACCCCTAGGCGACGCTATTTGGGCATCCCTGGGGGGCGAATGGCTGGAGATGCTCTAAAAGAATAGCTAGATCACCCCATCCACTTCAAGCAACTACATGTAGGCAGAGAGAGAACTACTTGGGGTCTCCGGAGACCTCAACCGTGAGCAAGTCACCGCGAAGAGATAAATTTGTGCACGACAGGACGAACACTCCAAGGTGGTGCCTTCAAGAAGGGCAAGCCTGATACGTCCAAAACGTATCTATAATTTCTGCTTGCTCCATGCCTCTTTTGTGTGATATTGCTATGATATTTATGCACTTCCATACACTTTTGATCATATTTGGACTAACCTATTAACTCAGTGCACCCCAGTGCCAGTTTCTGTTTTCTGCTGTTTTTCTATTTCAGGTTTTCCCATTACTTAAATTGCCAGAAAAATTCCGGGAAAAATATATAAAAAATCAGCGCTCCGGAAGCTTCCACGCGCCAGAAGTGGGGCCAGAGGGGAGCCAGGGGCAGCCCAGGCGGCCTGCCCACACGACCCCCCTCCTGGCCGCGCCGGGGGGGGGGGGGCGCCTGGGCCCCCCTTACCTCCTCTGGTGACCCCCTTTGGCATATATTAACATCGCGTCCCAAAACCCTCGAGGACGGAACCCTTTTTCGCGATCTCATCTCTGTTCCGCCGCCGCCGCGCTTCCAAGATCGGGAGCACCAGGAGAACTCTTCCCGGCACCCTGCCGGAGGGAAGAACCACCACCGGGAGCTTCTCCACCACCATGGACGCTTCCTGGATGAGTTGTGAGTAGTCCCCCTTGGACCATGGGTGCATGACCAGTAGCTATGTGATGTTCTCCTCCCCTCTTTGTTCTTCACCGATTAGACCTCGTGAGCTGCCCTACATGATCGAGGCACATATGTAATCTTTATGCTGTTGCTATGCCTGGTTTGCTGGGATCCGATGGATTATGAGATTATGTTCAGATTGTGTGTGAGTAATATATTTGATTCACCTCTTTTATATTTATGTTCTTGAGTAATTCTTGCATGTTCTCCGTTGCTATTTATTGCTTTGGCCGAGTAGTAGGTAGTAACTCCAAGAGGGAACGTTATGCTTGATTGTGGGTTCATGCCCCTCGATGACTAGCTTGAGTGACAGAAACATGAGTCTAGGGGATGTGCTGTTGCCACAAGGGGGAAAACAATGGTGCTTGTACTTGCGGGTGCAAGGATTGTTTACTTTACGCAAAGTTCTTTTAATGCAGTTGTCTGTTGCTTTGAGTTTACACTATGGGTGGGACTCGCAACTTAATACCAGCGAGATGTTCTGGATAGATATCTCAAGGTGGATGATTAGTAGTAGATGCAGATGGATTTCGGTCTACTTGCCTTGGCGTACCGCCCATGCTTTTAAGCCTCTACCTTTCTTTGCAGCATAGTTAGCATTGGTTTGCGCACATAATCCTGTCAATTGCCCAGCTGTAATTTGTTTACCTCGCTTAGATGTTTTATCGTCTTTTGGGAGAGAGACATCACTAGTGAACATCATGGGACCCCGGTCCATATTACCATCACTGATCACACCCGCTATTTACTTCCTGTTCTTATTTACTAGTTGCAGTCATACCTATCACTATTATCTCTTGCATTTGATCCTTTGTAAACGACAAGGCCGGAGGGATTGACAACCTCTCTGTACTCGTTGGGAGCAAAGTTATTTGTATCTGTGTGCAGGTCCTGTCAAGCAAAAGTCTTTGGCGCTATTGACACCTTCTTGTCGACCCTCAGAGTCTCACGGGATTCGATCCTTGGTATCTTTGCCAAGGGAAAACTACCGCTACGCTACATCTCAAACCTTCCACTTGGGGTAACCAACGAGGGGCGAGAAGCCATCAAGCAAAGTTTTATGGCGCCGTCGTCGGGGACTTCACTCTTCAAGATAGGGGAGTTGCACGCTATCTTTTATCTTTGCTTTTTAGTCTTGTTAGTTTACCTTTCAGTTTTCTTTATGTCTTTTCACTAGTTTTGCTTAATTGAAAACAACAAAAATATGAGAGAGCTTTATAAGCTCTACCTTGCTTTGGGACATGATGTGTTTGAAGAGAAAATTAAAAAACCTATGGAACTTTATTATTTGCATAACAATCATGATGGTGGTGATGTTATTAGTATGCTTTCTTTGAATATCAATATTGCTAATGACATGGAAAGCTCTAAACTTGGGGATGACACGTTTGATGAACATGATATTTTTAGTCCCCCAACTTTTGAGGAGAAAATTTACTTTGATGATACTATGCCTCCTAAATACGATGATTACCATGATGGTTATGATAGTCTTACTCTCACTATTCCTAATAAGAAAGATTTTGCTTATATGAAGAGTAATGACACTTTTATGCTTTTGGATCATGGAAATAATGCCTTATGTGATAGTTATATTGTTGAGTTCATCCATGATCCCACTGAAAATTATTATGAGAAGGGAACATATGCTTATAAATATTTCAATAATATCAAGTTCCCTCTCTTTATGTTGAAGGGTTTGAAGCTGCACTTGTTTTGGCTTCCTATGCTTATTGCTTTGTGCTTCAATGAATTATTGTATTGCAATATTCCTATGCATAGGAAGCATGTTAGGCTTAAATGTGTTTGGTATTTGCTTCTTGATGCTCTCTTTTGTTCTTCAACTCTTATTCCTACGAGAGCATCATTAAAGTCTTAAGCCTATCTTTATGGCTATAAAGAAAGAGCTCTAGGGAGACAACCCTTGTTATCTTTTGAAATAACATGCGGTGCCCCCATGTTTGGTTTTGGTAATTGATGACAATCTCTATGGACTAATGGTTGCCTTGAGTTATATTTGAAGGGTTTGTCCATAGGCTTTTCTTGGAGTTCGTTTGTTGGTTTCAAGGAGAGTTTGTGATGACCAAGGTGCTATTAAGGAATTATCCAAAAATTGGTCTTGTGAGTGTTCAGCTTATTGCAAGCATGTCTTGAAGAAGAAGAGTGTGTTATCATTCATGTTTACCTTCAAGACATCATCCAAATGAAGAGAGTTGGAAAGATTCAAGGTTGATCAAGACTAAGTGAAGGAGTGAATCAAGTTGATCAACACACAACGCATAGAAGATGTACCGAGAGGGATCAAGCAATCCTATGGTATGGTAAGCATTGTCAATCACGCTTTGTGTACTAACTCATGGTCTTCGTGAGAGTTCTTTGTGGGGTTAGGTTGCGGTGTGCAAGTTCAGGTGGAGCATCACGAAGAAATCAAGTGTTTGAAGCTTTCCGTCCATTGTCGTGACAATGGACTTGTGAAGATATGCCAAAGAGTGGCTCACCCATAGAGGAGTATGGGGGAGCAATCTACTAGTCTTCACCGAGACAACGCAATCAAGAAAGGTGGTCCAACTTGAGGAAGTCAAGATCGTCTACATCTAGCTCAAGTGGACTTTGTGCAAAGAAAAGGTTTGCCCTTGATAGGTTTTCTATTTTACCGGTCTCGTGGTGGTAGTTGGGAGACCGGGTTATAGGATCGTTTGCCGTACTATCAAGGGGGGCTCTCTAGCTTGATCGTATCGTTAGTAGAGAGCTCAAACCATTGCATCCTTGCATCATGTTTCTTGGTTCTTGTTTGGTTCTCTTTGTGTGTCTTAGAGCTTATGGTCATCTTGATGACAAGCTTGAGTTCATCGAAAACGGAGTTCACATGTGTCTTCTATGATGTTTTCGGTGTTGGGTGTTTTACCGGTCTTATCCGAGGAAGGGTTCTCACCATTTTCTTATGGGACTTTTCTAATTTGCTTCTTATTGGTTTTTCTATCAAGATTGTGTTAGCCCTTGTCGCTAGCTTTCCAACAAACTTGGTTTCATCGAATTTGGAGTCCGTATGCAAAAGTTATTGTCGTTTTGGTGTACCGAAAAGGCTGCAGCGGTACTACCGCGGGTTGGAGCGGAAGTAATTTTTTACTACCGCTTTCGGGAGCGGTACTACCACTTTCGGGAGCGGTACTACCGCTTGGAGCAGTACTACCGCGGCTACTTCCGTGGCTACTTCCGCTCGGGACCAAAAACTCGTCACAAGTCCAGCGGTGGTAGGCACGAATGTAATTTTTTAGTACCGCTCGCAAGCAGTAGTACCGCTAGCCTTAGCAGTAGTACCGCTACCCGTAGCGGTAGTACCGTGAGGTCAAGCGGTACTACCACTCCGACGGTTTTTCTGACCTTTTTGCCTTCTCGCTATTGTTTTTCAAAGGGGTTCTACTGCCCTAGCGGTAGTACCGCTCCTGGAGCGGTAGTAATGCTCTGTGCGGGCTGTGAGCATAACGGTTGGATTTTCCCCCAACTATAAAAGGGGGTCTTCTTCCCCAATGAACTTAATCTCTTGAGCTCGTGTTCTTCCCCCATTGTTGACCTTCTTCGAGCTTGCTATCTCTCAATCCCTCCATGGATTCTTGCTAGCTTTTGGGGGAGAAGAGAGAGGAGATCTAGATCCACATTTCCACCAATCACTTTCTCCTCTTTGTGAGGGGAACCCTTTGGATCTAGTTCTTGGAGTTCTTCGTGTTCTCTTCTCCGTTCTTCCTCTCATTTCCCTCCCTAGCATTAGTTGCTTTGGTGGGATTTGGGAGAGAAGGACTTGGGCACTCCGTGTGCCCTTGCCATTGCATTTGGTGCATCGGTTTGAGTTCTCCACGGTGATACTTGGAAGTGAAGTTTGAGAAGCTTATTACTCTTGGGTGCTTGGTACCCTTGAGCTTGTTCCTCTTGGGTGCTTGGGCGCCCTAGACGGTTGTGGTCACCTCGGAGCCATATTCCATTGTGGTGAAGCTTTGTAGTGTCGTTGGGGAGATAGCCCCAACCTTGGTGTTCGGAGCTCAATCATTGTGGTGTAAAGCTCCGGGCAAGCGTCGGGGTCTCCAATTTGGTTGTGGAGATCGCCCCGAGCAATTTGACCGGTTCCGGTGACCTCCCCCAAGGGTTGCCAAAGTGTACGGGTTCGGTGATCGCCCCCAAGGGTTGCCATTTGTACGGGTTCGGTGACCGCCCTCAAGGGTCCCTTAGTGGAATCACGTCATCTTGCATTGTGCGAGGGCGTGAGGAGATTACGGTGGCCCTAGTGGCTTCTTGGGGAGCATTGTGCCTCCACACCGCTCCAAACGGAGATTAGCATCCGCAAGGGTGTGAACTTCGGGATACATCGTCATCTCCGCGTTCCTCGGTTATCTCTTACCTGAGCCCTTTACTTATGCACTATACTTTGTGATAGCCATATTGTTTTTTGTCATATATCTTGCTATCACCTAGTTGTTTATCTTGCTTAGCATAAGTTGTTGGTGCACATAGGTGAGCCTAGTTGTTGTAGGTTTTGTACTTGACAAATTAACCGCTAGGTTTATTCCGCATTTGTTCAAGCCAAAACCGTAATTATTTTAAAGCGCCTATTCACCCCCCCCTCTAGGCGACATTCACGATCTTTCAATTGGTATCAGAGCCTCGTCTCTCTTTATAGGGCTTAACCGCCTAGAGAGTAAGGATGTCTACTAGGGGCTTAGGATTCTCTGACACTCTTAGTTTCAATGGCACAAATTTTGATGTTTGGATAATTCGCATGCTTAATCTCTTTAGGGTCATGGACCCAAATTTAGAGCGAATTGTAGATATGGGTTTTTCTCCTCGAAAGGATCCACAAAGATTATCTTTAGAGGATGAGAAAAACTCTTATCTCAATTCTCAAGCTTCTAATGTGCTTTTTGATGCTTTGAGCAATGTAGTTATATTTCAACTCATGCCGTTCCGGGATGCTCATGAGTTGTGGACAAAGCTTCGAGATAAATATGGTGTATCCAAGGATTGTGGGAATGATTGTTCTCCCTCCACCTCCGGCCGTGTTGTCTTCTCAACTTCTTCTACTTCACCTACAAGTGGTTTGCCACAAGGTAATGATATGGTGAGTAGTGTTGGTCATTGCAATGATGAGAGTATGCTTATTGCGGAAAGAAGAACTCGTCTTCTCTCTTTTTTGATTACCTTCCTCGCGTATGTATAAGACCGAATCCATTCTTCGCTGGCTACAAGTATAGCCAAAGAAAGATGAGACGAGACGGACTGTCAGAGGACGCAGCGGGACTACCAGGGGAAAGCCCGCCCCCGCTAGCTAACTCGCTTTCTAGCTGTACCCTTCTTCACACCCACCACGGAGGTTAGAGATTTCCCGTTATCAACATTGTCCAGGCAGGACTCTATTTTTAGAATGCTCGGAGCCAACCAAACAGTTTGCTACGTCCCTCGAGAAAATCATTGGCAAAGAGTGAATCTTATCCGATCCTATAATGGCTCAATCCGATCCAACAACGGTACTTCCAAAGGCTCCTCGGCTAAGAAAAATAATAGTTGTCACTATCTTATTGCAATACATCTTCTTGGGACTTTAACACTTCAAGCACCCTACATGTTTCACATGCTTGTGTTGATAGTCCTTGCATATCATGTAGAAATTGCTTGACTAAAACTCATGATGAAATTGCTCTAGAATTGTCTAGAGTGAGGGAATCTCGTGATAGTGCTCTTGAGGCGGCAAATGATTTTGATACTAAAAATGAGAAGCTTGAAGTTGCACATGATAAACTCCTTGAGGATTTTGAGCACCTCGAAAATGGCTCAAGGGTCATTAAGAGTGAGCTCATCAAACTCACCGAGTCTCATGCTCAACTTAAAGCTTCATATTCAAAAGAGCTTGCTAAGTTGTCTTCTCCTCTTGTTGTTAATGATGATGCTTGTGCTACTAACTCTATTTCTAGTGAAGCATCCATTTTGAAGGAGAATGTTGAGCTAAGGGCTCAACTTGTGTTGCTATCGACCAATTATGGGAAATTGGAAGAAAGTCATGTAAAGCTCACAAGCTCTCATGATGATCTTGTAATATCCCATAATGTGCTAAAGATAGCTCATGAGGCTATGATTATCAAGGTAACATCTAGTGAGTCTCATGTGGTCGCTAGCACTACTTCTAGTAAAAATGCTATATTGCCATGTGCTAGTCCTCGTAATTCATCTATGCATAACATTGGTACATCTTGTGATGAATTGCTTTCCTTGCCTTGTTGCTCTAACAATGAAGCCTATACTTCCTCTAGTACTTGTGTTGATACTAACCATGTAGAGGAAATCAAACAGCTCAAGGCCCAAGTCTCTTCCTTGAAGAAAGACTTGGAAAAGAGTCCTGAAGGGAAGTCCACACTCAACAATATCTTGAGTGTGCAAAAATCCCCCAATGACAAAGGTGGACTTGGATTCAACTCCAACAAGAAGAAAAGGTCCAAGATCATTAAGAAGAATAAGGGCCAAGAACAACTCAAGAATTCGGCCAAGATTATTTGCTTCAAGTGCAAAATTGAAGGGCATCATGTTAGATCTTGCCCATTGAAGAAGAAGGCCATTAGTGACAAGCAACAAGGGAAGAGGCCACAAGTTCATTCTCGTGCTCAACCGCAAGTTGGAGAAAGGCTGCTTCCCAAGAAGACTCATGGTAATGCTTCTCATTTTGAGAAATCAAATGAGAAGAAAGTGAAGAGTAGATGTTGCTACCTATGCCGTGAGAAGGGTCACCTTGCTTCTTCATGCACTAGTGGTAACTTATCCAACCCAATTATTATTGATGATTTCTATTCTCTTGGGAAGGATAAGGTTGGCAATGTGTTTGCCAAGTTTCTTGGGACTCAAAGTGGTGTCAAGAAAAGAACCATTTGGGTAGCCAAGCCTATTGTGACTAACCTCTTAGGACCCAACTTGGTTGGGGACCAACTAGCTCAAACTTGATCAATAGGTGATGTTGGAGGGCATTGGAGACTTGGCTACATTATGAAGATTTGAGGGGTCTTCATCATTCATATTGTCTCAAGCCAAGTCATTCGGATTATCTTTCTATGGTATATCCAATGTTCCTCCTTGCGGTAACTCGTGCTTAAATTGTTTACATTGAAAGTTACTTGCTCCTTAGCATGTTGTGGTTTTGTACCTTGCATGTGCTTGTATATGTTGTGCTTCCAATTTGCTTATCTTGAGAAATCAAGTATGTGTATGTTGGTTTGTACATCATGTACGCGTGTGTCGTTTGTTGAGCCTTTTTGCATCTTGTTTATATCTTAGTTGGCTCTTGTGAGAGATTAATGGAACATCCCATTTTGGGGGAGTGATGTGCTTTGTGCACCTCACAATCCTAAAAATGTGTGTACATGAGGAATACCATCTAGTTTTGATATTACAAGATTACCTAGTCACTATGTGGTATATCTTCTCATGATAAATCCAAATTCTAAAGTGTCCATTAATTATCTCTTGTTGGTTCCTCTTATTGCCTCTTGTTTAAGTTTTCCTTGGTATCACATTATGGGGGAGTAATGTGCTATGTGCATATTACTAGCCTAGAAAATGTGTACATTTGAGATATTGTCACCTAGAGTTGATATTGTAAATTATCTTGTTCCTAGGTGACATGTTAGCTCTACAAGTTCCAATTTGCTTGTGTTCGGTGTGAAGATGATGTTGGATATCATTGCAATCTATCACCGGGAATTATTCCCAAATACTTCTTGTCTCTTGACAATTGGTAATCATTTATGTGGTAGAAATTGTTGATCATCTTTACATTGGCTTTTGCTTTTGTTCGGCCTATTTCTTTCCAAGGTTGCATCAACTCCCATTGCCTTCCGTGCCACTTGTGGATCTTGTTGTTTTCTTGATCTTGTCTAGTGTTTTATAGATATAGCGAAAGTGGTGATCCCATCGTGTGCATTTCGTATTCAAATGCAAATTCTCTATAATGCACAATTCTTGGGGGAGCTATCCTATTTTCGATAGAACACTCATCTTGTGATCCATTTCAAGTGTGTGTTGATGGAAGGCAAGCCGTTTCTTTTTGGTACTTGTGCCATCATGAAACTTTATAGATGGGTTGGTTTGTTTGGAACCATCCTCTCTTTTGGGAGTCCGATATCTTTCCTTTTGCGTGTATCAATGGATATCTCATTCCTTGATGTATCTTCTAATAGATATCTTCCAAGTGATGATTTCACCATTTGGTATCCTATTTTCACTTGGTATTTATTTTTCATTTTGTTTCATTTCTTGAAAGTCTTGAGCATGCATATTTACTTCATGTATTTTCTTTGGCATGCTTTCTTTCTTTAACCCAATATATAGGGGAAACTCCACCTAGTCTCAATTTGGATGAGATGTGCATGAAATTCATTTTCATATATAAATGCACATGTGTTTGTGGAGTTTGTCCTATGTATTGGTGTTTCTAACTCTTTGGTCCCAATGAGTTTGGGCACCATTTTGTTTGCGTTGTTGTTCTAGGAACAATTGGAGATGCATTGGATGCTCGGCTCATTCAAAAGGAATGTGGTGTCACCATGTGCTTATTGGAGTCAAGCTAGGATGATCAATGAACTACTATCTACCTTCAATTGGTATCTACTACATCCTTCCAATGGTATCTCGGTAACAAGTATCACCATCTACTTCATGCACACATTTCTTGCACCAACCTTGTGTAGGTTGTATCATGGCATGTTAGTCATTCCTTCTAATGATACTTGTTTCCTTTCTCAAATCATCCCAACAATGATTTCTTGTTGCTAGTTGTGATGTCTTTGATGCTCGTGTGGTTGGAACTCATTTATATACAATAAGAACATATCTAGCCATGTGATATGCCTTCAAGCAAATATCTTATTGGTATATTTATGACTTCCTTGGGGATACCTTATTCATTCCTTTTTGCAACAATTTTGTGTGTACATCATTCTTTGTGGATTGATATCATCATGATCTTCATCTACCTAGAATCTTATACACTTGAGAGAAGTTGCATATCTATTTGATATCCCCTTCTTTCACGTCCACCTTTTTGTTCCTATTTTATTTCTTTGGTGGCTCCGTGAAGGTGTGTGTCTCGAGTGCGGATCTTATATCATTTCATCTTGATGCACTCTTTTGTGATGAAGATCATTCTCTCTTGCTTGTCTTGATGAGGCTTTGCCATTTCTATTGGTATCCCTCCTCATGACAAAGCTATCCTTTTTATATCTTCACCACAAGTTTTCACAAGCATAGGTTATTTATATGATTATTAGTGAGCTTGTGAACCCATTTGCTGTTTTGTGTGGGAATGATAGGCCTTGCACTGTGTATCTCATTCATTCAAGAGTATACTGATGCTTAATGTTCCTCCATACATTAATCTTCTCAAGTGCTTTGCCATGACTCACACACATCATTTTGGTTGAGCCTACTCTTAAGTTGACCCTTTTATATATTGCTCAACCAGTTGTTTGTTGCAAGTGCTAGGCTTTGTTTCCTTCATGCTCACTTGCACTTGGTGTGAGTGTCTATTGATCTTGGGGGAGTGATGATCCTATTTTGTGCACTTGGTATCCTAATGAAAATATTCTAAGGAGTGCATAAATTATGGGGAGCTTCACTAATGTCTTTAGAACACTCCGTTGCTATGTCGTGAGGTTCTATTGATCTTGGGGGAGCGACGATCCTATTTTGTGCTCGTTGTATCCAAATACAAAACTAAATTGTGCACAAATCATGGGGAGCTTCCCTAGTTTCTATAGAACACTCCTTTGCTCTTATCATAATATCTTTTATTCATTTGGCATGTAGGATCATTGGTCTAGTTGGGTCAATTGGTATCTTTTGATAGCTTGATTCAATTGGTATCCTTTGATTGCTTGATTGCGTGTTTTTCTCCCTTTGTTATGCCTTTGTGGCATATCATTCTTTTGCAATCTTTGGGCCTAAATATAGTTTGTCTTCCTCCAAGTATTTACAGTTGGATATATGTATTGCCTTCCACTCTCTATTTTGAGGAATACATAATTTTTGGAGGAACACAATTTATATTGACCTTCTAAGCTATTCGCCCATTTTGGCAATCGATGCCAATGGGGGAGAAGTTTTAGAGAGTTTAGTTTTGTGAGGAAGTTTAGAGAGTTGTCTCTTCGCTCTTCTTGCTTTGGTTTTGTTCCTAAGCTTTTGCATCTCATGCGCATACATTATGGTTGCATGGTATGGTGATGCATAATTACTTATATAAACTCTCTTGAAAGTGATTGTAATCAATTACCAAAATGGGGGAGATTGAAATAACATGCGGTGCCCCATGTTTGGTTTTGGTAATTGATGACAATCTCTATAGACTAATGGTTGCCTTGAGTTATATTTGAAGGGTTTGTCCATAGGCTTTTCTTGGACTTCATTTGTTGGTTTCAAGGAGAGTTTGTGATGACCAAGGTGCTATTAAGGAATTATCCAAAGATTGGTCTTGTGAGTGTTCAGCTTATTGCAAGCATGTCTTGAAGAAGAAGAGTGTGTTATCATTGATGTTTACCTTCAAGACATCATCCAAATGAAGAGAGTTGGAAAGATTCAAGGTTGATCAAGACTAAGTGAAGGAGTGAATCAAGTTGATCAACACACAAAGCATAGAAGATGTACCGAGAGGGATCAAGCAATCCTATGGTATGGTAAGCATTGTCAATCACGCTTTGTGTACTAACTCATGGTCTTCGTGAGAGTTCTTTGTGGGGTTAGGTTGCGGTGTGCAAGTTCAAGTGGAGCATCACGAAGAAATCAAGTGTTTGAAGCTTTCCGTCCATTGTCGTGACAATGGACTTGTGAAGATATGCCAAAGAGTGGCTCACCCATAGAGGAGTATGGGGGAGCAATCTACTAGTCTTCACCGAGACAACGCAATCAAGAAAGGTGGTCCAACTTGAGGAAGTCAAGATCATCTACATCTAGCTCAAGTGGACTTTGTGCAAAGCAAAGGTTTGCCCTTGATAGGTTTTCTATTTTACCGGTCTCGTGGTGGTAGTTGGGAGACCGGGTTATAGGATCGTTTGCCGTACTATCAAGGGGGGCTCTCAAGTTGGTAGCTTGATCGTATCGTTAGTAGAGAGCTCAAACCATTGCATCCTTGCATCATGTTTCTTGGTTCTTGTTTGGTTCTCTTTGTGTGTCTTAGAGCTTATGGTCATCTTGATGACAAGCTTGAGTTCATCGAAAACGGAGTTCACATGTGTCTTCTATGATGTTTTCGGTGTTGGGTGTTTTACCGGTCTTATCCGAGGAAGGGTTCTCACCATTTTCTTATGGGCCTTTTCTAATTTGCTTCTTATTGGTTTTTCTACCAAGATTGTGTTAGCCCTTGTCGCTAGCTTTCCAACAAACTTGGTTTCATCGAATTCGGAGTCCGTATGCAAAAGTTATTGTCGTTTTGGTGTACCGAAAAGGCTGCAGCGGTACTACCGCGGGTTGGAGCGGAAGTAATTTTTTACTACCGCTTTCGGGAGCGGTACTACCGCTTGGAGCAGTACTACAGCGTCTACTTCCGTGGCTACTTCCGCTCGGGACCAAAAACTCGTCACAAGTCCAGCGGTGGTAGGCACGGATGTAATTTTTTAGTACCGCTCGCAAGCAGTAGTACCGCTACCCTTAGCAGTAGTACCGCTACCCGTAGCGGTAGTACCGTGAGGTCAAGCGGTACTACCGCTCCGACGGTTTTTCTGACCTTTTTGCCTGCTCGCTATTGTTTTTCAAAGGGGTTCTACTGCCCTAGCGGTAGTACCGCTCTGTGCGGGCTGTGAGCATAACGGTTGGATTTTTCCCCCACCTATAAAAGGGGGTCTTCTTCCTCAATGAACTTAATCTCTTGAGCTCGTGTTCTTCCCCCATTGTTGACCTTCTTCGAGCTTGCTATCTCTCAATCCCTCCATGGATTCTTGCTAGTTTTTGGGGGAAAAGAGAGAGGAGATCTAGATCCACATTTCCACCAATCACTTTCTCCTCTTTGTGAGGGGAACCCTTTGGATCTAGTTCTTGGAGTTCTTCGTGTTCTCTTCTCCGTTCTTCCTCTCATTTCCCTCCCTAGCATTAGTTGCTTTGGTGGGATTTGGGAGAGAAGGACTTGGGCACTCCGTGTGCCCTTGCCATTGCATTTGGTGCATCGGTTTGAGTTCTCCACGGTGATACGTGGAAGTGAAGTTTGAGAAGCTTATTACTCTTGGGTGCTTGGTACCCTTGAGCTTGTTCCTCTTGGGTGCTTGGGCGCCCTAGACGGTTGTGGTCACCTCGGAGCCATATTCCATTGTGGTGAAGCTTTGTAGTGTCGTTGGGGAGATAGCCCCAACCTTGGTGTTCGGAGCTCAATCATTGTGGTGTAAAGCTTCGGGCAAGCGTCGGGGTCTCCAATTTGGTTGTGGAGATCGCCCCGAGCAATTTGACGGGTTCCGGTGACCGCCCCCAAGGGTTGCCAAAGTGTACGGGTTCGGTGACCGCCCCCAAGGGTTGCCATTTGTACGGGTTCGGTGACCGCCCTCAAGGGTCCCTTAGTGGAATCACGGCATCTTGCATTGTGCGAGGGCGTGAGGAGATTACGGTGGCCCTAGTGGCTTCTTGGGGAGCATTGTGCCTCCACACCGCTCCAAACGGAGATTAGCATCCGCAAGGGTGTGAACTTCGGGATACATCGTCGTCTCCGCGTTCTTCGGTTATCTCTTACCCGAGCCCTTTACTTATGCACTATACTTTGTGATAGCCATATTGTTTCTTGTCATATATCTTGCTATCACCTAGTTGTTTATCTTGCTTAGCATAAGTTGTTGGTGCACATAGGTGAGCCTAGTTGTTGTAGGTTTTGTGCTTGACAAATTAACCGCTAAGTTTATTCCGCATTTGTTCAAGCCAAAACCGTAATTATTTTAAAGCGCCTATTCACCCCCCCCCCCTCTAGGCGACACCCACGATCTTTCATCTTTGCTTTCAGTTTGTTCTTTCAGTTTTTAGTGGTCTTGATGTTTGTTACTACTGTAGCAACATCATTGTATCTTTATTTTTCAGCTTTGTGCCAAGTTTAGCCTCTGATTACAAGAAAGTTCAAAAGTTGTGACGTGCAGTCCAGAGAACAGATTCTGTCCTTGGACAAAAACAAAAATTCATATAAAATCACCAGATCATCTTTTTGGTCTGAATTTTTTTGACAGCGTGATCTATACAATTGTCTTTCAGGCGTTTGTTCTGAGTTTTTTGATTTGAGTTGCAGAAGTGCCCCGAAAAAATTATTTACTACCTGCTGGTCTGTTTTTCACAGATTCTGTCATGTTTTGCCTTTTCTTCGTTTTGCAAACCTTGAGCTTGCTTTTTCTTTGCAAAAACCTTTTAGCAATCTTGAGAAACAGTAGCCCTTCAAGATTATCCTTATTTCCAGCAAGGAAAAATTATTTTATTATGGGTACTAACCTCGCTAATCAGATTATGATGAGTTATGTATGAAGGGAGTTTTCAAGTGTGCGAGGGAAGATGATAAAAAGATTCAGGAGGGTCAAACGCTCAAGCTTGGGGATGCCCCCGTGCACCCCCAAGAAATATTCAAGAAGACTCAAGCTTCTAAGCTTGGGGATGCCCCCGTGCATCCCCTTCTCCATCAACAATTATCAGTTCGTCTTTCGTTCCACTATATTTTAATCACTTCATGCGTTATGTGCTATGCTTGGACCGTCTTGCTTTTAGTTTCCTTTTTAGTTTTCTTTAGCTTTGCTTGCTATCCATAACAAGTTAGAACCCAGCTTTCTTTGTGTGGGAGAGAAACACGCTCCACTTCAACCTAGAACACAACATAGGATTTTCATGCTAATCTTTGTTGTGTATGTTCTTTGTCTTTCAATAGCTACTGTCATGTTTAGCTCTTAGTTTTCATGCTTTTCTTTTTAAAGAGCTTTTGTTTAGCTGGTTGCTGGACTCTCTTGAGTGTTCATGTTTATCTTGTTAAGAGAGTTTGTCTGTTGCACTGAGTTGTGTGTCTTAACTTAAAGTAGGTAATTGAGGTTGCTATTTAATTTTAGTAGTAACTTGCAATAGTTTTGAGGTATTGCCATGAGTAATGTCTGAACTTTTGGTGTCAAGAGCTTTAGCCTATTAGTGATAGATGTCGTATTTTGGGCAATCCGTGTTTATTTTCGAAAACCTACAAAATAGTTGAGAACTTTAGCTACTAAATGGATCACTAATCTTCGGAGGGATCGAATATTAGAGTACACTCACGTACCATGGGTCGAGGATGAGCAAGGGTAACCAAACCCCCATACACACCTCCTCGGGGTACTTGTCTCTTTGTGAACCTCCTAATTAGATTGAGAGTTACCGATAATAAGTGCATGAGTTCTTCGGACTAATGTGAGTATTCGAAGGTTGACACTTCCACCTATCCATATTTTTCTAGCCTCTTCGGTACCGTGCATTGCCCTTTCTCACCTCGAGAGTTGGCGCATACTTCGCCGGTGCATCCAAATCCTTGGCACGATACGCTCTGTCATCATAAGCCTCATTATATTCTTCCTCAAAACAGCCACCATACCTACCTATTAAGGCATTTCCATAGCCTTTCCGAGATACATTGCCATGCAACATCCATCCTCTCATGACTTGATCTTCATGTCATACATGCTTTTTGCTTGATCGATGAGCCGCATGCTAGTTGGGTCTTGCCCTAATCATTGCTACATGACGCGCTAGTATCATTGCATATCCTGCTACACTGGCAGAGGCATATATTTGCATACATCATGATAGTTTCATTTTATTTATGTTGAGTACTTTTGTAAAGTGTGAAAGATCTTCTATACTTCTTGTAATACATAGAGTGTTGCCCCTAAAGTGAGGAAAAGATCCCAAAGAGGACAAATCAAAAGATCCCAAAGAGGACAAAATCAAAAGATCCCAAAGAGGACAAATGAGAGATAAAAAGAAAGAGCCATTGAGGCCACAAAAAATAAAAAAAAATAGAAAAAAGAGAAAAAGAAATAAAAAGAGAGAAGGGGGCACACTACTATTTCTTTTGAGAGATCCACACTCGTACTCCATCTTACACTTTGTACTCCATAGAGATTATCATTTATGCATATAGCTATGTGGGGACCTTTACACTATAGAACTTGGCTTGTATATTCCAATGATGAGCCTCCTCAAAAGAGCTCTAGGTCTTCTTGAGCAAGCAAGTTGGATGCACCCCCATTAGTTCCATTGGAGAGCTTACCTTAGCTCATATGTGCATCCGTTGCATGGCAATCCCTACTCCACACATCATATCTATCATTTGGCTTTCTCTCGCCGATGATTGTCCTCATTGATGTGAGCCTTTCACACCTTTTTTTTGTCTTCCCCCTCTATCATCCTTCTCTATTTGCCATCCTAAGTGTCTACTTTCTTGCTTACGCTCATCCATTGCATGAGTGCTCAAAATATCAAAAGGGAGTGGATCATTTTGACTTGTACCTGGCTGACGGTCTGGGGATGAGTCAAGATAAGATTCCAAAGAAGACCAAGTGTGAAACTTTAGTAGATTAAGTTCTCAACAATACAAAAACTATGTTTTACTCTCTCATATATCCCTATCCCCTTTCTTGCACGCAAACACCATTTGGAGACATTCGAGTCACGGACAGCGAGAGCTCTTGCACCTTTATGTTCTTATGTTACTTGTTACAATGCTAATATAGACTCTTGCTTGTTATGACTTGAATTGGATTACATGCCTTGATTACTTTACTTAAAAGTTATTATATGGTTAATAGCATGTCACCACAGAAATTATGCTTGTTATCATTTACCTACTCGAGGACGAGCAGGAATTAAGCTTGGGGATGTTGATACATCCAAAACGTATCTATAATTTCTGCTTGCTCCATGCCTCTTTTGTGTGATATTGCTATGATATTTATGCACTTCCATACACTTTTGATCATATTTGGACTAACCTATTAACTCAGTGCACCCCAGTGCCAGTTTCTGTTTTCTGCTGTTTTTCTATTTCAGGTTTTCCCATTACTTAAATTGCCAGAACAATTCCGGGAAAAATATATAAAAATCAGCGCTCCGGAAGCTTCCACACGCCAGAAGTGGGGCCAGAGGGGAGCCAGGGGCAGCCCAGGCGGCCTGCCCACGCGGCCCCCCTCTTGGCCGCGCCGGGGGTGGCGCCTGGGCCCCCCTTACCTCCTCTGGTGACCCCCTTTGGCATATATTTACATCGCGTCCCGAAACCCTCGAGGACGGAACCCTTTTTCGCGATCTCATCTATGTTCTGCCGCCGCCGCGCTTCCAAGATCGGGAGCACCAGGAGAACTCTTCCCGTCACCCTACCGGAGGGGAGAACCACCACCGGGAGCTTCTCCACCACCATGGACGCTTCCTGGATGAGTTGTGAGTAGTCCCCCTTGGACCATGGGTCCATGACCAGTAGCTATGTGATGTTCTCCTCCCCTCTTTGTTCTTCACCGATTAGACCTCGTGAGCTGCCCTACATGATCGAGGCACATATGTAATCTTTATGCTGTTGCTATGCTGAGTTTGCTGGGATCGGATGGATTATGAGATTATGTTCAGATTGTGTGTGAGTAATATATTTGATTCACCTCTTTTATATTTATGTTCTTGAGTAATTCTTGCATGTTCTCCGTTGCTATTTATTGCTTTGGCCGAGTAGTAGGTAGTAACTCCAAGAGGGAACGTTATGCTTGATTGTGGGTTCATGCCCTCGATGACTAGCTTGAGTGACAGAAACATGAGTCTAGGGGATGTGCTGTTGCCACAAGGGGGAAAACAATGGTGCTTGTACTTGCGGGTGCAAGGATTGTTTACTTTACGCAAAGTTCTTTTAATGTAGTTGTCTGTTGCTTTGAGTTTACACTATGGGTGGGACTCGCAACTTAATACCAGCGAGATGTTCTGGATAGATATCTCAAGGTGGATGATTAGTAGTAGATGCAGATGGATTTCAGTCTACTTGCCTTGGCGTACCGCCCATGCTTTTGAGCCTCTACCTTTCTTTACAGCATAGTTAGCATTGGTTTGCGCACATAATCCTGTCAATTGCCCAGCTGTAATTTGTTTACCTCGCTTAGCTGTTTTATCGTCTTTTGGGAGAGAGACATCACTAGTGAACATCATGGGACCCCGGTCCATATTACCATCACTGATCACACCCGCTATTTACTTCCTGTTCTTATTTACTAGTTGCAGTCATACCTATCACTATTATCTCTTGCGTTTGATCCTTTGTAAACGACAAGGCCGGAGGGATTGACAACCTCTCTGTACTCGTTGGGAGCAAAGTTATTTGTATCTATGCGCAGGTCCTGTCAAGCAAAAGTCTTTGGCGCTATTGACACCTTCTTGTCGACCCTCGGAGTCTCACGGGATTCGATCCTTGGTATCTTTGCCAAGGGAAAACTACCGCTACGCTACATCTCAAACCTTCCACTTGGGGTAACCAACGAGGGGCGAGAAGCCATCAACGCCATAGGAGCATCGCTACCGCCTGATCCCATGATCATTGTTTCCCTTGGAGCAATCAGAGCATGTAGAGGAGCCGCGACGACGCCTTCAAGAAAGAGGCGACACACATAGGCGTCGTCACCGTCGGCTTGGCAAAGCCAAAATAGGTTTTCACCCCAGAAAGTCCTCAAAGCCACGGAGGTGAGGCATAGCAAGCCAGGCCCACCGCACCCACACCGCCCACACGTTCATGGCAGCCAGCTCACACGCGAGTCGTGAGCTCCGCCCATGAGCCCACGCCTCCCACCTCCAGGGCCGCCGCCCCGACACCCATGGCCCCGACACCATCCCCAACCAAAGCTTGCCGCCATGACTGGCAAAGAGACGGGCGGGAAGGCACCTCCTTCCCAGCCTTCCCAGCCACTGGATGACCCCCAGGTCCGAGGCCCATCCCTCGGCCGGCCGCACTCGGCCGCCACCGCCCCGTCCTGCCAGGCCGTGCAAGGATGAGCTCCCCGGTGCGCCACCTGACGGGAGCCAAAGATGGTTCCATGGCCCTCCCGGCCTCAGATCCATCCTTCAACGGTGGCCATCGATGGGAAAGGTCCAGCCCTATGCCGCGACATGTGCAAGCTCAGCAGGGGATGGATTGGAGCCGCACTCGGACCTGCGCCGTGGTTGGACAAGACCTCACCAGCGCACGCCATCCATCACCAGCATCCACAAATCCGGACGGCGAGGTGCAATGGCGACCCGAGCCGTCGCCCGCTAAGCTCCCGCGCGCGCCGAGCCACCCAGGCTGCCACTGAGCCCGCGCCACCCGCAGCGCAGCCACTGCCAGATCTGGGCGCGCCCAAAGATAGCCGCCGGCAACACCGCCACCACCTCCGCCGCCGCAGAGCGCCCCCGCCAGATTTGGGCGCACCCAAATGCAGCCGCCGGCAACACCGCCTCCAACTCTGCCGCCGCCGAGCTGCCCGCGCAAACACCTGGTCAGTTCATCGCCGCCGTGCCCCCTGCTCGCGTTGCGCCTCCATCGGCCACGCCGTCCCGCGCCAGACACGACCCACAGAGAGGTGAAGACGTCCCCCCCACCCACACTGTCGGAGCCGATCGGGCTTTGCCTGGCCGAGCTCGCAGGAGGCGGCTGGGGAGGGGAGTAGGGGAGGAGGAGGAGGGGGTCCCGGCGGCGGCACTAGGGTTTTCATGCCAATTCCAGGGTGAATCGCGGGTGGGCAAATCATCCGCCAATTTTTTTGGATATCCACGATTTGGTCTGGTGGACGTGGCGAAAACCAAACAGCCCCCAAGCATCGGGCACCCTCCGCGGCAATGGTTCCATTACCATTGCTGGCTTGATTGGGCTAGCAACACTTCTAGTAGTGCTGCCGGCCTTTTAGACCGCCACCCGCCTCCTCTGTCTTCCTGCGTCCTACATCCCCCGCCTCATCGCCGTCATCCTTGGAAGCATGCCTAGAATCGCGAGACGCGGTCGCGGAGGAGATCTCGACTCCGTTTCTTCAGTCGCGATCCGGCCATCCGTGTGGGCGTTCGCATGTCCACTGCATCCTCCAGGCGTTCGGCACATTGCGTGACCGACTCTATTGTCCCATTGGCGTCAGCGCACTCATGAACATGTGTGATTCAGTTGATCTCTTCCTTGTGCTATCTAATGCATGTATGTACCTCATGCAGTGATTAATTGTCTTGTTGGGATGCAGATGAAGCACCTGGATTCACTGTTCAAGAAGGCGTTATTAGGCGCTTGCCTAGGCACGCTTAAGCGCTGGGTGTTGGCATAACACCTTGCTTTGGCCCTAAGCGCTCAAACAAGCGACCGGCGAGGTCCTCCGGCGAGAAATCAGCTTCTCCGACGAGGAATCATGTTTCTCGAGAGAGAAATCAGTCTCCCCGACGAGGATTTGACCTCCCATGCGAGGATTCATCCTCGCCGATGAGGGATCCAACTGCCCCGATGACATATCGAGCTTCTCTGGCGAGGGATTGAGCTTCTCCAGCGAAGGATCGAGCTTCTCCGGCAAAGGACATAGCAAGAGGGAGAGAGGCAGACTCGTGCAGCAAGACATAGAAGACAAGGGGGGAGGCGGCGCGAGGAGGAAACCTAGATTTCCTATCGACTGCACCAGACGAGAGCTTTAGTAGGAGGATATGAAGATGGGCATGTGGTTTAATGGGCTAGGCCAGCCCATCTAGCTTATTTCTTCACGTTACAGTACAAAGGCCTCATTGCGCCTAATTTCGCCTAATCATGCCTAAACTAGAAAAACGCAAGTAGGTGCCCAAACGCATAATTAACGCCTAGCGCTTTTTCGAACTTTGCCTGGATGTCACACAGAGGATCTCTTCCTGCGTTCATCCAGTTTAGTGTTCCCACCTCTAGTTTCGTACCTAAATGTTTTTGACTGCGGATGTACCCCATCTTCAACCGTGGAAATTTTCATTTCAGGGTAGCTGTCCATGGACAAAATGAAGAGTACAGTTCACTTCTCCCACTGTTGCTTTTGCTTTTATATAAAAAATTGGGAGAAATAGCTGAGTTGGCTATAGCATTTTTTCATACATGTTATTCTCTTTACCTCATCATAACATAAATTCCATTCCAGTCCCATGAACACACGAATAATCATGAGTGGACATGGTGCCACGCACGGTCGGTATCGGGCCCGCTCATTCCCATGTGATTCGTGTAGTCCAAATACGAGTAGCATCTATACTGAGATCTATGCGATGTATACAAAGCATTTTGCATTCATATTACTTACACCCTGCCAATAGATGGCCCACAAGGCAGGGTCGGGCATTCAAATGAGCAGTGCATTTGAGCATACATCAATTAAGTCTGGTATGCAATCCCAGGACCCCCTCCCATGTAGCTCATTAACTCACCCAGGAAGTTTTAATGGAATTAGCTCAGGGCCTTTTGTGTTTGACATCACCCAACCGAAACCCCTTGGCTTAGTTGGACTGGCTAGAGTAACTTTTCATTAAACAAGCTTGACTAAATATTCTGACATAAACATTTATCGTCTCTCGATATAATGCACTCAAGTGTTAGCTAACATTACCGATGATCAATGGAAACCATCTTCCTATTGGTCAGTTCGATTGCTTAAGCCACATTTTTTCAAAAATTATTTGCCAACGATTATGACGGTGATTTTTTGAACAACCTGGCACACATTTTTCGGTAGCTTAGAACAAGACTAATCTAGGAAACATTTCAAACATGTTTAAATTCACTTATTTCGCTCAACCTATTTCAGTGTAACTGCTTAGAATAGCACCTACAAGTGAAATCTGATTTTTAATTGTAGCGACCTTATTCTTTTGAAATGAGTGAGACATGTTTCTTGAGTAGTCGAAGTTTATTTTAGTAAAAAAAAAATTAGCAGACCGCATTTTTTAAATGAGTGCATGGGTTAAACTTCAAAAACGACATATCAAGTATAGTTTTAACCGGCTAACCTATTAAACTCCGTTTCTGCAAAAGCATGCTTAATGATGTGTGCCCACCTTTAAGATCAGTTATGCCATCCCAGATCTATGACATGGGCTGCTACCAGATGAGCATGTATTCATATGAGCATTAATAGCATATAGCCCACTCGTGTGATGTATAACACAACATATTCAAGTAACGCGTTAGATATTACGAATGGGCCTATATTAAGTAGCCATCTTGATGCGCAGCAGGATGTCTCAGATTTCGGCATCGCATGGCCGCATGTCCCAAAAATCCGCGTCCCATGAGCACAACATTGTAGAGTTTTTTCATCTCCCTTTACTTTGCTACTGATGCAACTTCAAAGCAAATACACTTTACACCAGGTAGTTTGCAACTTGTGTCACTATACTAGGTTATGCAAGAGTTTTCACTTCGGACCATGTTCCACACAGGAATAATGCATTTTGCACCATGTATGTTTAAAAAAATCTTAAAAAGATTAACATGAGCATATGAACTTGGGAAAGTATTTTTCATGTATCTCCAAGACATCTAGTTTAGACTGGAGTCATTATATGAATAATTTCATTTAAGTTCTATGCATTAAATAAGATGGTCAAATAAGTTATGAAATGGGGACAGTTGATGTTGTAGTTGTTTATTTTTACTGCTACAACTGTGGCTTGTCACAATTCCTTTGCAGCAGACTCTACTTAGATCCCAGTTGTTATAATCACTTCTTTCCCAAACTTTGCCTAACTTGTGGCGATCAATTTTTTCACCACAGACGGTTGTTTAGTTGCCGATTTACAATCT
This sequence comes from Secale cereale, assembly GCA_902687465.1. NCBI lineage: Eukaryota > Viridiplantae > Streptophyta > Magnoliopsida > Poales > Poaceae > Secale > Secale cereale. The sequence continues at coordinate 213,044,453 of LR738715.1, forward strand.
TGCTAGGCAGAGCATTGTGTAAAGATTGCGAAGAAAGGGATCGGGACACATACACCCTCCACTAATATTACATTGCAAGTTTGCGAACACAACCCACTCTGGTGGTGTCTCAACGATTACAACACTAGTCTAGTTAGGTCTTTGAAGTTGTTCTCCTTGAAGATGCTTCTCGGCTAGAGTTTGTGTGTGGTTACATACTTAGAGCAAGTCTAATAAGGCCTAGTCAACCAAAAAGTGATTGCAGCTACCGGGCTTCATGACTCTGGATATTTGAAAATTTTAGGAAACACACTTCAGTTGCTAAAAAAATCTTAAATCAAATACGTGAATACATACACACATTCCTAAGGCCTCGAAAAATCCGAAAAAGAAATACTTTCTATTTTGAGAAATACAAAAAAGAGAAATTTTTGATAGAAATGGACCCCTTTTCTTCTATATATTGTGATAAATTAGTTTTTCTATATAGCTCAAAACAAAACGAGATTTATGTGTATATGTATCCCTAGAAAAATCATATTTTTCTGAAACTTCCAAAACATGAATTTCAAAATGTTTTAAATATAGAGAGCAGTGAAGCTCAGTGCTGTAATCCCACTCTCCTAGTCAACGGGCTATAAGACTTGTCACGTCATTAAAATCCTACTTGGAGGAGTGAGAAGAAAGGAGAGAGAGTGAAGCGGGCTCTTATTCTAGAGCTAGGCTATAGCACATAGATCAAGAAAAAAATAGTATGCATGCAACTCTCTTTCAATCATATACATTGCTCATGCAAATATTAAATGCTTAGAACCAAACTAATAGTTTTTATGAAGAATTTAAGTGAGGTGGCATCTCTTTATAGCCAATAGTCGGCTACATTATTAACCATGCTCTTCGATGTCCTCTTGTTGGCACAGGTCTCCCGGTCTTTACATGCAGGCATTTTCTTGATCGATAAATCTTCCATTTCCGATTTGGTATGATCCGCGGTGTTGACTAACCAGAGTAAAATCTCGTAGATCAGCTAGGATTCTAGATTTTCAGTATAATCATTCATTATCTCTTTCGAGTACTTACCTATCATGGCTACGCGTGTGGGCCTCGAGGAACCCTAGGTACATAGAGGTCGATGCGGTCATCATACCTTTCTACAATATACCTCCTCATAGTTCAGCACTACTCATCGACACCTTTTATACTTGTCACAGTTTAGTAGACTAGTAAGCTTGCACGTGCAACGCACGTCTCAGCTAATGCATTTTTCAGAAATACATCTACTCCCAATCAAATACACCTTGCTTGCATGTCTCTCATACTACCATATGCTTATAGTTCTTGTTGCTAGTTGATACATCTCCAATGTATCTATAATTTTTTATTGTTCCATGCTATTATATTATCTGTTTTGGATGTTTAATGGGCTTAAATATACACTTTTATATGATTTTGGGGAGTAACCTATTAACCCAGAGCCCAGTGCCAGTTTCTATTTTTTTCCTTGTTTTTGAGCGCAGAAAAGGAATACCAAACAGAGTCCAATTGACCTGAAACTCCACGGAGATTGTTTTTGGACCAGAAGAAGCCCACGGAGTACCGGAGATGGACCAGAGGAGTCCCGAGGCCACCACCCAACCGAAACCCCTTGGCTTAGTTGGACTAGCTAGAGTAACTTTTCATTAAACAAGCTTGACTAAATATTCTGACATAAACATTTATCGTCTCTCGATATAATGCACTCAAGTGTTAGCTAACATTACCAATGATCAATGGAAACCATCTTCCTATTGGTCAGTTCGATTGCTTAAGCCACATTTTTTCAAAAATTATTTGCCAACGATTATGACGGTGATTTTTTGAACAATCAGGCACACATTTTTCGGTAGCTTAGACCACGACTAATCTAGGAAACATTTCAAACATGTTTAAATTCACTTATTTCGCTCAACCTATTTCAGTGTAACTGCTTAGAACAACACCTACAAGTGAAATCTGATTTTTAATTGTAGCGACCTTATTCTTTTCATTTCAATCTCGTGGCCGCCTCAGGGACCCCCCTTACTTGTTCCCGACTCCAACACCTCTTATATATACCCAAACTTCCAGAAAGAAACCTAGATCGGGAGTTCCGCCTCCGCAAGCCTCTGTAGCCACCGAAAACCAATCTAGACCCGTTCTGGCACCCTGCCAGAGGGGGGGATCCCTCTCCGGTGGCCATATTCATCATCCCGGCTCTCCATGACGAGGAGGGAGTAGTTCACCCTCGGGGCTGAGGGTATGTACCAGTAGCTATGTGTTTGATCTCTCTCTCTCATGTTCTTGAGATGGCACGATCTTGATGTATCGCGAGCTTTGCTATTATAGTTGGATCTTATGATGTTTCTCCCCCTCTATCTTCTTACAATGGATTGAGTTTTCCCTTTGAAGTTATCTTATCGGATTGACTCTTTAAGGATTTGAGAACACTTGATGTATGTCTTGAGTGGGATACCCGTGGTGACAATGGGGTATTCTATTGATTCACTTGATGTATGTTTTGGTGATCAACTTGCGGGTTCCTTGACCTTGGGAATATATGCATAGGGGTTGGCACATGTTTTCGTCTTGACTCTCCGGTAGAAACTTTGGGGCACTCTTTGAAGTTCTATGTGTTGGTTGAATAGATGTTTCTGAGATTGTGTGATGCATATCGTATAATCATGCCCACGGATACTTGATGTGACAATGGAGTATCTAGGTGACATTAGGGTTTTGGTTGATATGTTTCTTAAGGTGTTATTTTAGTACGAACTCTAGGATAGATCGAACGAAAAGAATAGCTTCGCGTTATTTTACTACGGACTCTTGAATAGATCAATTAGAAAGAATAACTTTGAGGTGGTTTCGTACCCTACAATAATCTCTTCGTTTGTTCTCCGCTATTAGTGACTTTGGAGTGAATCTTTGTTGCATGTTGAGGGATAGTTACATGATCCAGTTATGTTATTTTTGTTGAGAGAACTTCCACTAGTGAAAGTATGAACCCTGGGCCTTGTTTCAAAGCATTGCAACACCGTTTATGCTCACTTTTATCATTAGTTACCTAGCTGTTTTTATATTTTCATATTACAAAAATCTATATCTACCATCCATATTGCACTTGTATCACCATCTCTTCGCCGAACTAGTGCACCTATACAATTAACCATTGTATTGGGTGTCTTGGGGACACAAGAGACTCTTTGTTATTTGGTTGCAGGGTTGTTTGAGAAAGACCATCTTCATCCTACGCCTCCCACGGATTGATAAACCTTAGGTCATCCACTTGAGGGAAATTTGCTACTGTCCTACAAACCTCTGCACTTGGAGGCCCAATAACGTCTACAAGAAGAAGGTTGCGTAGTAGACATGAAGCTCTTTTCTGGCGCTGTTGCCGGGGAGGTGAGTGCTTGAAGGTATATCTTTAGATCTTGCAATCGAATCTTTTTATTTTCTTGCTTTATCACTAGTTTAGTTTATAAAAGAAAACTAAAAATGGAATTGAGGTTGCCTCATATGCTTCATCTTTTTAATATCTTTTGTGAAAATGATGGGAAGGAAAATTGTTCTCAAGTACTAGAAGAAGAATGCATTAAAAAGTTTGGCACTAAATCTTTGAATGATGAGCATGATTGCAATGTTGTTAGTACGAGCTCCTTGAATATCCATAGTACTAATGATGATTGCACTTGTCATGATGAAAATATCTCATATAAGCATGTCAATTTTTGTGGAGTGCATAGAGTTTGCAAGTACACACCAAATAGGGAAGATAGATTTTGCAAGAGGCAAAAGTATTTAGAAACTAAATGGTTGCAAGAAAGGCTAGATGTTTGTGCTAAAAATTTAAATTTTCTCAGCCATCGTTGTGAACTTTGCACTGAACTTGATCATTTAAATATCCAATGCAAATTGTCTTATGACCGAATCGTGTTCAAAAATTGTGATGACTTGATTTCCCTTACACATCATGATGAACTTAATTTGCTTCTGGGTTATGAAGAAATGAAACGTATAACTAAGGATCTTCCACAATTTGTCCTTGATAAAGTTCTTGATTTTGAGCTAGAGGAAATTTATATGTATTGTGCAGTGAATTGCATTGAAAATCCTTATATTGCCAATTACATTAAGAGAAGAAAACAAATAGAAGATGAAGAGAATACTAATGCAAGGGAAGAGGTTTCCCCGTATCCTCCTATTCTTTCTTATGATGAATCAGGTAACAAGGAGGAGCCTTCTATTCAACTAATCTCATTAATAAGGAGCTCCAAAAAGAGGATTAAACCCACACATGATGCGAAGAAGAAAAATAAAATATGTAGAAGCAAAGGTAAAAAGGTATCCCTTCCAAATTTCGTTGCTCCTATTACTCATTGTGATGATGATAATTGCTACTATTGGTGCTATCCATACTATTTTGATGAGAGTGATTATGCTTATGATATGAAAAGGCCCAAGTTTGGGGATGTTATGTTTGATGAGAATGACTTGTTTGAGAATTTATTTGCTGCAATTAATGTTTGTCCCAAGCTTGGGGATGCTACGTTTGATGAAGATGATATTTTTAGCCTCGAAAGTTTTGATATGAAAATTTATGTTGATAATAACATGCCTCCTATTTATGATGATTATATTGATGAAAGTGGATTTGGAGTGGTCATGACTTTATTTAGTAATGATTCCACTATCTTGGAAGAGGTTTCAATTGATTATGATGAGAACAAAGTTGCTACTTATGATGATTATTGTGATGACACTTATGCTATAGAAAATAGTGATGATTATATTTATAAAACTTGTCATGATTATGATTACCCTTTTTCTGAACATTACTCTTTTAATGTGGAAACAATCTATAGTATTCAAGTTTCTTATGATACTCCCACTATTCCGAATGAGAAGAATTTTGCTTATGTAGAGAGTAATAAAATTTATACGCTTGGGGATCATGAAAAGAATGCTTTATGTGATGTTCATATTGTTGAATTCATTCATGATGCTACTGAAAATTATTATGAGAGAGGAACATATGTTTCAACCTGTTGCAATAATATCAAGTTTCCTCTCTATATGTTGAAAGTTTTGAAGCTATGCTTGCTTTGCCTTCCTATGCTAGTTGATTATCGTTCCCATAAGTTGTTTGCTCACAAAATCCCTATGCATAGGAAGTGGGTTAGACTTAAATGTGCTAGTTATATTATTCATGATGCTCTCTTTATGTTTCAATTCTTATCTTTTATGCAAGCATCATTGAAATCATCATGCCTAGCTAGAAAGGCATTAAATAAAAGCGCGCGTTGGGGGACAACCCAATATTTACCATTACTGTTTTTGTGTGTACACATGATTAAGATACTGTAGTAATCATTTTTTATAGCTTTTGTTTCAATAAAGTGCCAAGTAGAACCTTTGGGAAGACTTGGGTGAAAGTCTTTGCGATCTTGTTGTAAAAAACAGAAACTTTGCGCTCACGAGATTAGCTGCCATTTTTTTACTTGAGAATGCTTTTAAGTTGATTCTTTTTGAAGATGATTAATAGAAAAATTCCTCCCGTCCACCAATTTATTTCAGAATTTTTTGAGTTACAGAAGTATTCGAAAGTTACAGATTGCTACAGACTGTTCTGTTTTTGACAGATTCTGTTTTCTATGTGTTGTTTGCTTATTTTGATGAATCTATGAGTAGTATCAGAGGGTATGAACCATAGAGAAGTTGGAATATAGTAGATAATACATCAATATGAATTTAGAATGAGTTCACAACAGTACCTAAGTGGTGGTTTTATTTTCTTATACTAACGGAGCTTACGAGTTTTCTGTTGAGTTTTGTGTTGTGAAGTTTTCAAGTTTTGGGTATAGATTCGATGGACTATGGAATAAGGAGTGGCAAGAGACTAAGCTTGGGGATGCCCAAGGCACCCCAAGGTAATATTCAAGGACGGCCAAGAGCCTAAGCTTGGGGATGCCCCGGGAAGGCATCCCCTCTTTCGTCTTCGTCTATCGGTAACTTTACTTGAGGTTATATTTTTATTCACCACATGATATGTGTTTTTCTTGGAGCATCATTTTTTTTTGCTTGCTATTTTAATAATATGCCAATATATGAAATTCCTAAATGTTATAGAGTCTTTATATAGTTACTTAATTATTCGACTACTCATTGATCCTCACTTATATCTTTCGGAGTAGTTTGTCATTTGCTCTGGTGCTTCATTTATATCTTTTTAGAGCACGGCGGTGGTTTTATTTTGAAGAAATTAATGAACTCTCATGGTCCACTTATATTATTTTGAGAGTCTTTTAGAACAACATGGCTATTTGCTTTGGTTATGAATTGAGTCCTGATATGTCTCCAACGTATCTATAATTTTTGATTGTTCCATGCTATTATTTATGAAGTCATGGATGTTTAATGGGCTTTATCATTCACTTTTATATAATTTTAGGGACTAACCTACTAACCCAAAGGCCTAGTCCAGATTGCTGTTTTTGCCTGTTTCAGGGTTTTGCAGAAAAAGAATATCAAACGGAGTCCAAACGGAATGAAACCTTCGCAAGAGATATTTTTGGAGAAAATCACGCACGCAGAGCTTGAGAACCACATCAGGGGGCCAAAGGGTGGCCCACGAGGGTGGGGAGCGCCCCCTTCCCAGGGCGCGCCCTCCTGCCTCGTGGCCCCCTCGAGCATCCCCGGTGCCCTCCTTCTTCCTATATAAGTCTACGTACCCCAAGACCTCCGTGAATAGAGAGAAGACCCTAATTCCACCGCCGTACCTTCTATTCCCGTGAAGATCCCATCTTGGAGCCTGTTCCGGAGCTCCACCAGAGGGGGATCTATCACGAAGTCCTTCTTCATCGTCATCATCGCCCTCACCACGAGTTGTGAGTAGTTTACCTCAGACCTTCGGGTCCATAGCTAGTATCTAGATGGCTTCTTCTCTCTCTCTCTCTAGATCTCAATAAAAAGTTCTCCTCGGTCTTTGAGGAGATCTATTCGATGTAATCTCCTTTTGCGGTGTGTTTGTCGAGATCCGATGAATTCTGAGTTTATGATCAAGGTTACTTATGAAATATATTTGGTTCTTCTCTGAACTTTTTGTGTGTGCTCATAATATCCTTGCAAGTCTCTTCAAATTATTGGTTTGGTTTGGCCTACTAGATCTATAGTTCTTGCAATGGGAGAAGTGCTTGGCTTTGGGTTCAATCTTGCGGTGTCATTTCCCAGTGACAGTAGGGGCAGCAAGGCACGTATTGTATTGTTGCCATCGAGGATAAAAAGATGGGGTTTATATCATATTGCTTGAGTTTATCCCTCTACATCATGTCATCTTGCTTAAGGCGTTACTCTGTTCTTATGAACTCAATACACTAGATGCATTGCTGGATAGCGGTCGATGTGTGGAGTAATAGTAGTAGATGCAGGCAGGAGTCGGTCTACTTGTCTCGGACATGATGCCTATATACAATGATCATGCCTAGATAGTCTCATAATTATTCGCTTTTCTATCAATTGCTCGACAGTAATTTGTTTACCCGCCGTAGAATATCTCTATCATGAGAGAAGCCACTAGAGAAAACTATGCCCCCCGGGTCTATTCTCAACATATCAATCTACATCTACTTTACTTTAGTTGCTTTTATTTGTTGTTCTTATAAACCAAAATACCAAAAAAATAAACTATCATCTCTATCAGATCTCACTTTCGTAAGTGACCGTAAAGGGATTGACAACCCCTTATCGCGTTGGCTGCGAAGTTCTTATTTGTTTGTGTAGGTGCGAGGGACTCGCCCATGGTCTCCTACTGGATTGATACCTTGGTTCTCAAAAACTGAGGGAAATACTTACGCTACTGTGCTGCATCTCCCTTTCCTCTTCGAGGGAATACAACGCAAGCTCAAGAAGTAGCAAGAAGAATTTCTGGTGCCGTTGCCGAGGAGGCTTACGCAAAAGTCATATACCAAGTACCTATCACAAACCCTTATCCTTCGCATTACATTTATTTTCCTCTCGTTTTCCTCTCCCCCACTTCACCCTTGCCGTTTTATTTGCCCTTCTTCTGCCGTGTGTTTATTGTTCGCTTGCTTCTTGTTTGCTCGTGTGTAGCTTGCTTGCTTGTCATCATGTCTAGCACACCTATCATTATCACCACTCCCGAGAGTGAGGTCCTCAACTTTAAACAAAGGGAGGATGAAAACTTAAAAGATGCCTGGTATAGAATTTGCAATGCTCAAAATGGATCTAATAGGAAGCATTCCACTTCCGTGCTTCTTCGCAATTTTTATGTTGGCATAACTCCGTGGAATAGATTTATCTTAGATACCATTACCGGAGGGAATTTCTTGGGTAGCCACATCGTTGATTCTTATAATGCTATGACTGAATTATTTGGCTCCCCACCTCTTATGGTTAATGGGACCGTTTTAACTTTGGAGCATGTTATGCAAAGGTTAGAAATCATTGAAAACAAAGTTGCTACGGTAGAACTGGTAGAGAACTTGGATAGAAAAATTCATAATGAAATCACCCAATATGGATCCAAGGTAGGAGTTGTTCTGAAAAATCTTAAGGAAAAGGAGCCCATAGTTAAAGAAAAGCTAGATCATGATTCTACTAGAATCAATAAGCTTGAGGATGTTATCACTAATGTGGGTTATGCTCTTTCCGCTATAAAAACTACTCCAAACACTCCTACTAAATTATATAAGTTCATGTATGTCCCTAAAGACAAGGGTGAAACATCTAGAATTGCGGATCTCAAATCCATAAGTGTTCACCCTATTTTTCTTACTTTCGCAAGAGACCCTTTTGACACTTCAGAATTTCTTGAGTTCTTGCCCAAGAGTTTGATTATTCATAGGGACAAAGAAGTGCCCAAGAATCGTAAGTGCTTAATCAAAGAATTGCCTTCCAAAGATGGCAATACCTAGCTTTATCTTGTATCGTGCCTAGCTAGGGGCGTAAAATGATAGCGCTTGTTGGGACGCAACCCAACTTTATTTTTTTTGTTTTTGTTGCTGTTAATGAATAAATATTGCGTCTAGCCTCTGATTAGATGTGGTTTCATGTTTTTTTAGTGTTTGTGCCAAGTAGAACCTTTGGTAAGACTTGTGTGAAGTTTATGTGATCTTGCTGTGAAAAACAGAATCGTAGCGCTGGCTAAAGTAGTCTTCAGATTTTACTGGAGCGTGCTTTTAGTTGATTCTTTTTGTAGATTATTGGTAGACAATTTTCTCAAATTTACCAATTTAATTTGAATTTTTTGGAGTTCCGGAAGTAGGTGAAACCTGCAGATTACTACAGACTGATCTGTTTTTGACAGATTCTGTTTTTCGTGTGTTGTTTGCTTATTCCGATGCATCTATGAGTAGTATTGGAGGATATGAACCATAGAGAAGTTGGAATACAGTAGGTTTAACACCACTATAAACTTAGAATGAATTCATTTCTGTACCTCTGAGTGGTGGTTTGCTTTCTTATACTAACGGAGCTCACGAGAATTTTTGTCTAAGTTTTGTGTTGTGAAGTTTTCAAGTTTTGAGTATTGCTTTGATGGACTATGGAACAAGGAGTAGCAAAGGCCTAAGCTTGGGGATGCCCATGGCACCCCAAGTAAATTCAAGATAATCAAAATCCTAAGCTTGGGGATGCCCCGGGAAGGCATCCCCTCTTTCGTCTTCATCCATCGGTAACTATACTTGGAGCTATATTTATATTCGCACCATGTTATGTGTTTTGCTTGGAGCGTCTTGTATAATTAGAGTCTTTGCTTGTTAGTTTGCCACAATCATCCTTTCTAGACACACCTATTTGAGAGAGTTAAATATGGCCTAGAAATTGTTAGAACACTCTATGTGCTTCACTTATATCTTTTGAGTTGAATAGTTTTCGCTCTAGTGCTTCACTTATATCTTTTAGAGCATGGTGGTGATAATATTTTGTAGAAATTGTTGAACTCTCACGCTTCACTTATATCTATTTGAGAGTCTATTAAAACAGCATGGTAATGTGTTTAGGTTAAAGAAACTAGTCTTCACATGATAAACATCCAATGTCAATGTAGTAGAAAATTTTCACACTAAGTGCATTGAATAGAATGAGATGTTGGATGCTTGATAATTGTTTTGAGATATGAGGATAGTGATATTAGAGTCATGCTAGTGGAGTTATTATGAAATTGAGAAATACTTGTGTTAAGGTTATTGATTCCCGTATCATGCACGTATGGTGAACCGCTATGTGACGAAGTTAGAGCATGAGGTATTTGTAGAGTGCCAACCTTTGTGTGGAGGTCGGGGGCGCGCGATGGTTAACTCCTACCAACCTCCCCCCAAGGAGCATGCGTTGATTGCTTTGTTTTGATGACTCGTAGATTTTTGCAATAAGTATATGAGTTCTTATGACTAATGTTGAGTCCATGGATTATACGCACTCTCACCCTTCCACCATTGGTAGCCTCTCTTGTACCGCGCAACTTTCGCCGGTGCCATAAACCCACTATATATCCTTCCTCAAAACAGCCACCATATTGTTCCTCAAAACAGCCACCATACCTACCTATCATGCATTTCCATAGCCATTCCGAGATATATTGCCATGCAACTTTCCACCATTCCGTTCTTATGACACGCATCATATTGTCATATTGCCATTGCATGATCATGTAGTTGACATCGTATTTGTGGCAAAGCCACCATGCATAATTTTCATACATGTCACTCTTGTTTCATTGCACATACCGGTACACCACCGGAGGCATTCATATAGAGTCATACTTTGTTGTTGTAGTATCGAGTTGTAATATCGAGTTGTAATGAAAGTGTGATGATCATCATTATTAGAACATTGTCCCATGGGAGGAAAGGCTAAATCTATAAAGCCCCTCTGCAAAAACAAAAGAAAAAAAGGCCAAAGAAAAAAGAAAGGCCCAAAAAAGGGGGGGGACAATTTCTACTATCTTTTTTCCACACTTGTGCTTCAAAGTAGCACCATGTTCTTCATTGTAGAGAGTCTCATGTTTATTCACTTTCATATACTAGTGGGAATTTTCATTATAGAACTTGGCTTGTATATTCCAATGATGGGCTTCCTCAAATGCCCTAGGTCTTTGTGAGCAAGCAAGTTGGATGCACACCCACTAGTTTCTTCTGTTGAGCTTTCATTCATATTTAGCTCTAGTGCATCTGTTGCATGGCAATCCCTACTCACTCACATTGATATCTATTGATGGGCATCTCCATAGCCCGTTGATACGCCTAGTTGATGTGAGACTATCTTCCTCCTTTTTGTCTTCTCCACAACCACCTCTATTCCACCCATAGTGCTATGTACATGGCTCACGCTCATGTATTGCACGAAAGTTGAAAGGTTTGAAAAGATAGAGTATGAAAACAAGTGCTTGGATGAAATCGGGGTTGTGCATGATATGCATATTTTGTGTGATAACGAGGGAGCATAGCCAACACTATATGATTTTGTAGGGATAACTTTCTTTAGCCATAGTATTTTGAGAAGACATGATTGCTTTGTTAGTATTGCTTGAAGTATTATTATTTCTTATGTCGATATAGACTTTTATCTTGAATCTTTCAGATCTGAACATTCATGCCACAATTAAGAGAATTACATTGAAAAACTATATTGGTTAGCATTCCACATCAAAAATTATTTCTTTATCATTTACCTACTTGAGGACGAGCGGGAATTAAGCTTGGGGATGCTTGATACGTCTCCAATGTATCTATATTTTTTTATTGTTCCATGCTATTATTTATGAAGTCTTGGATGTTTAATGGGCTTTATCATTCACTTTTATATCATTTTTGGGACTAACCTACTAACCCAAAATCCCAGTCCACATTTCTATTTTTTGCCAGTTTCAGGGTTTTGTAGAAAAAGAATATAAAACGGAGTCCAAACAGAATGAGACCTTCGCAAGAGATATTTTTGGAGAACATCACGCACGCGGAGCTTGAGAACCACGTCAGGGGGCCAAAGGGTGGCCCACGAGGGTGGGGGGCGCGCCCCCCTTCCCAGGGCGCACCCCCCTGCCTCGTGGCCCCCTCGAGCGTCCCCCGGTGCCCTCCTTCTTCCTATATAAGTCTACGTACCCCAAGACCTCCGTAAACAGTGAGAAAAACCTAATTCCATCGCCGTACCTTCTGTTCCCGTGAAGATCCCTGGAGCCTGTTTCGGAGCTCCACCGGAGGGGGATCTATCACGGAGTCCTTCATCATCATCATCATTGCCCTCACCATGAGTTGTGAGTAGTTTACCTCAGACCTTCGGGTCGATAGCTAGTATCTAGATGGCTTCTTCTCTCTCTCTCTGGATCTCAATACAAAGTTCTCCTCGGTCTTCGAGGAGATCTATTCGATGTAATCTCTTTTTGCGGTGTGTTTGTCGAGATCCGATGAATTGTGAGTTTATGATCAAGGTTATCTATGAAAGATATTTGGTTCTTCTCTGAACTTTTTATGTGTGCTCATAATATCCTTGCAAGTCTCTTTGAATTATTGGTTTGGTTTGGCCTACTAGATTTATAGTTCTTGCAATGGGAGAAGTGATTGGCTTTGGGTTCAATCTTGCGGTGTCCTTTCCCAGTGATAGCAGGGGCAGCAAGGCATGTATTGTATTGCTGCCATCGAGGATAAAAAGATGGGTTTTATATCATATTGCTTGAGTTTATCCCTCTACATCATGTCATCTTGCTTAAAGAATTACTCTGTTCTTATGAACTTAATACTCTAGATGCATGCTGGATAGCGGTCGATGTGTTGAGTAATAATAGTAGATGCAGGCAGGAGTCGGTCTACTTGTCTCGGACGTGATGCCTATATACAATGATCATGCCTAGATAGTCTCATAATTATTCTCTTTTCTATCAATTGCTCGATAGTAATTTGTTTACTCGCCATAGAATATCGCTATCATGAGAGAAGCCACTAGAGAAAACTATGGCCCCCGGGTCTATTCTCAACATATCAATCTGCATCTACTTTACTTTTGTTGCTTTTATTTGTTGTTATTATAAACCAAAAATACCAAAAATATAAACTATCATCTCTATCATATCTCACTTTCGTAAGTGACCGTAAAGGGATTGACAACCCCTTATCGTGTTGGCTGCGAAGTTCTTATTTGTTTGTGCAGGTGCGAGGGACTCGCGCGTGGTCTCCTACTAGATTGATACCTTGGTTCTCAAAAACTGAGGGAAATGCTTACGCTACTGGGCTGCATCTCCCTTTCCTCTTCGAGGGAATACAACGCAAGCTCAAGAAGTAGCAAGTCCTAATATGATGGGCATCCAAGATGGGTATATAATAAAAACTTTCATATAAAGTGCATTAAATACTATGAGAATATTGATACTTGATGATTGTTTTGAGATATGAGGATGGTGATATTAGAGTCATGCTAGTAGAGTAGTTGTGAATTTGAGAAATACTTGTGTTAAAGTTTGTGATTCCCATATCATGCACGTATGGTGAACAATTATGTGATGAAGTTGGAGCATGATTTACGTATTGATTGTCTTCCTCTGTGTGGAGGTCGGGATCGCGCAATGGTTAACTCCTACCAACCCTTCCCCTAGGATCATGCATGTAGTACTTTGTTTTGATAACTTGTAGATTTTTGCAATAAGTATATGAGTTCTTTATGACTAATGATGAGTCCATGGATTATACGCACTCTCACCCTTCCACCATTGCTAGCCTCTCTTGTATCGCGCAACATTCACCGATACCATACACCCACCATATACCTTCCTCAAAACAGCCACCATACCTACCTATCATGGCATTTCCATAGCCATTCCGAGATATATTGCCATGTAACTTTCCACCGTTCCATTTATTATGACATGCTTCATCATGGTCACATTGCCTAGCACGATCATGTAGTTGGCATCGTATATGTGGCAAAGCCACCATTCATAATTTTTCATACATGTCACTCTTGATTCATTGCACATCCCGGTACACCGCCGGAGGCATTCACATAGAGTCATACCTTGTTCTAAGCATCGAGTCGTAATATCGAGTTGTAAGAAAATAAAAGTGTGATGATCATCATTATTAGAACATTATCCCATGTGAGGTTATAAAATAGAGATGCCAAATAATCCCACAAAAAAGAGAGGCCAAAGAGCCCAAAAATAAAAAATAAAAATAATGAGAGAAAAAGAGAGAAGGGGCAATGTTATTATCCTTTTTCCACACTTGTGCTTTAAAAGTAGCACCATGATCTTCATGATAGAGAGTCTCTTGTTTTGTCATCTTCATATACTAGTGGGAATTTTCATTATAGAACTTGGCTTGTATATTCCAATGATGGGCTTCCTCAAAAAATTCCCTAGGTCTTCGTGATCAAGCGAGTTGGATGCACACCCACTTAGTTTCCTTAGTTGAGCTTTCATACACTTATAGCTCTAGTGCATCCGTTGCATGGCAATCCCTACTCACTCACATTGATATCTATTGATGGGCATCTCCATAGCCCATTGTTACGCCTAGTTGATGTGAGACTATCATCCTCCTTTTGTCTTCTCCACAACCACCACTCTATTCCACCTATAGTGCTATATCCATGGCTCACGCTCATGTATTGGGTGAAAGTTGAAAAGGTTTAAAAGAATTAAAGTGTGAAACAATTGCTTGGCTGAAACCAGGGTTGTGGATGATTTAAATATTTTGTGTGATGAAGATAGAGCATAGCCATACTATATGGATTTGTAGGGATGAACTTTCTTTGTCCATGTTATTTTGAGAAGACACAATTACTTTGTTAGTATGCTTGAAGTATTATTATTCTTATGTCAATATTAAACTTTTGTCTTCAATCTTTCGGATCTGGACATTCATGCCACAATAAAGAGAATTACATTGAGAAATATGTTGGGTATCCTTTCACATCAAAAATTCTATTTTATCATTCACCTACTCAAGGACAAGCAGGAATTAAGCTTGGGGATGCTTGATACGTCTCCAACGTATCTATAATTTTTTATTGTGCCATGCTATTATATTATCTATTTTGGATGTTTCATGGGCTTTAATATACACTTTTATATGATTTTTGGGACTAACCTATTAACCCAGAGCCCAGTGCCAGTTTCTGTTTTCCCCTTGTTTTTGAGTTTCGCAGAAAAGGAATACCAAACGGAGTCCAATTGACCTGAAACTCCACGGAGATTGTTTTTGGACCAGAAGAAGCCCATGGAGTACCGGAGATGGACCAGAGGAGTCCCGAGGCCACCACGAGGGTGGGGGCGTGCCCTACCCCCTAGGCGCGCACCCCTATCTCGTGGCCGCCTCGGGGACCCCCCCCCCTTACTTGTTCCCGACTCCAACACCTCTTATATATACCTAAACTTCCAGAAAGAAACCTAGATCGAGAGTTCCGCCGCCGCAAGCCTGTGTAGCCACCGAAAACCAATCTAGACCCGTTTCAGCACCCTGCCGGAGGGGGGGAATCCCTCTCCGGTGGCCATCTTCATCATCCTGGCGCTCTCCATGATGAGGAGGGAGTAGTCCACCCTCGGGGCTGAGGGTATGTACCAGTAGCTATGTGTTTGATCTCTCTCTCTCTCTCTCTCTCTCTCTCTCTCTCTCTCTCTCTCTTGTGTTCTTGAGATGGCACGATCTTGCTGTATCGCGAGCTTTGCTATTATAGTTGGATCTTATGATGTTTCTCCCCCTCTATCTTCTTGTAATGGATTGAGTTTTCCCTTTGAAGTTATCTTATCGGATTGACTCTTTAAGGATTTGAGAACACTTGATGTATGTCTTGCATGGGATACCCGTGGTGACAATGGGGTACTCTATTGATTCACTTGATGTATGTTTTGGTGATCAACTTGAGGGTTCTGTGGCCTTGGGAATCTATGCATAAGGGTTGGCACACGTTTTCGTCTTGACTCTCCGGTAGAAACTTTGGGGCACTCTTTGAACTTCTATGTGTTGGTTGAATAGATGTTTCTGAGTTTGTGTGATGCATATCGTATAATCTTGCCCACGAATACTTGAGGTGACAATGGAGTATCTAGGTGACATTAGGGTTTTGGTTGATATGTGTCTTAAGGTGTTATTCTAGTACGAAATCTAGGATAGATCGAACGGAAAGAATAGCTTCGTGTTATTTTACTACAGACTCCTGAATAGATCGATCAGAAAGAATAACTTTGAGGTGGTTTCGTACCCTACAATAATATCTTCGTTTGTTCTCCGCTATTAGTGACTTTGGAGTGACTCTTTGTTGCATGTTAAGGGATAGTTATATGATCCAGTTATGTTATTATTGTTGAGAGAACTTGCACTAGTGAAAGTATGAACCCTAGGCCTTGTTTCAAAGCATTGCAACACCATTTATACTCACTTTTATCATTAGTTACCTTGCTGTTTCTATATTTTCATATTACAAAAACCTAGATCTATCATCCATATTGCTCTTGTATCACCATCTCTTCGCCAAACTAGTGCACCTATACAATTTACCATTGTATTGGGTGTGTTGGGGACACAAGAGACTCTTTGTTATTTGGTTGCAGGGTTGTTTGAGAGAGACCATCTTCATCCTACGCCTCTCATGGATTGATAAACCTTAGGTCATCCACTTGAGGGAAATTTGCTACTGTCCTACAAACCTCTGCACTTGGAGGCCCAACAACGTCTACAAGAAGAAGGTTGCGTAGTAGAAATCACTAGTGTAAGAAAATGACAACAACAAAAAAACAACCAATGTAACTTTCTTCAGAAGTAATAATTACAATATGGTGGTTTAAGTTGAGTTTGATCAATCTAGACATTGTTTTCTTTCTTCTAAAGCAACATATAGCTCTCCCAAGAGAGGACCACAAGTACGATGTACCGCAGATGATTCTTATCACCGATCCCTCTCTATGAGACTTGGATCTCATATTAAACTCAAGACAACCAGCTCTGCTCTATAATAGTAGTACATCCACGGTTATATTGGCTACATACGCTGTAGATGCTAAGGCTGAAGTGACCATGCTAGCAAAATGAAGGAAATATGCCCTAGAGGCAATAATAAAGTTATTATTTCTTTCCTTATATCATGATAAATGTTTATTATTCATGCTAGAATTGTATTAACTGGAAACTTAGTACATGTGTGAATACATAGACAAAACAGTATGTCCCTAGTATGCCTCTACTAGACTAGCTTATTGAACAAAGATGGTTATGTTTCCTAGCCATAGACATGAGTTGTCATTTGATCAACGAGATCACATCATTAGGAGAATAATATGATGGACAAGACCCATCTGTTAGCTTAGCACTATGATCGTTTAGTTTAAACTGTTATTGCTTTCTTCATGACTTATACATGTTCCTATGACTATGAGATTATGCAACTCCCGTATACCGGAGGAACACCTAGTGTGCTATCAAATATCACAACAACAAAGTACCGAACGTGTGCTGAACGCGGAGGTGTCATACGTTCGGTACTAGATCGGGACGGATCGTGAAGGTGCACGACTACATCAACCGCGTTGATTAACAATTCCGCTTTCGGTCTACGAGGGTACTTAGACACACTCTCCCCTCTTGTTGATATGCATCTAGTAGATAGATCTTGCGTGTTCGTAGGAAATTTTTGAAATACTACGTTCCCCAACAGTGGCATCATGAGCCAGGTCTATGCGTAGATGATATGCACGAGTAGAACACAATGAGTTGTGGACGATAGTAGTCATACTGCTTACCAGCATGTCATACTTTGGTTCGGTGGTATTGTGAGATGAAGCGGCCCGGACCAACATTACGCTTACGCTTACGCGAGACTGGTTTCACCATTATGAGCACTCGTTGCTTAAAGGTGACTGGCGGGTGTCTGTCTCTCTCACTTTAGCTGAATCAAGTATGGCTACGCCCGGTCCTTGTGAAGGTTAAAACATCACATACTTGACGAAATATCGTTGTGGTTTTGTATGCGTAGGTAAGAACGGTTCTTGCTAAGCCTGTAGCAACCACGTAAAACTTGCAACAACAAAGTAGAGGACGTCTAACTTGTTTTTGTAGGGCATGTTGTGATGTGATATGGTCAAGACATGATGAGTTATACGTTATTATATGAGATGATCATGTTTTGTAAAGTTATCGGCAACTGGCAGGAGCCTTATGGTTGTCGCTTTATTGTATGAAATACAATCTCCATGTAATTGCTTTACTTTATCACTAAGCGGTAGCGATAGTCGTAGAAGCAATAGATGGCGAGACGACAACGATGCTACGATGGAGATCAAGGTGTCGCGCCGGTGACGAAGGTGATCATGACGGTGCTTTGAAGATGGAGATCAAAAGCACAAGATGATGATGGCCATATCATGTCACATATTTTGATTGCATGTGATGTTTATCTTATTATACTTCTTATTCTGCTTAGAATGACGGTAGCATTATAAGATGATCCCTTACAAAATTTCAAGGTATAAGTGTTCTCCCTGAGTATGCACCGTTGCGTAAGGTCATCGTGCCGAGACACCACGTGATGATCGGGTGTGATAAGCTCTACGTTCAAATACAATGGGTGTAAGCCAGTTTTGCACAAGCAGAATACTCGGGTTAAACTTGATGAGCCTAGCATATGCAGATATGGCCTCGGAACACCGGAGACCGAAAGGTGGAGCGTGAATCATATAGTAGATATGATCAACATAAGATGTTCACCATTGAAACTACTCCATCTCACGTGATGATCGGACATGGTTTAGTTAATTTGGATCACGTGACCATTTAGATGACCGGAGGGATGTCTATCTAAGTGGGAGTTCTTTAAGTAATATGATTAAATTGAACTTTAATTTATCATGAACTTTCTCCCGGTAGTATTAGCATATCTATGTTGTAGATCAATAGCTCGCGTTATAGCTCCCCTATGTTTTTTATATGTTCCTAGAGAAAACTAAGTTGAAAGATGTTAGTAGCAATGATGCGGAATTGTTCCATGATCTGAGGATTATCCTCATTGCTGCACAGAAGAATTATCTCCTTGATGCACCGCTAGGTGACAGACCTATTGCAGGAGCAGATGTAGACGTTATGAACGTTTTGACAAAAGCTCGGTATGATGACTACTTGATAGTTTAAGTGCACCATGCTTTACGGCTTAGAACCGGGACTTCAAAAAGGTTTTGAACGCCACGGAGCATGTAAGATGTTCCAAGAGTTGAAATTAGTATTTCATACTCATGCCCGTGTCGAGAGGTATGAGACCTCTGACAGTACTTTGCCTACAAGATGGAGGAGAATAGCTCAACCAGTGAGCCTGTGCTCAGATTGTCTGGGTACTACAATTGCTTGAATCAAGTGGGAGTTAATCTGCCAGATATGATAGTAATTTACAAAGTTCTCTAGTCACTATCACCAAGTTAGTAGAACTTCATGATGAACTATAATATGCAAGGGATGACGAAAGTAATTCCCGAGCTCTTCGCGATGCTGAAATCGGCAAAGGTAGAAATCGAGAAAGAGCATCAAGTGTTGATGGTTAACAAGACCACTTGTTTCAAGTAAAGGGAAAAAGGGATAGAAGGGGAACTTCAAGAAGAATGACAAGCAAGTTGTCACTCCCGTGGATAAACCCAAAGCTAAACTCAAGCCTGAAACTAAGTGCTTCTACTTCAAAGGAAATGGTCACTGGAAGTGGAACTACCCTAGATACTTGGCGGATAAGAAGGATGGCAAAGTGAACAAAGGTATATTTTGATATACAGATTATCGATGTGTACTTTACTAGTGTTCATAGCAACCCCTGGGTATTTGATACCGGTTCAGTTGCTAAAATTAGTAACTCAAAACGAGAATTGCAGAATGAACAGAGACTAGTTAAAGGTGAAGTGACGATGTGTGTTGGAAGTGGTTCCAAGATTGATATGATCATCATCACACACTCCCTATACTTTCGGGATTAGTGTAAAATCTAAATAAATGTTATTTGGCATTTGCGTTGAGCATGAATATGATTTGATCATATTTGTTGCAATATGGTTATTCATTTAAAGTCATAGAATAATTGTTATTCTGTTTACATGAATAAAACCTTCGATGGTCATACACCCAATTAAAATAGTTTGTTGAATCTCGGTCGTAGTGATACACATATTCATAATATTGAAGCCAAAAGATGCAAGGTTAATAATGATAGTGCAACTTATTTGTGGCACTGCCGTTTAGGTCATAATGGTGTAAAGCGCATGAAGAAACTCCATTGTGATGGATTTTTGGAATCACTTGATTATGAATCACTTGGTGCTTGCGAACCATGCCTCATGGGCAAGATGACTAAAACTCCGTTCTCCGGAACAATGGAGCGAGCAATTGACTTGTTGGAAATCATACATACTGATGTATGCAGACCAATGATGTTGAGGCTCGCGGCGGGTATCATTATTTTCTGACCTTCACAGATGATTTGAGCATATATGGGTATATCTACTTAATGAAACACAAGTCTGAAACATTTGAAAAGTTCAAAGAAATTTCAGAGTGAAGTAGAGAATCATCGTAACAAGAAAATAAAAGATTCCACGATCTGATCGCGGCGGCGAATATTTGAAGTTACGAGTTTGGCCTTCATTTAAAACAATGTGGAATAGTTTCACAACTCACGCCACCCGGAACACCATAGCGTAATGGTGTGTCCGAACATCGTAATCGTACTTCATTAGATATGGTGCGATCTATGATGTCTCTTACTGATTTACCACTATCGTTTTGGGTTATGCATTAGAGACAACCGCATTCACGTTAAATAAGGGCACCATCTAAATCCGTTGAGACGACGCCTTATGAAATGTGGTTTGGCAAGAAACCAAAGTTGTTGTTTCTTAAAGTTTGGGGCCGCGATGCTTATGTGAAAAAGCTTCAACCTGATAAGCTCGAACCCAAGTCGGAGAAATGTGTCTTCATTGGATACCCAAAAGAGACTGTTGGGTACACCTTCTATCACAGATCTGAAGGCAAAATATTCGTTGTTAAGAATGGATCCTTTCTAGAGAAGGAGTTTCTCTCGAAAGAAGTGAATGGGAGGAAAGTGGAACTTGATGAGGTAATTCTACCTTCTCCCGAATTGGAAAGTAATGCATCACAAAAACTAGTTCAAGTGATTCCTACACCAATTAGTGAGGAAGCTAGTGATGATGATCATGAAACTTCAAATCAAATTTCTACTAAACTTCGTAGATCAACCAGAGTACGTTCCGCACCAGAGTGGTACGGCAACCCAGTTATGGAAGTCATGTTACTCGACCATGATGAACCTGCGAACTATGAGGAAGCGATGATGAGCCCAGATTCCGCAAAATGGCTTGAGGCCATGAAATCTGAGATGGGATCCATGTATGAGAACAAAGTGTGGACTTCGGTTGACTTGCCCGATGATCAGCAAGCCATCGAAAATAAATGGATCTTCAAGAGGAAGACCGACACTGACGGTAAAGTTATTGTTTACAAAGCCCGACTTGTTGCAAAAGGTTTTTGACAAGTTCAAGGAGTTGACTACGATGAGACTTTCTCACCTGTAGCGATGCTTAAGTCTGTCCGAATCATGTTAGCAATTGCCACATTTTATGATTATGAAATCTGGCAAATGGATGTCAAAACTGCATTCCTGAATGGATATCTCAAAGAAGAGTTGTATATGATGCAACCAGAGGGTTTTTGTCGATCCAAAAGGTGCTAACAAAGTGTGCAAGCTCCAGCGATCCATCTATGGACTGGTGCAAGCATATCGGAGTTGGAATATACGCTTTGATGAGGTGATCAAAGCATATGGTTTTATACAGACTTTTGGAGAAGCCTGTATTTACAAGAAAGTGAGTGGGAGCTCTGTAGCATTTCTGATATTATATGTGGATGACATATTATTGATTGGAAATGATATAGAATTTCTAGATAGCATAAAAGGATACTTGAATAAAAGTTTTTCAATGAAAGACCTCGGTGAAGCTGCTTACATATTAGGCATCAAGATCTACGGAGATAGATCAAGACACTTAATTGGACTTTCACAAAGCACATACCTGAATAAAGTTTTTGAAAAATTTCAAAATGGATCAGTCAAAGAAAGGGTTCTTGCCTGTGTTACAAGGTGCGAAGTTGAGTAAGACTCAATGCCCAACCACTGCAGAAGATACAGAGAAAATGAAAGTCATTCCCTATGCCTCAGCCATAGGATCTATCATGTATGCAATGTTGTGTACCAGACCTGATGTGTGCCTTGCTATAAGTCTAGCAGGGAGGTACCAAAGTAATCCAGGAGTGGATCACCGGACATCAGTCAAAATTATCCTTAGTAACTGGATGACTAAGGAAATGTTTCTCGATTATGGAGGTGATAAAGAGTATCAATCTAGATGCGTATTAAAAGTGGGAGCAATTAGCTAGAGTAGCTCCATGCAGAGCATTGTAGACATAGAAATTTGCAAAATACATACGGATCTGAATGTAACAGACCCGCTGACTAAACTTCTCTCACGAAGCAAAACATGATCACACCTTAGTACTCTTTGGGTGTTAATCACATGGCGATTTGAACTAGATTGTTGACTCTAGTAAACCCTTTGGGTAATGGTTGCATGGCGATGAGAACTATGGGTTTTAGTCACATGGTGATGTGAACTATTGGTGTTAATCACATGGTGATGTGATCTAGATTATTGACTCTAGTGCAAGTGGGAGACTGAAGGAAATATGCCCTAGAGGCAATAATAAAGTTATTATTTATTTCCTTATATCATGATAAATGTTTATTATTCATGCTAGAATTGTATTAACTGGAAACTTAGTACATGTGTGAATACATAGACAAAACAGTATGTGCCTAGTATGCCTCTACTAGACTAGCTTATTGATCAAATATGGTTATGTTTCCTAGACATAGACATGAGTTGTCATTTGATCAACGGGATCACATCATTAGGAGAATGATGTGATGGACAAGACCCATCCGTTAGCTTAGCACTATGATCGTTTAGTTTTTACTGCTATTGCTTTCTTCATGACTTATACATGTTCCTATGACTATGAGATTATGCAACTCCGGTATACCGGAGGAACACCTAGTGTGCTAGCAAACGTCACAACATAACTGGGTGATTATAAAGATACTCTACAGGTGTCTCCAAAGGTGTTCGTGGTGTTGGCATAGATCAAGAATAGGATTTGTCACTCCGAGTGTCGGAGAGGTATCTTTGGGCCCTCTCGGGAATGCACATCATAATAAGCCTTGCAAGCAAATGACTAATGAGTTAGTCACAAGATGATGTATTACGGAACGAGTAAAGAGACTTTCCGGTAACGAGATTGAACTAGGTATTGAGATACCGACGGTCGAATCTCGGGCAAGTAACATACCGATGACAAAGGGAACAACGTATGTTGTTATGCGGCTCGACCGATAAAGATCTTCGTAGAATATGTAGGAGCCAATATGGGCATCCAGGCCGCTATTGGTTATTGACCGGAGAGATGTCTAGGTCATGTCTACATAGTTCTCGAACCCGTAGGGTCCGCACGCTTAAACGTTCGTTGACGATATAGTACTTAATGAGTTATGTATGTTGGTGACCGAATGTTATTCGGAGTCCCGCATGTGATCACGAACATGATGAGGAACTCTGGAATGGTCCGGAGATAAAGATTAATATATGGGATAATAGTGTTTGACCTCCAGAAGGGGTTCCGGATGTTTCCCGAAATGTATGGGTACGAGAACACTTTATTTGGGCCAAAAGGGAAAGCACACAAGGTTTTTGGAAGGCGCAAAAGGAGGTTTTGTGGAGTCCAGGGGCCAGACGCCACGGTCCCTGGCGTCTGGGTCCAGACGCCGGGAACCCTGGCGTGTGGCCCTGGAGTCCGAGAAGGACTCTTGCCTTTTGGGTGAAACCGGCTTTGTGAAGGCTTTTACTACAAGTTTCGACCCCAAGGCTCAACATATAAATAGAGGGGTAGGGCTAGCACCAAAGACACATCAAGATACACCAAGCCATGTGCCGGCAACCCCGACCCTCTAATATATCCTCCGTCTAGTTTCTGTAGTGCTTGGCGAAGCCCTGTAGAGATTGTTCTTCATCAACAACCGTCACCACGCCGTCGTGCTGCCGGAACTCATCTACTACTTCACCCGTCTTGCTGGATCAAGAAGGCGAGGACGTCATCAAGATGAATGTGTGCTGAACGAGGAGGTGCCGTACGTTCGGTACTAGATCGGTACTGATCGTGAAGGTGCACGACTACATCAACCGCGTTGATTAATGCTTCCACTTTCGGTCTACGAGGGTACGTAGACACACTCTCCCCTCTCGTTGCTATGCATCTAGTAGATAGATCTTGCGTGTTCGGAGGAAATTTTTGAAATACTACATTCCCCAACACAAAATACATGTTTGCCTCGTCTCATCCAATACATCTGTTGTTATGCAAGCAATAAACTCCCAAAACACAAGTATGAATATGAATCGACAAAAATGGCAATCAAGACCCACTATCAGTCTCATTGACCAGAAGGGATGCATGATCGATGCTATCTTGTGACACAAATGGCTGCATGCATCACTCTGATGCAGAGGCCGGGGATCGTCCTCCTTGTCCAAAAAAAATCTTTCGGCAACTTGGCTAGATCCTTCTGTATTTCTTGTATAGTATGATGTGATGTTTCTTGCCCATTCCTTTCCATTTTTAGCAACCACGTGCATTGGCATAACAATATCAAATGTAAGTTGCTGCTCATAAGAAAATAATCAACCCCAAGGGGACTTTTTCTTAAAATTTATTGCAGACTGTTCTGACAATCTCATTGCAAACTGTCATCAAGATTTGCGAAGGAAAACTATTTGACAGCACCAACGGTGGTGTCAGTCCTCAGTGGCAATGAAAGCGGGACTGTATGGTCATATATTTACTATATTAACATATTTACTTTATTTTATAGATTTTAAATCATTTAGAAAATAATTATCTTGAGCTTAAGACTGGATTGACCAAATAGTGGCAGAGAAATAACGTTTGGACCAAAATCTTTAAAACTTGCATCATGATGGAGTTATAGCAATGAACTAATCATAGGGGCTAACACGAGTTAGGTAACCAATCAAACTTGCAATTTGGACAAGCTAAAAAGGAAATGCAATCCACTCTACCACCTTTAGCATGGAGGAAACTTGCATGTGGTTGGGAGGTGCACAGATAGGTCGTTGAACCAAGCAAAATTGCAAATTCAAAGTTTTCTATGATGTCAGATGCATACCTTGAGGTTTGTGCTATGGACGGTCAGTCTTACCAGTCCAGACTTCTATTTCCGTATACATTGTCAACAACCTTGAATGTGAAGATATATTTAGTTTCACCTACTCAAAGTAATCTTTGTCACGGGGTATTTCCAAGCTCATACGTTCATTGCACACCTTCTCCCCGAATGGTTAGCTGACCAGAACCAGCTTCATAAAACATATTAATTAGTGCATAGGGATAATCATGGTAACCTCAAATAGTTAACAGATTAATACTTTAATAGTATTAACTCCGGTTTGTCTGGATATATGACATCCAATTGTGGACTCCTACAATTGTGGTCACTGACAAATTGATCCAACAACTGTGCTATACTATATATGACCCAGTTGAGACATGAGACTGAACATTGATCAACAACCCTTTATAATAAACTTCAGGTTTAAATCGCCTTTCTATATATATATATTTGCCAAAAACATAAGGAGGGTCAGTGCAGGTTATACAATTATAGGAAAATCACACTAACATAAAGCATACCTATGCGCCACATTTTATAGGAAATGTATTTTTAAACACTAACAGAAGTACAGAACATGGAGATAGATCGTGCAAACAATAGTTCGGATAAACTAACAGGGAGAAGAGGCTTGCCACCAGTATCATCTCCAGAGGCGGTAGCGCCAATGCTTCCCGTTGACGGTGGAGACTGGTCTGAGACTGATATGAGGTGTTCTTCTCCTCCGCGTGTAAACCAGCCCTCACCTTCGAGTCGGGGTACTCGTACTCTGAGCAGCTGCTCATGACGAGGGGACATGATCCCGAGAGAGTCCGGCACGCCGCAATGGCACGAGTGTTGTCTAAGTGGAAACATTTATAAATAGATATAACTCACCACATATCTTCAATGTCAGTTCACATGCCATCTAGTGTTTAGTTTGTCTTGCTACTTCATATGCCAAAACAATTTATTGCCATTGTCGTCTTAGTAAATTATTACTAATGAAATTAATCATCAAAGCAAACTTTTGTATAATGATCAGGCTCTTTTCCATGAATGCCAGCTTACTGAGACATTTTCTACTATAATAGTCCAAGAAGCTGAGCTGATGGGTGACGAGAACCTTCACAACGTTCTAACATCAGTTTGTAGACATAGATAGTTTTGTTCCTTCCTTTCTTATAGACACTAGCAAGATGCACATGTGTTGAAACATCAAGATGCATTTATATGAGTAGTTTATCTTGTGGGATATAATGATGAATGAGGGAATGCCTTATCTCCAAATGTGGGTAGGAGTGTGGGTATCTTTTTGCAAAATTGTCGTACTTTCCTTCCCATCCGTCATATATAGATCACATGGCCTATATTGCAGGATGGCAGACACACCATCATCACCAACTTTGTTTTTTATAAGTGTAGGGATTGTTCTACAATTTCCATAAAAAGTATTAAAAAATCCTGCTGAAGGATTCTGAAAAGTATCACAAATATAAATCTGGGATGACACATATTGAAAATTTCTTTCAATGCTTGTATTCTTGCGTGTTGTTTCCCATATATCCTACCTAATTAGGATAGTTGAAGTATTTATGTGTAAAATACATTTCACCTACCATCAACGCATTTTGGTAACAGCAAGCATATCTGAGGAAACAACACAGGAAAATCTAAATCATTAAAATCTAGCCAAAAGATAATATCATGAGTATGTGCAGCGAATGATAAGCTGAAATAAAGTTGATCAACAGGGAAGAAAATGCGTTTAGAGACATGTGGTTCTGATACGTCTCCAACATATCTATAATTTTTTATTGTTCCATGCTATTATATTATCTATCTTGGATGTTTTATATGCATTTATATGCTATTTTATATGATTTTTGGGACTAACCTATTAACCCAGAGCCCAGTGCTAGTTTTTTCCTTATTTTTCAGTTTGGCATAAAAGGAATATCAAATGGAGTCCAAACGGAACGAAACTTTTCGGAGATTTTTCTTGGACCAAAAGACATCAGATGGACTTGGAGTACACGCCAGGGGATCCATGAGGCGGCCACAAGGGCGGGGGCGCCCCCAGGGGGGTAGGGCACGCCCCCTACCTTGTGGACCCCTCATGCCTCCCCCGACCGACTTCTTCCGCCTATAAATACCTATATATTCCGGAAACATCAGAACATCCATCGA
This sequence comes from Secale cereale, assembly GCA_902687465.1. Classification (NCBI taxonomy): domain Eukaryota; kingdom Viridiplantae; phylum Streptophyta; class Magnoliopsida; order Poales; family Poaceae; genus Secale; species Secale cereale. The sequence continues at coordinate 213,071,897 of LR738715.1, forward strand.
AACCACTTTTCCACCGCCGTAACCCTCTGTTCTCACGAGATCCCATCTGGATGCCTTTTCCGGTACTCTGTCAGAGGGGGAATCAACCATGGATGGCATCTACATCAACCATATTGCCCTTCCGATGAAGTGTGAGTAGTTTACCATAGACCTACGGGTCCATAGCTAGTACCTAGATGGCTTCTTCTCTCTCTTTAACCTTCAATACAATCTTCTCCTCGTTGTTCTTGGAGATCTATCTGATGCAATCTTGTTTTGCGGTGTGTTTGTTAAGATCCGATGAATTGTGGGTTTATGATCACATTATCTATGAAAAATATTCGAGTCTTTTCTGAATTCTTATATGCATGATCTTATATCTTAGTAATTCTCTTCGAACTATCGGTTTTGTTTGGCCAACTAGATTGATAATTCTTGCAATGGGAGAAGTGTTTTGCTTTGGGTTCAATCTTGCGGTGCTCAATCCTAGTGATAGTAGGGGACATGACACGTATTGTATTGTTGCCATTGAGGATAAAAAGATGAGGTTTTCATCATATTGCTTGTGTTAACTCCTCCACATCATGTCATCTTGCTTAAGGCGTTACTCTGTTCTTATGAACTTAATACTCTAGATGCAGAATCGTTTCAGTCGATGTGTAGAGTAATAGTAGTAGATGCAGGCAGGAGTCGGTCTACTTGTCTCGGACGTGATGCCTATATTCATGATCATTGCCATATATGTCTATAATTATTCTCTTTTCTATCAATTGCTTGACAGTAATTTGTTCACCCACCATAAACTTGCTATCATGAGAGAAGCCTCTAGTGAAACCTATGGCCCTCGGGTCTCTTTTACATCTTATAAGTTTCAGATCTACTATCTTGCAATCTTTTACTTTTCAATCTATAAAGCAATAACCCAAAAATATTTACTTTATTTGTTTATCTATCTCTATCGGATCTCACTTTTGCGAATAACCTAGAAGGGATTGACAACCCCTTTATAGCGTTGGGTGCAAGTTGTTGATTGTTTGTGAAGGTATTTGGCGACTTGGGTGTGATCTCCTACTGGATTGATACCTTGGTTCTCAACAATGGCATCTCAGTCTGGCTAAAGTGAAGGCCCTTATTACTGACTGCAACAAGGTTATCCTATTTTTTGATAATCTTGAGGAGGTTAGGCCTTTGAGTTGGCCTGAGACAAACTTTCGGTGTATTGTTAAGTCCCATCTAGAGGACATCTTGCACATGCAGTACATTTATTGGAAGCAACGTTGCACCATCAGATCCATTAAAGTTGGGGAGGAGAATTCTAAATTCTTCCATGCAATGGCAACTGAGAGATATCGCAAGAACACAATCTCCTCTCTCAAAAACGTTGCGGGAGACGTGATCACTGATCACCAACAGCTTGCTGGTATGTTCTGGTCTGACTTCAAACAACGAATGGGCCATGCTAAAGGAATACAAATGGATTTTGATCTTGCCTCACTCATTGCTAAGGTGGATGGGCTTGAGGCTTTGTCCCGACCTTTTTCAGATAAAGAAGTTGAGGATGTTTTTAAGCATATGCCTGTTGATCGTGCTCCGGGGCCAGATGGATTCACTGGGCTGTTTCTGAAGAAGTGTTGGCCCATTCTGAAATCTGATTTTTTGTCGCTTGTCAGGGCTTTTTATGAGGGTTCATGTGATCTGGAATGCTTGAATTCTTCCCTAATTACCCTCATTCCCAAGAAATTAAGCCCAGAGGTGGTTGGGGATTTTCGGCCAATATCTTTGACGAACACTTGCTTAAAGTTTCTCACGAAACTCTTAGCAAACAGACTGCAACAGGTGATACTTCACTGTATTCATAAAAACCAGTATGGTTTTCTTCGCTGCCGTTCAATTCAGGATTGCTTAGCTTGGTGTTTCGAGTATATACATCAGTGTAAAGCCTCTAAAAGGCCAATCGTCCTTCTCAAGCTCGACTTCACAAAAGCTTTTGATACTCTTGAGCATGCTACAATTCTCCAGATGTTGCACTATAAGGGTTTTGATGACCGCTGGTCTGGCTGTGTAGACACACTGTTATCATCTGGCTCTTCCTCTGTGCTTCTTAATGGGGTCCCTGGTCAGCATTTTTAATGTCGCACTGGTGTTCGTCAAGGTGATCCCCTCTCCCCTTTATTGTTTTTCATTGCGGTGGACCTTCTTTAATAAGTGGTGAATGATATGTGTGCTCGCAATGTCCTCCGAATGCCAATTCCAATTGGCTCAAAGGACTATCCAATAGTTCAATATGCAGATGACACGCTGATTATCCTTCCGGCTGCTGATGATCAGATCATTGCACTCAAACATATGCTTGACAAGTTTGCTCGAGCCACCGGTTTACGCGTCAACTTCAGCAAATCATCCTTGATCCCCCTGAACTTGTCTGCTGAGGAAGGCTCTCGCATTGCTGCTCTCTTGGGTTGTGAGGTGGGATCTCTACCCTTCACCTATCTAGGTCTTCCTATGGGCACTTCTAGACCTTCCGTGGATGATCTATCGCCCCTAGTAGATCGTCTGGAGAGGCGACTTTCTGCTTCGTCCTGTTTGCTGAATCAGGGCAGTCGCTTGCAGCTGCTGCAGTCTGTGCTGGCTTCCATGCCAATATATTTCTTGTGCTATTTATCTCTCCCAAAGGGCATTCTTAAACAGTTAGAGAGAATTATGCGTCAATGTCTCTGGAGGGGAAACTCAGAGACCTCACGTCAATCTCTAGCTGCATGGGATCTCATATGCCGACCCAAGAAGTATGGTGGCCTCGGAGTTACACACCTTGGCATTCAGAATGAGGCCTTGCTCATGAAACATCTCTACAAGTTTTTCAACAAGCTTGATATACCTTGGGTTCAATTGCTCTGGGATTCTTATTATGGTTCTTCACCACCTCAAGCCACTCGTAGCTGTGGTTCTTTCTGATGGAGGGATATCCTCAATCTCTATGATAAGTTCTGCAATCTCGCTGTCCCGCAAGTTCATGCAGGGGACACCGTGTTGTTTTGGGTCGACAAGTGGCACATTGACAGTAGAGTTATATCGCTCCGGACCAGATTACCACACCTCTACTCATTTGTGCTTAATGACCTCATCACTGTCAAGGATTTTTTTTGATGCACCATCTGAGGCTCAGAACTTTCATCTTCCTTTGTCCATTGAAGCCTTTCATGAGCTTCAACAACTACAGTCTATGTTGGCTCCTCTGCAACTTGATCCATCAACAAATGATATCTGGCAATGGCCCTCCAAATCAGGCACCTTCCAGTCCAAATTGTACTATGATTTCACCTTCTCTCATATAGTGGTGGATCCAATCTTCAAATGGATCTGGAAATGCTCCTGCACACTAAAGATTAAAGTCTTTGGGTGGTTGTTGTTGATGGATCGTCTTAACACAAGGGATATGATGCAACGAAGGCATTGGCATGTCGATGATGCTAACTGTGTTTTATGTCTTCTACCCCATCTTGAGGACCGGGGGCATCTCTTCTTTGCCTGTAACTTTAGTCAGCGAGTTTGGAATTATCTTGGTATATCCTGGACATCAGATGGTCACCATTCCACATACTCCATGGCTTTAGCAGCTCGACAGGATTTTGGTCAACCTTTCTTCACTGAGGTGGTTTTCACTGCCTCTTGGAATATCTGGACTCAAAGGAATGGCAAAATTTTCAGAAATGAGCAGCCCAGCTTCAGATCCTGGAAACGAACTTTTGTATATGATATTTCTTTACTTGCTCATAGAATCAAATGTAAATATAGAGATAAGCTTCTATCTTGGATAGCATCCCTCCAGTAGTTTAGTTGTAATTAATCTCTTCCCTTCTCCCTTGTATATATTTATTTCCTTTGTAACTTCACCCTCTTTGGGTTATTTTACTAATAAAACACTGTGAGGCTATTGCCTTGCAGTACATAGTCAAAAAAATACTTACTTCAATCTGTTGCAACACCCTTTCCTCTTCAAGGGAAACACCAACATTGCCTCGGGAAAGCAGCGAGGAAGCAGAAGATTTTCTTGTGCCGTTGACGGGGAGATATACGCCAAATCAAGACCCACCAAGTACCTTTCATTAAACTCTCATCTCTCGCATTTACATTATTTTCCATTCGCCTCTCGTTTTCCTATCCCCCACTTCTAAGACGATTTTCGAAAGTTTTGCCTTTTTCTTTGCCCTTCTTTCGTTCGTCTTCTTCGTCCGTTGGTTGACATCATGTCTGACTTTGAGGGAGTTGCAATGGGTAGCGATGGTAGCAACGATGGAGAAAACCGTGATGATTCTTCTAGTAATCATAAAGAACCTACCATCTTGCATACTAAAAAACACCGCATATGCAGCGGCAATATTATTGGAAAGAGCATTATTCAAGAGTTCTTTGATTGCACCGGACCCTTGCCTATTAATAAAAGATATATTCTTCTTGAGACAAATTGCTATGCGGATTCCATTGTTATGATTGTTGAGAAATTAGAAATAAAATTCGTGCATCTTCATCCTGCTTTCCAATTAGTGTTTTATGAGCTTCCAAATATTAATCATCCTATAGCTAAAAAGATTGCTACTATTATCCTTATGCGTGAATTTGATTTTATAATAAAAGAAGGTAGGGATATTTTTGCTTTCTATAAAAAGGATGTTGAACATCCTCCAATTATAGATATCCTTCATGATAAAGAAACCATGCGTAGCTTGGAATCTAGAGATTATTAATCCTATAGTGAAAATCTTAAAAGGAGAGTACCTCATTCAGAAATATATCAATCTTTGTATCTTGAAACCTTTGAAGAATTTGATTGGATAACTAGAGGCATTTATGTAGGATTTGATAGGAATTGGTTGAATAAAATGATGAAGGAACCTGTTAGAAACGAGTTACGTATTTTATATGATGATATACGCAGTGTCGATCCCGACTATGGGTTTATGAATGTTAAGATTACCAATCAAATCCTTTTCATAATCTAAATTCTTCTACTAGGAGGGAAATAAAGGAAAGGATAGAATTGTTAAGACGCGTTTTAGAAGATTTGATGAGAAAAGAGTTGAACACCGAAGATGAAAATACCTAGATCTATTTGCTTTTTATGCCTGGCTAAGGGCGTTAAACAATAGCGCTTGTTGGGAGGCAACCCAACTTTATTTTTACTTTTTTACTTTTTGGTTATGTTTTGCAAGTTTCACACATTATTACTTCTGTAGTAATTGTCTTTTGGTGTTTTAATTAGTGTTTGAGCCAAGTAAGACCTTTGTGATGGCTTACGGGTATCGTTGATTTGATTTTGCTAAAAAATTGAAACTTTTACGTCCAGTGCAGAAAATTCAATAAATCACTGTAATGTTGAAACCTTCTGAATTTTTTACAGAAAATTGATAAACAAATTCCCCATGTCGTCCATTTTTTTAGAATTTATAAAGTTACATAAGTATGCGAAGTTTATAGATTGCTACAGATTGTTCTGTTTTTGACAGATTTTGTTTTTTATGTGTTGTTTGCTTATTTTGATGCATCTATGGCTAGTTCGGGGGGGTACGAACCATGGAGAAGTTGGAATATAGTAGATATTACACCAATATTAAATTAGAATAAGATCACAACGGTACCTTGGGTGGTTATTTGCTTTGTTTTACTAACGGAGCTCACGAATTTTTTTGTTGAGTTTTATGTTGTGAAGTTTTCCAGTTTTGGGTAAGGATTTGATGGACTATGGAATAAAGAGTGGCAAAAGACTAAACTTGGGGATGCCCAAGGCACCCCAAGGTAAAATTCGAGGACGGCCAAGAGCCTAAGCTTGGGAATGCCCCGAGAAGGCATCCCCTCTTTCGTCTTCATCCATCGGTAACTTTACTTGAGGCTATACTTTTATTCACTACGTGATATGTGTTTTGCTTGGAGTGTCGTGTATGATATGAGTCTTTGATTTTTAATTTGTCACAATCATCCTTGTGGTACACACCTTTTGAGAGGGACACGCTTCGATCGTGATTTATTAGAATACTCTATGTGCTTCACTTGTATCTTTTGAGCTAGGCAATTTTTCTCTAGTGCTTCACTTATATCTTTTTAGAGCACGGTGGTGGTTTTATTTTGTAGAAATTATTGAACTCTCTTGCTTCACTTATATTATTCTGAGAGTTCTAAAGAACATCATGGTAATTTGCTTGGTTATGAAATTAGTCCTAATATGATAAACATCCAAAGAAGATATAATAAAAACCTTCATATATAGAGCATTGAATATTATGTGAAGTTTGACTCCTTGTAATTGTTTTGAGATGTTAAGATGGTAAAATTAGAGTCATGCTAGAGGTAGTTTGTGAGGTTAAAGAAATAATTGTGTTAAGGTTTGTGATTCCTGAAGCATGCACGTATGGCCTATGTAACCAAATTGGCGTGCACTGTATTTTGATTGTTTCATCTTTGCGGGGAGGTCGGGGGGGGGGGCGATGGTTAACTCCTACCAACCTCCCTCCTAGGGGCATGCGTCGTAGTGTTTTGCTTTGAGAGCTAAGTAGACTTTTTACAATAAGTATGTGAGTTCTTTATAACTAATGTGAGTCCATGGATTATACGCACTCTCACCCTTCCACCTTTCCAACCACTCTAGTGCCACGCAACTTTCGCCGGTGCATAAAACCCTCCTTATATCATCCTCAAAACAACCACCATACCTACGTATTATGGCATTTCCATAGCCATTCCGAGATATATTGCCATGTAACTCCACCGTTTCGTTTATTATGACGCGCTTCATCATTGTCATATTGCTTTTCATGATCATGTAGTTGACATAGTATTTGTGACAGGGCCACCGTTCATATTTTTCATACATGTCACTCTTGGTCATTGCACATCCCGGTACACCGTCGGAGGCATTCATATAGAGTCATATCTTTGTTCTAGTATCGAGTTGTAAGTAAATAAAAGTGTGATGATCATCATTATTAGAATATTGACCCATGTGAGGTTATCAAAAATAAAAGAGGCCAACGAATCCCAAATATAATAAAAAGAGGCCAGAGAAGCCCACCCCCAAAAAAGAGGTCAAAGAACCCAAAATAAAAAATATGAGAGAGAAAAAGAGAAGGGACAATGTTACTATCTTTTTCCACACTTGTGCTTCATCATAGCACCATGTTCTTCATGACTGAGAGTCTCCTATGTTGTCACTTTCATATATCACTAGTGGGAATTTTTCGTTATAGAACCTGGCTTGTATATTCCAACTATGGGCTTCCTCAAATACCCTAGGTCTTCATGAGCAAGCAAGTTGATGCACACCCACTAGTTATCTTTTTGAGCTTTCATACACTTATAGCTCTAGTGCATTCGTTACATGGAAATCCCTACTCACTCACATTGATTTGCCTAGTTGATGTGAGACTTTCTCCCACCTTTTTTCTATTACCACCTCCACTCCACCCATAGTGCTATGTCCATGGCTCGCGCTCATATATTGCGTGAAGAGTTGAAAAGTCTGAAAGAGTAGAGCATGAAAGCAATTGCTTGGCTGACTCCGGGATGGGCATGAGGGGTTTTGTGTTAAGAAAAGGGAGCATAAGGACTATATAATTTGTAGGGATAACGTTCTGTAGCCATGTTATTTTTGAAGCTTTATTTATTGCTTTTGGTATGATTAAACTATTATTGTTTTGATATTGAGAAATTTTTATTTTGAGTCTTATGGATCTGAACATTCATGGCACAATAAAGAATATTGCATTGATAGATATGATGGGTAGCATTCCACATCAAAAATTATGTTTTTATCATTTACCTACTCGAGGCCGAGCAGGAATTAAGCTTAGGGATGCTTGATACGTCTCCAATGTATCTATAATTTATTATTATTCCATGCTATTATATTATCTATCTTGGATGTTTTATATGCATTTATATGATATTTTATATGATTTTTGGGACTAACCTATTAACCCAGAGCCCAGTGCCAGCTTCTGTTTTTTCCTTGTTTTTGAGTTTCGCAAAAAAGGAATATCAAACGGACTCCAAACGGAATGAAACTTTTTGGAGATTTTTCTTGGACCAGAAGACATCAGATGGACTTGGAGTACATGCCAGGGGATCCACGAGGCGTCCACAAGGGTGGGGGCGCCCCCAGGGGGTAGGGGTGTGGGCCCCTCGTGCCTCCCCCATCCGACTTCTTCCGCCTATAAATACCTATATATTCCAGAAACATCAGAACATCCATCGAATCCACTTTTCCGCCGCCGTAACCCTCTGTTCTCGCAAGATCCCATCTGGAGGCCTTTTCTGATACTCTGCTGGAGGGGGAATCAACCACGGAGGACATCTACATCAACCCTATTGCCGTTCTGATGAAGTGTGAGTAGTTTACCACAGACCTACGGGTCCATAGCTAGTAGCTAGATGGCTTCTTCTCTCTCTTTGATCTTCAATACCATGTTCTCCTCGTTGTTCTTGGAGATCTATCCGATGTAATCTTGTTTTGCGGTGTGTTTGTCAAGATCCGGTGAATTGTGGGTTTATGATCAGATTATCTATGAATAATATTTGAGTCTTTTCTGAATTTTATATGCATAATCTTATATCTTACTAATTCTCTTCGAACTATCGGTTTTGTTTGGGCAACTAGATTGATAATTCTTGCAATGGGAGAAGTGTTTTGCTTTGGGTTCAATCTTGCGGTGCTCAATCCCAGTGATGGTAGGGGACATGACATGTATTGTATTGTTGCCATCGAGGATAAAAAGATGGGGTTTTCATCATATTGCTTGAGTTAATTCCTCTACATCATGTCATCTTGCTTAAGGCGTTACTCTGTTCTTATGAACTTAATACTCTAGATGCACAATCGTTTCGGTCGATGTGTGGAGTAATAGTAGTAGATGCAGGCAGGAGTCGGTCTACTTGTCTCGGACATGATGCCTATATTCATGATCATTGCCATAGATGTCATTATAATTATTTGCTTTTCTATCAATTTCTTGACAGTAATTTGTTCACCCACCGTAAACTTGCTATCATGAGAGAAGCCTCTAGTGAAACCTATGGTCCCCGGGTCTCTTTTACATCTTATAAGTTTCAGATCTACTATCTTGCAATCTTTTACTTTTCAATCTATAAACCAAAAACCCAAAAATATTTACTTTATTTGTTTATCTATCTCTATCGGATCTCACTTTTACAAATAACCTAGAAGGGATTGACAACCCCTTTATAGCGTTGGGTGCAAGTTATTGATTGTTTGTGCAGGTATTTGGCGACTTGTGTGTAATCTCCTACTGGATTGATACATTGGTTCTCAACAAACTGAGGCAAATACTTACTTCACTCTGCTGCATCACCTTTCCTCTTCAAGGGAAACACCAACGTTACCTCGGGAAAGCAGCGAGGAAGCAGGCTCGCACCTCTGTAGCCATGATTTCATTGTCTATTATTGCATTGTGTCACATATCTTACAACCTCTTTATTTTCTGCAACAAGATATCATGAATATAGTCACAATACAAAAAAGATGGTGTATTCCTTTACTAAATTATTGTTTTGCCCGAACATGGTGTAATGCCCAGGATGGAGTTATACCTCCTACGTGTCGAGGCACGACTTAAAGGCATAAGTCCATCCTAGAATGATCTCAAGTTTGGTAATCTTTGCACAACTCATGTAAAAAGGGGGGTAGTAAACTGAAAATAGTTGGCTTACAATCGCCACGTCACAGAATAACAGTACAAGTCTCAAACATCATACAATAAGAGCACTACAACCCTCTAAGGGCAAAAACCAAGTGTCAAAGTACCAAACTCAGATAAAACAACCACAGGCGGATCGAATCCTAGTAAGAGACTCCACTACTGATCATCCGGGTAGCGCACGTAGTAACGACTACGCTCCTCGTCGTACTCCCAATCCAGCTCGGTGCCATCACCTGGATAGCTCACAGCTGGACCTGCATCTGGTGTGTGAAGTAACTGTGAGCCACAGAGGACTCAGCAATCCCGTTCCCGGGTAACAGAACTATCAAAGCCTTTAGGTGAGGGAAAAGGCTGAAGAAAGAACAAGTCTGCAGCAGCAACTAGCATCTAGCTTACGCAAGTGAGAGCGAGAAGAGAAGGCATCGCGAGAAGTGATCACGAAGTGATCCTAGCTACAAGCTCACAAACATAACCCCTCCGTGTTCAACTCCCGAATCCCTATTCGGAAATTGACAGTCATGGAACTCACGCTGGTAGTGTATTAGTATCATTGTGTCAAGTTATCTACAACCGGAATTAACAAGCTCCCATCTGCCACATAACCGCGGGCACGGCTTTCGAAAGTTCAAACCCTGCAGGGGTGTTCCAACTTGACCCATTACAAGCCCACGATCCGCGGAGTCGCAACTCCAAAGTGGGAAGACCCGAGTATCCTCGGAATCCCGTGCTCAAGTTAAACCGAACTAAGGTAAGGCTAATCCAGCAAATCCTCCCGGCGTGTCGTCACCCTGATCGTAGCCGCGCGTATCTAGGTCTCAGGACACGACCGGATGGGTGATTCTACAGGTTTTTACCAAACCTCGAGTTTCCTTGAGGTGGCCCCGCAGACTCCCCGTTTCGGACCAACACTCATGTGGAGCACTGGCCCGGGGTTGTTGAATTAAATAAAAGGGTTTATAACTCCCTATGCATGTTTAGTTTGTTATTAGGCAAATAGTACCAATGTTGGGATTTGCTGGAAAAGACTTAGCACTTAGCGGTTTATCGAGGGGGTCCCATACACCCCAACCGTGTTAGGAACGCATAATCAAGGAACATAAAACCGGCTTATACGGATCCTAACGGCATGAGTGGAACAAATCACCAAGCAAAAGGCTTAGCCTTCCACCCTTGCCAATATATAGATGATTTCAATTAAAGCATTTATATAGTGTGATATAACCCAACCAAACTTCAACATGGAGCAAGCATCTTCACTTCACCTGCAACTAGCAACGCTATAAGAAGGGCTGAGCGAAGCGTACTTAGCCAAACAACGGTTTGCATAGGTAGGGTGGTTAAACATGGCAATTGGTTACAAGTAGGAGGCTGACAAGAAGAACATGGGCATCGAGGAAAAACTATAGATCGAGACTACTAGCAATAGGCAAAGATAGTAATGTTATCGGGGTTCGGTCATCTTGCCTGAAGAGAAGACGTTCGGATCGAAAGAAGGGTCCTCGTGCTTAAACTCGTTGGAAACCTCGTGCTCAACCTCGTTGGAAAACTCGTGCTCAACTGCCGGCTCTAAACACAACAAACACACCAAGCACCAATCAACAAAATGCAATGCGCACTCGAAAAACATGAATGCATGAAGGATGCACTAGGGATGCACATGGAGCACGTAAAACATCACTCAAGCAAAACACCTCAAAACAAGATAACAACCTGATATTATTAATCTACACAGAAAAACACCCAAGTTTGATATAAGATTTGCTGAAATCGGAGTTACGGGCTAAAAGTTATGCCCGAAACAAGATTTGAGCGAAAACTGCAAATTACAGCAACATAGCATCTTTGGAGCTCAAAAAAATTAATCTACAGCACCCAAAAAGCATGGCAAAGGACTTGAACACAAACTAGATATATAGTACAGCAACTAGGTCCAAAGTGCACCCCCAACGGAGTCACGGATCAATAGCAATGATCTTGGACATATTGAACTTTGAAATAAAATTCTGGCAGCAGAATTTTATTGAAAGTTTGGAGCAAAAGATAAACATGCTACAGCCACTCAAATGGACATGTGAGGACATGGATGGAAAGACAACAATATATACTTCAAGGAACAATCAAAATCCACCCCAAAACTATCATGCTTTGTCCTACAACATCACACGAACATGGCATCGGAACGTTACAGATTTCAGACTTAGTGAAATTTCACTAAGTCCTAAAACAGCAACATTATCATAGCACACAAAAGAGCATGTTTAAGACACCTCGAAACTAAACATGGCAAAGGGTAAGCACCTCATCAAAATACATATGAAGGTGATCCCGAAACACACAAGCATGCATCATTGTGGTGAACACACCGATTACAACGAGCTCAACAAGATGGCATTTCATAACAAGTGAAAACACAACATGTGAACATGGCACTTTGCAATGAAGATAACAAGGAAACAATAAATCTACCATGCAACCTATCACACACAACACGTAGTTCGTGGCAAGACGAACACGTGGACATGTCATTTGCATCGTTTGGACAAACGAGCTAAAAGATATCACATGTCAAAGGTGGCATGAAAATAACACATAACAACAGTTTATATCATGATGCACTCTTGCAACAGCAAAACAAGTGTCAAGATGACATCTAACATGCATGACTACAACAGGTAAAACGTAGAGGGCATCTCCACGAACATCTGGACATGCTACACGCGCAAAACGGAGCAACAGGCAAGAATTTACAGCAGTTCAAAGATTGCATAACAGATCAGGAAAACAGAGACTTAGAGGGGAAACAACCTAGCAGATCTGGAGATGAACAGTATCGGGCCGCGGCTGGAATCTGGATCCGGCCCGGAGGGAGAGGCGGCGGATTGGGCCGGCGGCGCCGCGGTGAAGGAGGCGGCCCAGCGATCCGGCCCGGAGCGCGGAGGCCCGCGGCTGGAGCTGGGGTGGCGATGCGGTGCGGCCCCGCGGCTGCGCTGGCGAGGCGGCGGCCCGCTAGGCGCGCGGTGGCTGGGCCCGCGGAGCGGTGCGAGGCCCGACGGGGCGAGCGGGAGGCGAGCTGGGCCGGCTCGGCGTCGATGTGGTCCAGGCGCCCTCGGTCGCTCGCACGGAGAGGCAACGGGATGACGAGGCCTGGTGAGGACGGGGGCCCAGGTGGCGGCGATGGAGCCCGAGCGCACTGGAACGAGCGCGTTGACTCCGGGGCTTCGATGCCAGCAGTACAGCGGCGGCGGATCGGCTCGATCCAGGGATCCCCTCGGGATCCAGGAGACCTACGGATCCGATTTCTTGGATCTGAGGAAGAAGGGGAAAAAAAAGAAAGTGGAGAAGGGGAAGAAGAAGGGGATGCCCAGATAGACCTAGGGGTCTATAAGTAGCAGTTTTAGACTAGGGTTTGGAGGCTAGGGGTGTTTAGGAGCCCTCCGATCTGATCCAACGGATCCGATCGCGGGGATGATTTAAAAGGACTAGACGGAGATAAAAGACTGCAGCAGGGGTGTTTCCGGGACACGAAGTGAAGGCACATCGGACCCACACGGACAACGGATGGAAAAGTCAACGGAGTCCAAACGAGACGAGATTTTAGAGGCGGGTTGCACACAACAAAACAACAACACACAACACAACCTCGCGGCACACCGGTAACAAAAAACGCCCGAACAACAAAGTAGGCCTACGGGACGTCACGGACACGTGAGGGAGCTCCAGAACGCGAAACGGACAACGGGAAGGAACGCCACGAACCGGATGCAACCCACAACACAAATGCAATGCAATGCACATGTCTACATGATATGAATGAATGCCACACACTCACACAACAAAACGACGAAAGCCCGAAAGACAAAGAACCCGAAATGGAAATAGATGAAGCCGGAGATTTATTATATACCCAAAAGGGAAAGTAATACATCCGGGGCATTACAAACTCTCCTCTACTACAAAAAGATCTCGTCCCGAGATCTAGGACTGGAAAAAGGAAGGGTACTCGGAACGAAGATGATCTTCTCGTTCCCAGGTAGCTTCTCGGTCTGTGTGATGTGACCACTTGACTTTCAGAAACTTGATGGTCTTGTTGCGAGTCTTGCATTCGGTTTCTTCGAGAATAGCAACTGGATGCTCTCGGTAGGAAAGGTCTTGTTGAAGATCAATCTCCTCAAACGGAATCATTCGCTCAGGTGCCTTGAAGCATTTGCGAAGCTGAGACACATGGAAGACATCATGAACATTTGCAAAGTTGGAAGGGAGCTCGAGCTGATAGGCTAGATCGCCTCTTTTGCCAAGAATTTTGAAAGGCCCGACGTATCTAGGAGCAAGCTTTCCTTTGATACCGAACCTTTGGGTTCCTTTCATCGGAGAAACTCGGAGATAGACATGATCACCGATGTCGAAAGCCAAATCACGATGCTTTCCATCATAGTAGCTCTTCTGACGCGACTGAGCGGCCTTGAGATTCTCACGTATGACTTTGCACATTTCTTCGGCTTCAGAGATCAAATCATTGCCAAGAAGTTGGCGTTCGCCTGTTTCAGACCAGTTGAGAGGGGTACGGCACTTTCTGCCATAGAGAATTTCAAACGGTGCTTTGCCTGCACTTGCTTGAAAGCTGTTGTTGTAAGAGAACTCGGCAAAAGGAAGACAGTCCTCCCATTTAATGCCGAAGGAGATGACACAGGCTCTGAGCATATCTTCTAGGATCTGATTCACATGCTCGACTTGACCACTAGTCTGAGGGTGAAAGGCCGTGCTGAACCTGATCTTCGTGCCCATGGCTGACTGAAAGGAGTCCCAGAACCTTGATGTGAACAAGCTGCCACGGTCTGAGGATATCACTTGAGGAATGCCATGTAGGGACACAATTCTGGAAGTGTACAGTTCTGCAAGTTGAGCTGCATTGATTGATTCTTTGACTGGAAGAAAGTGAGCGACTTTGGTAAGCTTGTCAATCACCACAAAGATAGCATCATTTCCTCGCTTGGATTTAGGAAAACTAGTGACGAAGTCCATTTCAATGTGGTCGAACTTCCACTCAGGAATAGGAAGAGGTTGGAGAAGACCGGCTGGACGTTGATGTTCTGCTTTCACTCTTCTGCATACATCACATTCATTCACGAATTGGGCAATTTCCCTTTTCATGCGTGTCCACCAGTAAGATTGCTTGAGGTCTTGATACATCTTGGAACTGCCAGGATGAATGGAAAGGAGAGAGTCATGAGCTTCTTCCATTATGAGCTTCCTGAGATCACCTTTGGGAACAACGAGTCTGTCCTCGAAGAACAAGGTATCTCTCTCATCAACACGGAAGCACTTATATTTTGGAGTGCCCTTTGCAATGCCATGTTTCACCTTCTTCACCATGGTATCACTGAGCTGGGCCTCACGGACTTGATCTTCCAAGGTAGGAGCAATTTGGAGATTAGCAAGAAAACCCTGCGGAACAACCTGAAGGTTGAGCTTCCTGAAAGCTTCACAAAGCTCAGGCTGGTGTGGCTTGATGAGAAGGCTGTTGCAATATGCCTTTCTGCTCAAAGCATCTGCAATCACATTCGCCTTGCCTGGAGTGTACTCAATGCTGGGGTTGTACTCTTGGATCATCTCGACCCAACGAGTCTGGCGGAGGTTCAGATGCGGCTATGTGAAGATGTACTTCAAACTCTTGTGATCAGTGAAGATGTCGACCTTTCTGCCCAACAACAGATGTCTCCACGTAATCAGAGCATGTACCACAGCTGCTAGCTCGAGATCATGTGTGGGATAGTTCTTCTCAGCTGGCTTTAGCTGACGTGAAGTGTATGCCACAATTCTCTTATCTTGCATAAGCACACCACCAAGGCCTTGAAGAGAAGCGTCACAGAACACTTCATAGGGCTTGGATTCATCTGGAGGAATCAGAACTGGAGCTGAGACAAGCTTCTCTTTGAGGGTTTTGAAAGCCACTTCACACTCGGGAGACCAAAAGTATTTGACATTCTTCTGAAGGAGGTTGGAAAGAGGCTTGGCAATCTTGGAGAAGTTCTCCACAAACCTTCTGCAATAGCTGGCAAGACCCAGAAAACTGCGGAGCTGCTTGACGTTCTGAGGAGCTTCCCAGTTGACAATTGCTTCAACTTTCTCGGGATTAACCGCAATACCGTCAGCTGAGATGATGTGGCCCAGGTAGAGAACCTTATCGAGCCAAAACTCGCACTTTGAGAACTTTGCATAGAATTTATGCTCTCGGAGTCGATCAAGAACCAGACGCAAGTGCTTTTCGTGATCTTCTTCATTCTTGGAAAACACCAGAATATCATCCAGATACACTAGCACAAACTCGCCTGTATAGGGGTTGAAGATGTAATGCATCATCCTTGAAAAGGTAGGAGGAGCATTGGCGAGACCGAAGGACATGACGGTATACTCATATGAACCGTAGCTCGTTCTGAAGGCCGTCTTGGGAATGTCTTCCTCGCGAATGCGAATTTGATGGTAGCCCATTCGGAGGTCAAGCTTAGAGAATACTTTAGCTCCTTTGAGCTGCTCAAAGAGTTCGTTGATGTTGGGGAGCGGATACTTGTTCTTAATCGTCTTCTTGTTCAGTGGCCGGTAGTCAACACAGAGACGCTCCGTGCCATCTTTCTTCTTGACAAATAAGACACCACAGCCCCACGGAGATGTACTCGACCGTATGAGACCCATACGCTCCTGTTCATCCAACTGTTTCTTCAATTCCTTCAATTCATCTGAAGAGAGCTTGTATGGACGCCGGCAAACAGGCTCGGTGCCTGGCTCGAGTTCAATGACAAACTCCACCTGACGGTGTGGAGGCATGCCTGGAAGTTCTTCTGGAAAGACGTCTTGATATTCATTCACCACTGGAATTTGCTCTATGGCATTAATTTCACCCTTATCATTAAGAGAGAAAAGCCGAATAGTATTATCCCTGGAGGCGAAGATAATCACATCTTCATCAGAATGAGTCAACTTGACTTCCTTTTGAGCACAATCAATGTGAGCATCGTGCTGAGAAAGCCAATCCATTCCGAGAATGAGGTCGATGTCAGAATGACCAAGAATCACCGGTTTAGCCAGAAAACGATAATCTCCCATGCGAATAGAAACATCCGGAGCATAAACACTAGAAGTCATAATCTTTCCCGGAGAAACAACTTGTAACTTCTGAGGCAGACTTTGGATGTCAATATTATGCTTGGATGCAAAAGGTTGAGACATGAAAGAGCATGATGCACCCGAATCAAATAACACTTTAGCAGGTATAGAGTTCACTGGAAGGTTACCCAGAATGACATCAGAAGAAGCCTCTGCTTGAGCTGCATTCATCAGATTGACCCTGGCAGCCTTTGGATCATGCTTGACCATAGCGGTACCGACAGGAGGAGGAGGAGGAAAACGCTTCGGATTCGGACATCTGTTGGCATAGTGACCTTTCTGAGTGCATTTGTTGCAAGTCACTTCTGAGAGAGGACGGAACTGAGAGCCACTGGACTTGGAGCCTTGAGACTGAAACTGCTTCTTCGACTGGTTGCTTGGGTTGGGTGGGTGGGAGAAACCACGACCACTAGAGTTCTTGTTGTTGGAGTTGTTGAAGTTGCTGGAGTTGTTGTATGGAGCTCGAATCATTGGAGGAGGAGGAAGCCAGAATTTCTGTTGTTTCGCAGCCAACTGAGACGATGAGGTAGAGTGAACAGCATCTCGAATTCTCTTCTTAGAAGCCTCCATCTTAAGCTGAGCTGCTTCTTGTTTCAAAGCCATATTATAGAACTTATCGAATTCGTCTGGCTCGAACAAAGTGAGAGCAAGCTGAAGTTCATCTTTGAGACCTCCACGAAACTGATAGATTTTGCTCTTTGCATCAGGAATGTCTTGCTTTGCATAGCGAGCGAGGTTTTGGAACTTGACATTATACTGATAGACTGTCATGGAGCCCTGCTTGAGGTTGCGGAATTGCTCACGCATACCCTCGATAACACTTGTAGGAATGTGATGCGAGCGGAAATCCTTGCAGAAATTCTCCCAAGAGATCACTTGACCCGGCCTTGAGTCTTTGTACTGCTGCCACCAGTCAGCTGCTTGATCTTTCAGTTGGAAGGCTGCAAACTTCACATAGTCATCTTCTTTCACGTTACTGCACTCAAAATGCTTCTTGATATCGGTCAGCCAATCTTCAGCATCAAGAGGGTCGACACAGTAACTGAAAGCTTTAGGATTGTTGGCCAAGAACTGGTTGAGAGTAGCATGGTGCTGCTGGAAGAAGTTGCCTTGGTTCATTGGAACACCCTGATTAGCTTGATTAGCTTGATTAGCTTGCATCATCTGCATCATCTGCATCATCAACTGAGTGTTCTGAGCAGTAGTCTGCATAATTGCTCTCCAAGCCTCAGGTGGAGGAGGAGGGGAAGGAGGATGCTCTGGGACCTCTTCCACCTCTGGGTTGGCATTCGGAACCTTTTTCAGAGCCATCCTGTAAGAGATGACCACGAATCAGCAATTGATTGACAAAAGGAATAAGCTGAATCAATGGAATGAATTGCAACAAGTCTTCACAATAATCATTCGACAATAAGAACGAATGAAATCATCCAAACAAGAGGAACGAATGAATTTCTTAGTTAATTGATAACATCAGTCTTCCGAGAAGCCACATAGGGATCAAAAGGATAAAATAATAAAAGCAACAAGGTACGGAAAGGAACAAACACAAGAGAGGAGTTTCGTTCTAACATCTTTGTGCTGAAAGCATATGAACGCGTTACGAAAAGGTTTTGCAATCCCCGGATCAGCATAGCCAAGGACCCTTTAAGATGCAACTCCTGATAGTAACCTCGGTCATATAACTCCTTCACTCAATGTCGAACCCCGAACTCACTAACCTGCATTCGTTGGAAGAATGCCTACGATCTACTGGATAAAACCCACCTATAGTTTTCCGAAAGATTCTAGTTATGCAATCAGGTGTTGGGGATACACGGGAAGCACCGCGCAATCAACTCTAACCTACATCCAGGTGTATCCATCCTTCAACACATAACCAGTCTTTCTCGGAAACTGTGTACCTCGGACCTTCGAAAAGCATCCACTATAACAAGCTATGGCAATACTCCCGAACTACCTCCCCAGTACTGGGTGATGTCGGGGTTATCTTGCCACTGGCCGTATAGGGGAGATTTTCGATGTCGGCCGTCTTAAGTATTTAGTACTGTTGCGATATGCTTCTTACAATGATACCCCGAAGCTCAACTCCTCGGTAACAGGAGGCAACGGGAACAATATCCTTGTCACAAGAACATCGAAACAATCCCAGAATACTCGCGGGATTCCTAAAAAAAAAAATTGTGCAAATTTTGAAGATAGGAGAGACAAGAGTAGACGTCAGGAGTCCTCACCAGAGAGAAAGGGGATGAGAAGCAAAGAAATCCTACTCTCCGATATAATATAGGACTCAAAAAGTTTTCAGTGTGTGCCTAGACTCAACCGTCAACGGTTCGATCAAACAGTGGGGGCTCCTAGGTCGGAGAAGGCTCTGAATACCAACTTGTAATGCCCAGGATGGAGTTATACCTCCTACGTGTCGAGGCACGACTTAAAGGCATAAGTCCATCCTAGAATGATCTCAAGTTTGGTAATCTTTGCACAACTCATGTAAAAAGGGGGGTAGTAAACTGAAAATAGTTGGCTTACAATCGCCACGTCACAGAATAACAGTACAAGTCTCAAACATCATACAATAAGAGCACTACAACCCTCTAAGGGCAAAAACCAAGTGTCAAAGTACCAAACTCAGATAAAACAACCACAGGCGGATCGAATCCTAGTAAGAGACTCCACTACTGATCGTCCGGGTAGCGCACGTAGTAACGACTACGCTCCTCGTCGTACTCCCAATCCAGCTCGGTGCCATCACCTGGATAGCTCACAGCTGGACCTGCATCTGGTGTGTGAAGTAACTGTGAGCCACAGAGGACTTAGCAATCCCGTTCCCGGGTAACAGAACTATCAAAGCCTTTAGGTGAGGGAAAAGGCTGAAGAAAGAACAAGTCTGCAGCAGCAACTAGCATCTAGCTTACGCAAGTGAGAGCGAGAAGAGAAGGCATCGCGAGAAGTGATCACGAAGTGATCCTAGCTACAAGCTCACAAACATAACCCCTCCGTGTTCAACTCCCGAATCCCTATTCGGAAATTGACAGTCACGGAACTCACGCTGGTAGTGTATTAGTATCATTGTGTCAAGTTATCTACAACCGGAATTAACAAGCTCCCATCTGCCACATAACCGCGGGCACGGCTTTCGAAAGTTCAAACCCTGCAGGGGTGTTCCAACTTGACCCATTACAAGCCCACGATCCGCGGAATCGCAACTCCAAAGTGGGAAGACCCGAGTATCCTCGGAATCCCGTGCTCAAGTTAAACCGAACTAAGGTAAGGCTAATCCAGCAAATCCTCCCGGCGTGTCGTCACCCTGATCGTAGCCGCGCGTATCTAGGTCTCAGGACACGACCGGATGGGTGATTCTACAGGTTTTTACCAAACCTCGAGTTTCCTTGAGGTGGCCCCGCAGACTCCCCGTTTCGGACCAACACTCATGTGGAGCACTGGCCCGGGGTTGTTGAATTAAATAAAAGGGTTTATAACTCCCTATGCATGTTTAGTTTGTTATTAGGCAAATAGTACCAATGTTGGGATTTGCTGGAAAAGACTTAGCACTTAGCGGTTTATCGAGGGGGTCCCATACACCCCAACCGTGTTAGGAACGCATAATCAAGGAACATAAAACCGGCTTATACGGATCCTAACGGCATGAGTGGAACAAATCACCAAGCAAAAGGCTTAGCCTTCCACCCTTGCCAATATATAGATGATTTCAATTAAAGCATTTATATAGTGTGATATAACCCAACCAAACTTCAACATGGAGCAAGCATCTTCACTTCACCTGCAACTAGCAACGCTATAAGAAGGGCTGAGCGAAGCGTACTTAGCCAAACAACGGTTTGCATAGGTAGGGTGGTTAAACATGGCAATTGGTTACAAGTAGGAGGCTGACAAGAAGAACATGGGCATCGAGGCAAAACTATAGATCGAGACTACTAGCAATAGGCAAAGATAGTAATGTTATCGGGGTTCGGTCATCTTGCCTGAAGAGAAGACGTTCGGATCGAAAGAAGGGTCCTCGTGCTCAAACTCGTTGGAAACCTCGTGCTCAACCTCGTTGGAAAACTCGTGCTCAACTTCCGGCTCTAAACACAACAAACACACCAAGCACCAATCAACAAAATGCAATGCGCACTCGAAAAACATGAATGCATGAAGGATGCACTAGGGATGCACATGGAGCACGTAAAACATCACTCAAGCAAAACACCTCAAAACAAGATAACAACCTGATATTATTAATCTACACAGAAAAACACCCAAGTTTGATATAAGATTCGCTGAAATCGGAGTTACGGGCTAAAAGTTATGCCCGAAACAAGATTTGAGCGAAAACTGCAAATTACAGCAACATAACATCTTTGGAGCTCAAAAAAATTAATCTACAGCACCCAAAAAGCATGGCAAAGGACTTGAACACAAACTAGATATATAGTACAGCAACTAGGTCCAAAGTGCACCCCCAACGGAGTCACGGATCAATAGCAATGATCTTGGACATATTGAACTTTGAAATAAAATTCTGGCAGCAGAATTTTATTGAAAGTTTGGAGCAAAAGATAAACATGCTACAGCCACTCAAATGGACATGTGAGGACATGGATGGAAAGACAACAATATATACTTCAAGGAACAATCAAAATCCGCCCCAAAACTATCATGCTTTGTCCTACAACATCACACGAACATGGCATCGGAACGTTACAGATTTCAGACTTAGTGAAATTTCACTAAGTCCTAAAACAGCAACATTATCATAGCACACAAAAGAGCATGTTTAAGACACCTCGAAACTAAACATGGCAAAGGGTAAGCACCTCATCAAAATACATATGAAGGTGATCCCGAAACACACAAGCATGCATCATTGTGGTGAACACACCGATTACAACGAGCTCAACAAGATGGCATTTCATAACAAGTGAAAACACAACATGTGAACATGGCACTTTGCAACAAAGATAACAAGGAAACAATAAATCTACCATGCAACCTATCACACACAACACGTAGTTCGTGGCAAGACGAACACGTGGACATGTCATTTGCATCGTTTGGACAAACGAGCTAAAAGATATCACATGTCAAAGGTGGCATGAAAATAACACATAACAGCAGTTTATATCATGATGCACTCTTGCAACAGCAAAACAAGTGTCAAGATGACATCTAACATGCATGACTACAACAGGTAAAACGTAGAGGGCATCTCCACGAACATCTGGACATGCTACACGCGCAAAACGGAGCAACAGGCAAGAATTTACAGCAGTTCAAAGATTGCATAACAGATCAGGAAAACAGAGACTTAGAGGGGAAACAACCTAGCAGATCTGGAGATGAACAGTATTGGGCCGCGGCTGGAATCTGGATCCGGCCCGGAGGGAGAGGCGGCGGATTGGGCCGGCGGCGCCGCGGTGAAGGAGGCGGCCCAGCGATCCGGCCCGGAGCGCGGAGGCCCGCGGCTGGAGCTGGGGTGGCGATGCGGTGCGGCCCCGCGGCTGCGCTGGCGAGGCGGCGGCCCGCTAGGCGCGCGGCGGCTGGGCCCGCGGAGCGGTGCGAGGCCCGACGGGGCGAGCGGGAGGCGAGCTGGGCCGGCTCGGCGTCGATGTGGTCCAGGCGCCCTCGGTCGCTCGCACGAAGAGGCAACGGGATGACGAGGCCTGGCGAGGACGGGGGCCCAGGTGGCGGCGATGGAGCCCGAGCGCACTGGAACGAGCGCGTTGACTCCGGGGCTTCGATGCCAGCAGTACAGCGGCGGCGGATCGGCTCGATCCAGGGATCCCCTCGGGATCCAGGAGACCTACGGATCCGATTTCTTGGATCTGAGGAAGAAGGGGAAAAAAAAAGAAAGTGGAGAAGGGGAAGAAGAAGGGGATGCCCAGATAGACCTAGGGGTCTATAAGTAGCAGTTTTAGACTAGGGTTTGGAGGCTAGGGGTGTTTAGGAGCCCTCCGATCTGATCCAACGGATCCGATCGCGGGGATGATTTAAAAGGACTAGACGGAGATAAAAGACTGCAGCAGGGGTGTTTCCGGGACACGAAGTGAAGGCACATCGGACCCACACGGACAACGGATGGAAAAGTCAACGGAGTCCAAACGAGACGAGATTTTAGAGGCGGGTTGCACACAACAAAACAACAACACACAACACAACCTCGCGGCACACCGGTAACAAAAAACGCCCGAACAACAAAGTAGGCCTACGGGACGTCACGGACACGTGAGGGAGCTCCGGAACGCGAAACGGACAACGGGAAGGAACGCCACGAACCGGATGCAACCCACAACACAAATGCAATGCAATGCACATGTCTACATGATATGAATGAATGCCACACACTCACACAACAAAACGACGAAAGCCCGAAAGACAAAGAACCCGAAATGGAAATAGATGAAGCCGGAGATTTATTATATACCCAAAAGGGAAAGTAATACATCCGGGGCATTACACATGGTACACTAAAAAAACTGTACTGAATTTTACTGAAACTCAAGAGATCTGCAGTTTGAACAAAAATAGTTGAAAAGTGGGGGTCTCTGCCAATGCGAACGGTTATATTTCTCCGCACAATGCATAATAAATGGCTGGATTTTTTGCAAAGTACCGTTAGCATAGGGCTACGACCTCCTGCATGAAAGAAGCTATTGTTAAGCTATTGTTAACATCAATGGGAGTAACTACATATACATACTCCTTTTTATAGTCTGAAAGTCATTCATTCTTCTCCCTTGAATGAAATAAATAAAACAAAATATATTATTCTGACTCTTACCAAGTCCTCTTCCAGTGTCTGGTGTTTGGAAGTCAACAAATAGGCAAACAGCCAAGACTTAACCATTCTGTATGCTCTACTGGCGTAGATAAAATTCCAAGGACATCACATGGGTATGTTAACATGACTGGCTCAACAAGGGTCGATGTTCCACAAACACAACAATTCCTCCTAGTCATTCTTCATACAGTCATGTGTAATGCCCAGGATGCGACTATAGCTCCTACGTGTCGAGGCACGAGCTAGAGACATAATCGCATTCTGGAATGATCGCAAGCGTGGTATCTTTGCACAACTCATGTAATGAACATGCATAAAAGAGATAAATAGTTGGCTTACACTCGCCACGTCACACAATTAATTCAACATTCATACATTCATCCAAATAACACAGGGTCCGACCACGGACGAAATCAAACGAGAAAAGATACCACAACCACAAGTCCTGATCGCCCCTAGTAGGAACCACTATTGATCGTTGGGATACGTCACATACATACAACCACGCTCTTCATCGAACTCCCAGTGAAGTTCTTGTTCATCTCCTGCATCGTACTCAGTTGTACCTGCATCCGGTGTGTGGTGTAATCTGTGAGTCACAAGGACTCAACAATCCCATTCCCGGGTATCAAAACTAACAAAGCCTTTAGATGTGGAGAGGTAATAAAGTGGCTGCAGCAAGCACTAAGCAACTAGCTTACAAATTCAGAGCGAGATGAGGATATGTGCCAACGGTCGCCAAAGATGATCAATAAGTGATCCTAGCTACTCACATTCATGCATAACCTAACCGTGTTCACTTTCCGAAACCCTTCGAAAAGAGACCATCACAGTTACTCACACATGTAGTGTATTCTTAAGGATATGGTGTCAAGTTATCTACAACCGGATATTAACAACCCCCATCTGCCACACAACCGCGGACACGTCTTTCGAAAGTTCATAACCCTGCAGGGGTGTCCCAACTTAGCCCATCACAAGCTCATGATCCACGGAGTTGCAACTCCATGTTGGGAAGATCCGAGTATTCTCGGAATCCCGTGCTCAAGATATTTTGACAAAGGTAAAACTAATCCAGCAAGACCTCCCGGTGTGCCAACACCCTGATAGTAGCCGCGCGTATCTCGTCTTAGGCCACGACCGGATGGGACATCCTACAGGTATATACCAATCCTCGAGTTTCCTCGTGGTGGCCCCGCAGTCTGTCCAGTTTGGACCAACACTCATGAGAAGCACCGGCCTGGGTTGTTGATTAAGAACTCGGGTTAATTACTCCCTATGCGAGTTTTTGTTGTTAGGCAAATGTAGTACCAAAGTTGGGTCTTTGCTGGAAAAGCTTTAAGCAATGTGAATTATCAAGAGGGGCCCATAAACCCCAACCGTGTTAGGAACGCAAAATCAAGGAACATAACACCGGTTTATCGGGTCCTAAGGCGGCATGAGTGGAACAAAACACCAAGCAAAAGGCCAAGCCTTCCACCCATTACCAATATATATGTGCATTATTAAATAAGATATATATTGTGTTATCCCAATAAAGAAGTCCAAACATGGAGCAATCTTCAAACTTCACCTGCAACTAACAATGCTATAAGAGGGGCTGAGCAAAAGCGTACTTAGCCAATCAACAGTTTGCTAGGAAGGCGGTTAGAGTGCTTCATGGCAACATAGGAGGCTGACAAGACAAGAATGGGCATCGAGGCATAACTATAGAGGGAGCAACTAGCAAAGCAAAGATAGATGTGATATCGGGGAACGGTCATCTTGCCTGGGATCCCGCAAGGAAGAAGAACAAGTACATGAAGAAGACAAACGGACGTAGTCGAACGAATCCTCACAACTCCGGAACGAACCCGAAGCTAACGAGAGAAGCAACCGGAAAGAAGCAAACAATATGGTAAACACACAAGCATAAACATGGCATATGATGCACAAACAAGTATGATGCATGTCCGGTTTAAATATGCACGTCATGGCAAAGTGCACAATCAACACTACAAATTAAGCGGAGCTCAATATGCAACGAGTTGCATATTGACGAAACACCACATCTAATTATTTAGTTAACTCTCATTTATTTACAAGACAATATTAAATGTTTATTAACATGGCAAGAGGTGAAGCATGA
The DNA here is from genome assembly GCA_902687465.1 of Secale cereale. Lineage (NCBI taxonomy): Eukaryota > Viridiplantae > Streptophyta > Magnoliopsida > Poales > Poaceae > Secale > Secale cereale. The sequence goes on from LR738715.1 coordinate 213,097,647, forward strand.
GCAAACTACACTACCTAGGCATTTTAAATGAGGCCAAAAATAACAACAACAATTCCAAAAAATCCCCATGTCATTTAGCAGTTTTAATGCAAACAACAATTTTAACCAATTAAATGTTGTTATCATGATGCGTCTGACATTTGCAAGTTTTATGCAATTTTGATAAAAGTTGACATGAGCATGATAAGGAGCATTTGTCATCGTGGTGGAAAGAAAGGGTGCCACGACTGCGATAACCAAAAATGATGCCACGACAACATATCGGTTCCGGTAACTTGTTGAGAGACCGGTGCAAAAGAAAGGGTCGACGTGAGCGTGTCATGCAAGATGGTGGGGTGCTCCCGTTACCGGGTTCCCACGGGTTGGTGGCATGGCAGAAGAGGAACGTGCACGAAACAAACGGGCACGATGCAAACAAGTGGTTCATCTCATACATCACACATGCATTCGTTCACGGGCGGCGTCTCGCGATATACCTTCGGAGCGTGCATTCGGGGTGGTTCGAGTTCGACGGAAGAGGTACACGTGTGGAAGAGGAAGTAGTTGTTCATGGGGTCTTCGAGGGTCAACGGTAGTGCTACTCGTCATCGTGGAAGTAGTTGTTCACGCCACGGTAGTCGAACTTGGAGGGTCATTGACGTTGTGGTACCTGGGGTCTTCGGACTTGCCGGTCTCGGTTCTAGCGACGGTAGTGGTACACGGTCGTCGTGGTACTTGACGAATCCGAGTCCCTTCGGGTGTAGTAGTACTCAGCGTCATCCACAGAAATGGTGCTTGTTCCGGTGTTGGTCCTCCAGAAGGTGTACTTGGCGATTCACACAGCCACGATAGTCTTCGGACTTGGGGCTCTGTGGAACTTGCAGGTCCAGGGGGCAGAGGCGTTCAAGAGGCACTCGAATGAAGAAGCCATCGGACTGCTCGTTGGAAACGAGCTGAAACAGGGGAGGTCAAAGCAGCGGCGGCATCAGCATGGTTGGTCGGAGGAGACGACACAGGCAGGAGCTTCACCGCACGGAGAGGGGGTGACGAAGGAGGGCGTGGGCAGCGCGCAGGTCACACGAGGGGCGGAGGCTATGGCGCGGCAATCGGCTATCAAGGAGGTCGATGGAGTCGGGCCGACTCGGGCATGAGCTCCTGCCTGATCCAGTCGGGAGAATGGCGAGCGGCATCCGGAGCTCAAGCAGACAAGGGGAGCGAGGAGGAAGGGGGTCGCGCGGGAGGCCGTCATGGTGGAACACGACAACGAGCGGGCCAAGCGGCCAGTGCCACGTCCGGGGTTGGACTGGCGGCAGAGCAAGGAAAGGGCCCGCGAGGCGAAGATGACGCGGAGGAGGAGAGGTTGGGGCCACCAAGGCGCGATACGACGCGGAAGGAGGTCGAACGCCATGGGCACGCGACAGCGGCGCAGATATGGGAGCGGGAGGCGCGGCGCCCGGATGCGGAGGAGGGCCGACGAGGGGAGGGGACGAGTGAGGGAGGTGGAGGTCGAGCGAGGGGTGGTGGCGTGGTGAGGGAACGTGAGGAGAAGATGGGGATCGGGCTAGGGTTAAGATGGGGGCCTAGGGAGGCCGCGGGAGGCCTTGGGCCGGCTGCTGGGCTTCTCTCTCCCTCAACTTTCTTTTCTTCTATTATTTGTCCAAAAAAACAGAACTTCGAAGGAAAGAAAGAGAGAGCTCGAGAGAGAGTTTGTGCACGGGACAATTTTCCTAGACTTGTTGAAAAACATGTGATCCAAGAAAATTAATTGTGGGCATGTGAGGAAGTTTGAATTCAAACTTATTTGAATTAAATTCAAATAGTTTGAACTAGCACTAGGTCTTAGAAGTGTCCAAAAATGCTCAGATTTTTGGAGGAACCTCGATAAAATGGATAACTATTGTTGACAAGATTTGAAGGTGAAACTTGAAACAAAAGAGGCATGGGAATATTTGCAAGTGTGTTTGGTCATTTCAAAGCAATGGAATATTTTTATAATAGCTCCCTAATATCGGGAGGATATGTTATAAAGAGAAGTCACCAGTGAATTCCCTCGATTTAAATGGACCGAAGATCCAAACAATTTATTTAGTTGAGTTATAAAAATTAAAGACATGATGGCATGATGACATGATGCAATGCAAACATAAATAAAGCAATCACAAATGAAACACACGGGTAAAACCCGGAATAGCTGAAAGTCTTCTGGAGCGTCGGTCTCGGGGCGTCACATCATGCTAATCCAAGTTTGATTGTAGACGTACTGTTCATTGTGCTAATCCACAATATGGAGAAATTAAGATTATGTGAAACAACAACGATCATAATTGTTTCTTATGGTAAATTACATTTATACAAAATAGACAGAAATAAGCTTTTGAATGATATCTAGCCATGCTTATCCTGGACATCAAAAATTGTAGCCAATTCCAAATAAAAGAACAGGGAGGTGGTCTAACATATTTGAGTGAACGATAGAGTTACCTCAGAATGCTGCAAGTCGTGTGTCCTTACCCCTGACATGATTCCCAAATCCCAAGCTCTATATTCCTGGCACATGGACTTGCACATCATCTCTAGCAAAGGCAGAAAAAGTTCAGTGAAGAACTTGTTAGTCGTTACTCCATCTATGTTGTCCTATCACACTAAAACAGAACAACTACTACGTTACAACTACTGAACTGACAGAGGGTGTGTAATTTTGCACACAGATCAGAGATACAAACAACGAACTATCATAGCTAGGCATATGTATGAACTAACAAGAAAAATGGAATTCACACAAACGGGAAGGGAGGTGGTGGAGCTGAACCGTGCAGGAGGAGTCTGAACACTGGCTACTGGGTGGATAGGAAGGAGACGATGATGGCGACCTGATGGAGGAGCTAGGGGATGGTAACCTCCTAGATCTGCGGTGAAGGCATGGAAGAAGTAGAGGACTGTATACTCTTCTGGATCATAGGCGTTTCTAGATCAAGTTGATCTGGCCGGTGAGGCGGCTCGGGGAGTCGGAGCGAGGGGAAGCAGCGGACGCGGTAAAGGATGGCGGACTTAGACGGCGGGGAAGCGATGTTGGCCGACCTGTACGCTGCCGGCGAGGCGCGACGCGACCCATGTTGGAGATGAGGTGAGGTGGCATTGGAGTCGATGTGTTGTGCCTGCAGAATGATCCCGATGTCTACCGTGCTGGCGCCGCTTGTTGAGGGGGAGAGGAACCCCGCCATCGATGACGAGGTCAAGCCCGGTGCGTCTCGCGTCGCCGCCGCTGCCGCTGCTTGAGGGAGGAGAGGGGCCCCGACGGTGTCGTGTGGCGGCGACGAGGAGGTGAGAGGAGGGAAGAGGAAGTGGTGAACGACGGGTGGACGAAACGAAGGGATAATGGGCGACGTGGGCCATCATCCTTTTCGCTCGATTCGATGATTCCCCATGACGTGGGGTCCCAACGATCTGCGGGATGATTCGATACAGTGTGGATTAGCGTTTCGTTAACAAAGGCAATTTCGTTAACTACGTTTTTAGTCCATTAATCATTTGATTAGATGGTCCAGATTGTAAGTTGGATCTGCCCCCTCTTTATTTTATAGGGGTAGTAGATAGATAGATAGATAGATAGATAGATAGATAGATAGTAGATAAAGTGTGGCAAAGTCAACATGTGCAAAGTTTGGTAAGGTGTGGCTATGAACCAAATATTCCCTAAGAATTAACAGTCCATATGGACTCGACTTGCAAGTCCACCATCATATGGACTCGACTTGCAAGTCCGTCATCAATATGCAACTGGCCCGCAACTCACATATGGACTCGACTTTTTATTTCGCCCCAGTTACAAGTCCACACTCAGCATGCAACTAGGCCCGAAGGTTTTTGTTTGTCCAAGTTGCGAGTCGACCATCGACTCGCAATTGGTCCGGATCTGGGCCCGACCCTTTGTTTGCCTCAATTGCAAGTCAACCCTCGACTCGCTCCCAAGCATGATACCTTTCTTCTGCCTCGGTTGCAAGTCCAACCTCGACTCGCAACTGCGTCAATTTTTTTTTGTTTTCTATTTCGGTTTTCAACGGTTTTCTTTTGAGTGTTGGCCTTCATCCATTTTCTTTGGGTTTTCTATTTCTTCATTTATTTTTCAGTGTTTTCCTATATGGTCTTCTTCGGTTTTAGAACATTCTGCTTGGCTTTTTCGTATACATTAGGAAGATTCTTTGGGTTTTCCAGTACATGTTGTACATTTATCTTATTCATCCGAAATATTTTTTTTACACACATTTATTTAACATTCTTCAAATGATTGGTTAACTTTTTTTTCAAATGCATTTTTTATGTCTATATGTTTTGTACACATTGTAAATTTTTCTAATACAAATCTTATATGCATTTAGAAAATGTAAATACATGATTAACTTTTAAAAAAAATACATGTTTTGATGTTTACTTTTTTTCATACACATTTTTATTTTTCTTATATAGCTGAGACATATTTTTATACATGTTTAACATTTTGAAAAATACATGACTAACAGTTTTTTTCAAATACATGTTTTGATGTCGACTTTTGTTCATACACATTGTACATTTTTCGTGGACATCTAAAACCATTTATATATATGTTTAATATTTTCTCAAATACATGACTAACATTTTTTCAAACACATGTTTTTGAACTTTCTGTTATATATGTTAAAAAATAATGCACATTGGAACTTTTATCTTGCATTATATGAAACTTTTTTTAAACTTGCGAATATTCTCTAAATTTCATGAAAAATATTGACATTTTTGTAAAGCTGCGCGATTTTTTTACACTGCATGAATTTTAAAAATACAGACAAACGATGTTACTTTTCATGAACATTTTTTCAGCGTGCAGGGAACATTTATGGAAACTAAATAAATAAACTAATTTTACTCTTGCATGTACGCACGTGGCATGTAGAGTGAAAACAAACGTGCATGGCTCTCTGCCAGGCGACACGTATTGTTTCACACATGTATGGAGGTGTTCAGTGTGCGTTCAGCTGTGTTTTTTTTTTTTTGTCTGAGACAAGCGTTCAGCTATACGTGCATATGTCAATAACAAATGTGTGTCGAGCTGAGCGGGTCCACCTTGACAAAAAACACGGAGAGGCGACTGTGGGGCGATCGCTAGGCGACCGCCGCCGTTCGCTAGGGTTAGGATTTATTGCCGGTGGTGGTGCGGATTCCGATGGCTCACGAGGGACGATAGCGCTCCCTGCACGGGCTGATCTGGTTGAGTGCTTGATCCCCGTAGACTTCCATGACGGAGAGAAGCGTTAGAGGAGGGACGGTGACCCCTAGGTTGAGGACAACTCCTCGTGCGGAGGTTAAGAGCTAGGCATCAATGGCGTCTGCGATGAAAACACCGGCTCCAAGGACGACTCCAACAAGCGGAAAAGAGGATGCGGGGAGGAGGGCGACGGGAGTGCACATCAGAAACTCATCAACATCCCCGGCGAATGGTAAGGAGTCAGCGGAGGCAGCGGGTTTATCAGACCGGATGGGAGGTTTAATTCCCACGGAGAAGGAAGCATCTGGTTTTGTTTTCGAAGGCGCTGGAAGGGAGGTGCCTAGGGTACAAAGTGGTCGATCATTGGCAAAGCATACACACCTCGGCCTATGAACTTCAAAGCTCTAGAAAAGACCATGCAGAGGCCATGGGGACTCCACAAGGAAGCAAAATTCAGTGATATAGGCGGAAACAAATTTGTGGTACACTTTGGCAGTGAAGGAGATTGGAAGCATGCTCTTAATGGAGGTCCATGGCAGTTTGATTTCAATGTGGTGGTGATAAAAGATTATGAAGGAAACACAAGGTCGTCTGAGATAGTTTTTGACACGGTGGAGGTATGGGTTAGGGTGACTGACCTCCCTCTGGATAACCGATCAGAAGCCTTTGGGAAGGCGTTAGGAATCTGGCTTGGTACAGCAGTTAAGGTGGATGTGGAGAAAGATGGATTTGCCAAAGGGGTTCATGTTAGAGTACGCACAAGGCTGTCAATATTCGAGCCCCTGGTGAGGGGTTTTAACTTGAAGGAGTCAGAAGATGATCTTGAAGGAGTATGGTATGACTTTGCGTATGAAAAAATTCCTCACTTCTGTTTTGACTGTGGCAGATTAGTTCATGGTGTAGAGGGGTGTGTGCCTCCTGTTAATTCAGATTTACAATGGGGGGAGTGGCTCCATGCATCTCCATGCCGCTCACCTCTTTCAAGGAAGGGATACGGAAAGGAGGGGTCACAGCAGCCACAGTTTTAACAGCGCTCCTTCGAGCGGAAGTGATAGGGGAAGGAGGAATAGTGGACAAGTCCGAGATCTCCCTACAAAGAGAAATCTGAATAGGGACTTCAATGTCTCAGCTGACTCCCGCACTGGTGGGGAGGACAGGAGGGAAAGTGAAGAGGTGAACAGCCTAAATAAGCAGCGGCACTGGTCGGCTGCGGAGAAGGGAAAGGAATCGAGGCACTGGCCGAGGGAGGAAGGAAGAAAGGAACCACACACGAAGGATCTTAGGGATGATCTGGAGCATAGAAGGGAGAAGAATCTGAGCAACGAACTAAAGAATAAACAGATGGACATGCGTCAGGAACTGAGGATGAGATATGCTGCTAGGAACTATTCTGGTGCAGGCGGCTCGGGGCAGTACATAGAAAGGGAGAGGCGACCCAGGTATTATGTAAGGAGACCAAGGACTAACTATGAGTATCAGCCAAAGCAAAACTATGAACATGATCGGTCTAGCAGTAGGAAGAGGGCGCCAAAACAATTGTGGGTGGCTAAAGGTGATGCAGATCGGTACAATAGTCAGGATGCATTCATTCGCACTACGAGGCTGAAAACGGCTTCGGTGTTTGAACGTATCTCCGAGCACGATGACACATCGGCGGACCCCGTGGCGTGGGGCCGCCGGGACCAATGAATATCTTGGCCTGGAACTGTCGAGGACTGGGGTTGGACTCGACAGTAGGCGAACTACGAGACCTGATTAGGTCCTACAACCCAGCGGTGGTTTTTCTGAGTGAAACAAAGAAGAAAGCTAATGCCATGGAGAGACTGAAGTGGAGATTGGGATTTCGCAATGGTGTGGCTATGGATTGTGATGGACGAAGTGGAGGGCTGGCATTATGGTGGAGGGATAGCATTCAGGTGAAGGTCTGACCTTGGTGCCAATACTTCATTGTTGCGGAGATACAGACCAACGGGAAGACCTGTAGATTCACTAGTTTCTACGGGGAACCACGAACAGAATTGAGGGAGAAGTCGTGGGACGCAATTCGGTATCTCAGATCACAGGATGACTTACCGTGGCTATGTGCAGGTGACTTCAATGAAGCCATGTTTCAAGGTGATCAATGTGGGGGCAACATTCAAAGTTTTGCACAAATGGAAGACTTCCGGGTTTGCTTGGCAGACTGCGGATTGGTGGACCTTGGGTACTCCGGATATCCGTACACATGGGACAACAAGCGGGAAGGCGATAAAAATATTCAAGTGAGGCTGGACCGAGCGACTTGATGGATTTGCAGAGTTATTTCCAGGAACATCTATTAAGCATATCATAACAGAGGAGTCCGACCACATAGCACTTATCATATGCGCTTTGGAGACAGCTCCAAGCAACGATAGAAAGGGACCTAGAGATTTTAAGTGGGAGGAGGCGTGAGTAAAACATACAGAATATGAGGAGATGGTTTCAGCTGCATGGCATGCAGCGAATAATGGAGACAGAGGGATAGCGGTAGTATGGTCCAAACTAGAAAGAGTGTCAGTGGATATGCAACAATGGGGTCGTACTGTTTTTGGGTCCATTAGAAAGCAGATTGGCAAGCTTAAAGCTCAGCTTGAGGATGCCAAAAGAAGGGCGCTTATGACCGGGTCCTCACTGGAGGTCCGAGATTGGAAGGCTAGCCGAGGGACATTTATGAAAAAGAAGAGATTTTATATAAGCAACGATCTAGAGTGGACTAGCTGGCTGCAGGGGACCAAAACACGAAATACTTTCAAAGTAGATGCTCGCATAGGAAAAGGAAGAATACGGTTTAGGCGCTAGTGCGGGAGGATGGCTCAAAATGCACTACGGATGATGGAATGAGGGAGATGTCAGCCACATTCTATGGAAAACTTTTCATGTCTGAGGGGTCGGTGGATACACATTAGCTTCTGGAAAACATAGGGCTGGACGTCACCCAGGCTATGAATAATCAACTAACAACTGCTATTTCAGATGAAGAAATAGAGAAGGCGTTGTTTCAAATGGGGCCAACTAAGGCACCAGGTCCGGATGGACTTTCGGCTACGTTTTATCAATGGCACTGGTTGTTGGTAAAAGAGGACGTGTGCGGCGTAGTGCGGGATTTTTTGGAAGATGTTGCAGCCCCGGAAAATTTTAATTCGACGGTCATTGTGATGATCCCTAAAGGGAACTCGCCAGAGTTACTTTCACAGTTTAGAGCGATCAGTCTTTGTAATGTGTTATATATATTTGTTGTAGAAGTTCTTGCTAATAGGTTAAAAATCATCCTTCCAGTGTTGATCTCTGAAGAATAGAGTGTCTTCGTACCTGGGAGACTTATAACAGATAATGTGCTCGTGGCATATGAGAGTGTTGATGCCATAAGGACAAGGAAGAGGAAGAAGCCCTTGTGTGCGGTCAAGCTTGACATGATGAAGGCATATGACCGAGTTGAGTGGTTGTTTTTAGAACAGATGTTGATGCGCTTTGGCTTTGCGCAGAGATGGATATCCATGGTAATGAAATGTGTAACATCAGCAAAGTTTGTGGTAAAATTAAATGAAGACTGCTCTAGGGGATTTGTACCCTCGCGAGGTTTGCGTCAAGGAGATCCTCTATCGCCATACCTGTTTCTTTTCTGTGTTGAAGGATTTTCAACTTTGCTAAAAAAGGCACAAGCAAGTCAGACTATTAAAGGTGTCGAGTTTGGGTGCACTAGCCCCCATGTGACACATTTGTTGTTCGCTGACGATAGTATTGTGTTCTTAGAAGGATCCCAGGATAACTTGACAGCCTCGAAGGAAATCTTACAGAGGTACGAAGCAGCCTCCGGGCAAAAAGTTAACCTGCAAAAATCAGCTATATTTTTTGGGAAGGGATGTGCGGAGGAAGCAAAAGGACCACTTAAGAAAGTCATTGTGATTCAAACGGAGGCGCTTAGTGAGAGGTACCTTGGTCTACCAACAGTGGTTGGGAGATCCAAGGACGGAACTTTTAAATATGTCACGGAGAGTTCGAAAGGGAAGGTGTCAGGATGGAAAGGACAAAGAATCTCAAAGGCAGCAAGAGAGGTTTTAGTTAAATCCGGGCTTCAGTCTACACCAACCTTCACTAAGAGCTACTTTCAACTCACAAAGAAGATGAGCGGGAACTTGAATTCAATTTCGTCAAACTTCTGGTGGGGAGCAGCGAATGGTGAACGGAAGGTGCATTGGCAGTCGTGGGAGAAGATGTGTAGAGCCAAGCGAGAAGGAGGTTTGGGGTTTAGAGACCTTGTTGCTTTCAACCAAGCATGGTTGGCTAAACAAGCATGGAGAATGTTACAATACCCGAACTCACTATGCGCCAGAGTTCTGAAGGCGAGATATTATAAGGAGGGAACAATTCTAAATGCAACATGCCCCGCTAGGGCCTCCTATACATTCCGAAGTATAATCTATGGTCGTGATCTGCTGAGAGAAGGCACTATATGGCGTATTGGAAGTGGGTCAAAGATCAATATACACCATGAGAACTGGATACTAAGGCAGGGGAGTATGAAGCCACTTGGGCAAGTTTATGTACACGGGGTGTCGGAGTATTTGGATCGACACCTATGGGATCACAAGAATCCCTACTACGGTTGCAGGGCGCGGGGTTGAGAGAAGAGCGGATCTAGTAGTCAGGACACGGTTCCTTTACCCAGGTTCGGGCCGCAAAGATGCGTAAAACCCTACTCCTGCTTTGGTGGATTATATGTTTGTTTTCTTCAGCTAGTGAGGAGCTCCAACAGAGTCGTGAGGAGTTCTAAAAAGCCGAATCCTCCTCCTGGTCGCCTCGGGCCTCCTTTTATAGGGAAAAGGGGTCGCCACAGTGGCACACAGGAGGTGGAAAGTGTACAGTGATGCGAGGTTATCCCTCGCATTACAGGACAAGGCACATTTAATGCGCTTAGCTTAAGTGTCCTTGCTTTATCGGGGACGGGGGGAGACGTCCGTCTTGTCCGTCGCCGCTCCTCCTCGTGTGGACACGCGCCCTGGCCAGCAGTGCGTGAGGTGCCATGTAGGCAGACAGGCAGCTGAGGTGGCGCAACGGCGGGTCTCCACGAAGATCTGTGGGTTGCCACTGAAGGAAATATGCCCTAGAGGCAATAATAAAGTTGTTATTTGTATTTCCTTATATCATGATAAATGTCTTTTATTCATGCTAGAATTGTATTAAACGGAAACTTAGTACATATGTGGATACATAGACAAAACAGTATGTCCCTAGTATGCCTCTACTAGACTAGCTCATTGATCAAAGATGGTTATGTTTCCTAGCCATAGACATGAGTTGTCATTTGATCAACGGGATCACATCATTAGGAGAATGATGTGATGGACAAGACCCATCCGTTAGCATAGCACTATGATCGTTTAGTTTAACTGCTATTGCTTTCTTCATGACTTATACATGTTCCTATGACTATGAGATTATGCAACTCCCGAATACCGTAGGAACACCTTGTGTGCTATCAAACGTCACAACGTAACTGGGTGATCATAAAGATGCTCTACAGGTGTCTCCGAAAGTATTCGTGGTGTTGGCATAGATCAAGATTAGGATTTGTCACTCCGAGTGTCGGAGAGGTATCTCTGGGCCCTCTCGGTAACACACATCATAATAAGCCTTGCAAGCAAAAGACTAATGAGTTAGTCACGAGATGATGTGTTACGGAACGAGTAAAGAGACTTGCCGGTAACGAGACTGAACTAGGTATAAAGATACCGACGATCGAATCTCGGGCAAGTAACATACCGTTTGACAAAAGGAACAACGTATGTTGTTATGCGGTTCTGACCGATAAAAGATCTTCGTAGAATATGTAGGAGCCAATATGAACATCCAGGTTCCGCTATTGGTTATTGACCGGAGATGAGTCTCGGTCATGTCTACATAGTTCTCGAACCCGTAGGGTCCGCACGCTTAACGTTTGATGACGATCGGTATTATGAGTTTATGAGTATTGATGTACCGAAGGTAGTTCGGAGTCCCGGATGAGATCACGGACATGACGAGGAGTCTCGGAATGTCCGAGACATAAAGATTGATATATTGGACGGCTATATTCGGACACCGGAAGTATACCGGAAAAGTTTCGGATTTATCGGGAATGCCGGAGGGGGTTACCGGAACCCCCTACGAGAGGGGATGGTCCATAGTGGGCCTAAAGGGTGAGAGAGAGGCAGCCCATAGGGCTGGCCGGCGCCCCCACCTAGGAATCCTAGTTGGACTAGGATTGGGGGGGCGCCACCTCTCCTATTCCTTTCCCCCTTCTTCCTTTCGGTGAATCCTACTAGGAATAGGATTGCAATCCTATTCCTAGTAGGAATCCCTTCCCTAGCCGCACCAGGAGAGTTGGCCGGCCCCTCCTCCCTTGCTCCTTTATATACGGGGGCAGGGGGGCACCCAAAGACACAAGTTGAATTGTTTTAGCCGTGTGCGGTGCCCCCCTCCACAGAATCACACCTCGGTCGTACCGTCGCGGAGCTTAGGCGAAGCCCTGCGCCGGTGAACACATCATATCCGTCAGCACGCCGTCGTGCTGACGAAACTCTCCCGTGAAGCTCAACTGGATCAAGAGCTCGTGGGACGTCATCAAGCTGAACGTGTGCTGAACGCGGAGGTGCCGTACGTTCGGTGCTTGATCGGTTGGATCGTGAAGAAGTTCGACAACATCAACCGCGTCACTTGACGCTTCCGCTCCCGGTCTACGAGGGTACGTAGACACACTCTCCCCTCTCGTTGCTATGCATTTGGTAGATAGATCTTGCGTGATCGTAGGAAATTTTTAAAATACTACGTTCCCCAATAGTGGCATCATGAGCCAGGTCTATGCATAGATGATATGCACGAGTAGAACACAATGAGATTGTGGACGATACTAGTCATACTGCTTACCAGCATGTCATACTTTGCTTCGGCGGTATTGTGAGATGAAGCGGCCCGGACCGACATTACGCGTACGCTTACGCAAGACTGGTTTCACCGTTACGAGCACTCGTTGCTTAAAGGTGACTGGCGGGTGTCTGTCTCTCTCACTTTAGCTGAATCAAGTGTGGCTACGCCCGGTCCTTGTGAAGGTTAAAACAGCACATACTTGACAAAACATCGTTGTGGTTTTGTATGCGTAGGTAAGAACGGTTCTTGCTAAGCCCGTAGCAGCCACGTAAAACTTGCAACAAACAAAGTAGAGGACGTCTAACTTGTTTTTGCAGGGCATGTTGTGATGTGATATGGTCAAGACATGATGAGTTATACGGTTTTGTATGAGATGATCATGTTTTGTAAAGTTATCGGCAACTGGCAGGAGCCATATGGTTGTCGCTTTATTGTATGAAATGCAATGGCCATGTAATTGCTTTACTTTATCACTAAGCGGTAGCGATAGTCATGAAAGCAATAGTTGGCGAGACGACAACGATGCTACGATGAAGATCAAGGTGTCAAGCCGGTAACGAAGGTGATCATGACGGTGCTTTGAAGATAGAGATCAAAAGCACAAGATGATGATGGCCATAACATGTCACATATTTTGATTGCATGTGATGTTTATCTTATTATGCTTCTTATTTTGCTTAGAACGACGGTAGCATTATAAGATGATCCCTTACTAAATTTCAAGGTATAAGTGTTCTCCCTGAGTATGCACCGTTGCGAAAGTTCGTCGTGCCGAGACACCACGTGATGATCGGGTGTGAAAAGCTCTACGTTCAAATACAACGGGTGTAAGCCAGTTTTGCACACGCAGAATACTCGGGTTAAACTTGACGAGCCTAGCATATACAGATATGGCCTCGGAACACTGGAGACCGAAAGGTCGAGCGTGAATCATATAGTAGATATGATCAACATAAGATGTTCACCATTGAAAACTACTCCATCTCACGTGATGATCGGACATGGTTTAGTTGATTTGGATCACGTGATCATTTAGATGACCAGAGGGATGTCTATCTAAGTGGGAGTTCTTAAGTAATATGATTAATTGAACTTTAATTTATCATGAACTTAGTCCTGGTAGTATTAGCATATCTATGTTGTAGATCAATAGCTCGCGATGTTGCTCCCCGTTTATTTTTCATATGTTCCTAGAGAAAACCAAGTTGAAAGATGTTAGTAGCAATGATGCGGAATTGTTCCGTGATCTGAGGATTATCCTCATTGCTGCACAGAAGAATTATGTCCTTGATGCACCGCTAGGTGATAGACCTATTGCAGGAGCAGATGCAGACGTTATGAACGTTTTGACAAAAGCTCGATATGATGACTACTTGATAGTTTAGTGCACCATACTTTACGGCTTAGAATCGGGACTTCAAAAACATTTTGAACGCCACGGAGCATATAAGATGTTCCAAGAGTTGAAATTAGTATTTCATACTCATGCCCGTGTCGAGAGGTATAAGACCTCTGACAGAACATTGCCTACAAGATGGAGGAGAATAGCTCAACCAGTGAGCATGTGCTCAGATTGTCTGGGTAGTACAATTGCTTGAATCAAGTGAGAGTTAATCTTCCAGATAAAATAGTAATTGACAAAGTTCTCTAGACACTATCACCAAGTTAGTAGAACTTCGTGATGAACTATAATATGCAAGGGATGACGAAAGTAATTCCCGAGCTCTTCACGATGCTGAAATCGGCGAAGGTAGAAATCAAGAAAGAGCATCAAATGTTGATGGTTAACCAGACCACTTGTTTCAAGTAAAAGGCAAAGGGATAGAAGGGGAACTTCAAGAAGAATGACAAGCAAGTTGTCACTCCCATGAAGAAACCCAAAGCTAAACTCAAGCCTGAAACTAAGTGCTTCTACTGCAAAGGAAATAATCACTAGAAGTGGAATTGCCCTAGATATTTGGCGGATAAGAAGGATGGCAAAGTGAACAAAGGTATATTGGATATACAGATTATTGATGTGTATTTTACTAGTGTTCATAGCAACCCCTGGGTATTTGATACCGGTTCAGTTGCTAAAATTAGTAACTCGAAGTAGGAGTTGCATAATGAACATAAACTAGTTAAAGGATGAAGTGACGATGTATATTGGAAATAGTTCCAAGATTGATATGATCATCATCGCACACTCCCTATACTTTCGGGATTAGTATTGAACCTAAATAAGTGTTATTTGGTGTTTGTGTTGAGCATGAATATGATTTGATCATGTTTATTGCAATACGGTTATTCATGTAAGTTAGAGAATAATTGTTGTTCTGTTTACATGAATAAAACCTTCTATGGTCATACACCCAATGAAAATAGTTTGTTGGATCTCGATCGTGTGATACACATATTCATAATATTGAAGCCAAAAGATGCAAGGTTAATAATGATAGTGCAACTTATTTGCGGCACTGCCGTTTAGGTCATATTGGTGTAAAACGCATGAAGAAACTCCATAATGATGGACTTTTGGAATCACTTGATTATGAATCACTTGGTGCTTGCGAACCATGCCTCATGGGCAAGATGACTAAAACTCCGTTCTCCGGAACTATGGAGCGAGCAACATATTTGTTGGAAATCATACATACTGATGTATGCGGACCAATGAGTGTTGAAGCTCGCGGCGGGTATCGTTATTTTCTGACCTTCACTGATGATTTGAGCAGATATGGGTATATCTACTTAATGAAACACAAGTCTGAAACTTTTGAAAAGTTCAAAGAATTTCAGAGTGAAGTAGAGAATCATCGTAACAAGAAAATAAAGTTTTCTACGATCTGATCGTGGAGGAGAATATTTGAGTTACGAGTTTGGTCTTCATTTGAAACAATGTGGAATAGTTTCACAGCTCACGCCACCCGGAACACCACAACATAATGGTGTGTCCGAACGTCGTAACCGTACTTTATTCGATATGGTGCGATCTATGATGTCTCTTACCGATTTACCACTATCATTTTGGGTCATGCATTAGAGACAGCTGCATTCACGTTAAATAGGGCACCATCTAAATCCGTTGATACGACACCTTATGAACTATGGTTTGGCAAGAAACCAAAGTTGTCGTTTCTTAAAATTTGGGGCTTCGATGCTTATGTGAAAGCACTTCAACCTGATAAGCTCGATCCCAAGTCGGAAAAATGTGTCTTCATAGATACCCAAAAGAGACTGTTGGGTACACCTTCTATCACAGATCCGAAGGCAAAATATTCGTTGCTAAGAACGGATCCTTTCTAGAAAAAGAGTTTCTCTCGAAAGAAGTGAGTGGGAGGAAAGTAGAACTTGATGAGGTAATTGTACCTTCTCCCGGATTGGAAAGTAGTACATCACAGGAAATTGTTCCAGTGATTCCTACACCAATTAGTGAGGAAGTTAATGATAATGATCATGAAACTTTGGATCAAGTTTCTGCTGAACGTCGTAGATCAACCAGAGTACGTTCCGCACCAGAGTGGTACGGCAACCCAGTTCTGGAAATCATGTTACTAGACTATGATGAACCTACGAACTATGAGGAAGCGATGATGAGCCCAGATTCCGCAAAATGGCTTGAAGCCATGAAATCTGAGATGGGATCCATGTATGAGAACAAAGTATGGACTTTGGTTGACTTGCCCGATGATCGGCAGACCATCGAAAATAAATGGATCTTCAAGAGGAAGACCGACGCAGACGGTAATATTACTGTTTACAAAGCTCGACTTGTTGCGAAAGGTTTTCGACAAGTTCAAGGAGTTGACTACGATGAGACTTTCTCACCTGTAGCGATGCTTAAGTCTGTCCGAATCATGCTAGCAATTGCCACATTTTATGATTATGAAATCTGGCAAATGGATGTCAAAACTGCATTCCTAAATGGATATCTCAAAGAAGAGTTGTATATGATGCAACCAGAAGGTTTTGTCAATCCAAAAGGTGCTAACAAAGTATGCAAGCTCCAGCGATCCATCTATGGACTGGTGCAAGCATCTCGGAGTTGGAATATACGCTTTGATGAGGTGATCAAAGCATATGGTTTTATACAGACTTTTGGAGAAGCCTGTATTTACAAGAAGTGAGTGGGAGCACTACAACCTTTCTGATAAGTATATGTGAATGACATATTGTCGATCGGAAATGATGTAGAATTTTCTGGAAAGCGTAAAGGAGTGTTTGAAAGGAGTTTTTCAAAGAAAGACTTCGGTGAAGCTGCTTACATATTGAGCATCAAGATCTATATAGATAGATCAAGAAGCTTGATAAGACTTTCGATGAGTACATACCTTGATAAGATTTTGGAATAGTTCAAAAATTGGATCAGTCAAAGAAGAAGTTCTTGCCTGACTTGTAAGGTGTGAAGTTGAGTAAGACTCAAAGCCAGACCACGGCAGAAAAATATAGAGAGAATGAAAGTCATTCCCTGTGCCTCAGCCATAGGTTCTATAAAGTATGCCATGCTGTGTACAAAACACGTTGTGTACCTTGCCAAGAGTTTGACAGGGAAGTACAATAGTGATCCAGGAGTAGACCACTGTACAGCGGTGAAAATTATCCTTAGTAATTGGATGACTAAGGAAATATTTCTCGATTATGGAGGTGATAAAGAGTTCGTCGTAAAAAGGTTACGCCGATGCAAACTTTGACACTAAAACCAGATGACTCTAAGTATCAATCTGGATGCGTATTGAAAGTGGGAGCAATTAGCTAGAGTAGCTCCATGCAGAGCATTGTAGACATAGAAATTTGCGAAATACATAGGGATCTGTATATGACAGACCCATTGACTAAACTTCTCTCACAAGCAAAACATGATCACACCTCATTACTCTTGGGTATTAATCACATAGCAATGTGAACTAGATTATTGACTCTAGTAAACCCTTTGGGTGTTGGTCACATGATGATGTGAACTATGGGTGTTATTCACATAACGATGTGAACTATCGGTATTAAATCACATGGTGATGTGAGCTAGATTATTGACTCTAGTGCAAGTGGGAGACTGAAGGAAATATGCCCTAGAGGCAATAATAAAGTTGTTATTTGTATTTCCTTATATCATGATAAATGTCTTTTATTCATGCTAGAATTGTATTAAACGGAAACTTAGTACATGTGTGGATACATAGACAAAACAGTATGTCCCTAGTATGACTCTACTAGACTAGCTCATTGATCAAAGATGGTTATGTTTCCTAGCCATAGACATGAGTTGTCATTTGATCAACGGGATCACATCATTAGGAGAATGATGTGATGGACAAGACCCATCCGTTAGCATAGCACTATGATCGTTTAGTTTAACTGCTATTGCTTTCTTCATGACTTATACATGTTCCTATGACTATGAGATTATGCAACTCCCGAATACCGTAGGAACACCTTGTGTGCTATCAAACGTCACAACGTAACTGGGTGATCATAAAGATGCTCTACAGGTGTCTCCGAAAGTATTTGTGGTGTTGGCATAGATCAAGATTAGGATTTGTCACTCCGAGTGTCGGAGAGGTATCTCTGGGCCCTCTCGGTAACACACATCATAATAAGCCTTGCAAGCAAAAGACTAATGAGTTAGTCACGAGATGATGTGTTACGGAACGAGTAAAGAGACTTGCCGGTAACGAGATTGAACTAGGTATAAAGATACCGACGATCGAATCTCGGGCAAGTAACATACCGTTTGACAAAAGGAACAACGTATGTTGTTGTGCGGTTCTGACCGATAAAAGATCTTCGTAGAATATGTAGGAGCCAATATGAACATCCAGGTTCCGCTATTGGTTATTGACCGGAGATGAGTCTCGGTCATGTCTACATAGTTCTCGAACCCGTAGGGTCCGCACGCTTAACGTTTGATGACGATCGGTATTATGAGTTTATGAGTATTGATGTACCGAAGGTAGTTCGGAGTCCCAGATGAGATCACGGACATGACGAGGAGTCTCGGAATGTCCGAGACATAAAGATTGATATATTGGACGGCTATATTCGGACACCGGAAGTATACCGGAAAAGTTTCGGATTTATCGGGAATGCCGGAGGGGGTTACCGGAACCCCCTACGAGAGGGGATGGTCCATAGTGGGCCTAAAGGGTGAGAGAGAGGCAGCCCATAGGGCTGGCCGGCGCCACCACCTAGGAATCCTAGTTGGACTAGGATTGGGGGGGCGCCACCTCTCCTATTCCTTTCCCCCTTCTTCCTTTCGGTGAATCCTACTAGGAATAGGATTGCAATCCTATTCCTGGTAGGAATCCCTTCCCTAGCCGCACCAGGAGAGTTGGCCGGCCCCTCCTCCCTTGCTCCTTTATATACGGGGGCAGGGGGCACCCAAAGACACAAGTTGAATTGTTTTAGCCGTGTGCGGTGCCCCCCTCCACAGAATCACACCTCGGTCGTACCGTCGCGGAGCTTAGGCGAAGCCCTGCGCCGGTGAACACATCATATCCGTCACCACGCCGTTGTGCTGACGAAACTCTCCCGTGAAGCTCAACTGGATCAAGAGCTCGTGGGACTTCATCAAGCTGAACGTGTGCTGAACGCGGAGGTGCCGTACGTTCGGTGCTTGATCGGTTGGATCGTGAAGAAGTTCGACAACATCAACCGCGTCACTTGACGCTTCCGCTCCCGGTCTACGAGGGTACGTAGACACACTCTCCCCTCTTGTTGCTATGCATCTGGTAGATAGATCTTGCGTGATCGTAGGAAATTATTAAAATACTACGTTCCCAACAGCCACACAGGAGCCTGTCCAGCTGGTCGGGTCGGCAGCTGCGTGGGTCGGTGGAAACCTGGTTGGTGCGGGCCTGATGGTGGCCCTGCGGGTGTCCTCGGCAAGGGCCTTGCCGGGGCTCCGGCATGGGTCCTGTCGTGGCGCCTACTGTCATCCCCGGCAAGGTGCTTGCCGGGGGCCTTGTAGTTCTCCTTGGCTGGGATCCCGCCAAGGGTCACCGTCTTCTTAACTTGTATCTGATCTTGGATGTCTTCACAAAGATCTGCATGCCACCACGGGGATATCTCCCGAATCCTCGCTCCATGGGGGCGGAGGACTCAAGGGTGATCTGCTCCGTAGGCGCGGGGCGAGCTACCGTGGCAAGGGTCTTGCCGGGGCTGCCAGAGCCGGCTCCCCACAAGGACCTTGCCGGGGGAAGCCGCTTTGTCCCTTTGCTCTTTGTGGTCTTGTTCTTGGCGTTGCTCCAGTCTCCATCAAGCTTTGGTCTTACCCCGGCTCACCTCCCTTGCCATGCTTGGTGTGGTGGTGCCCGTGGCTCAGACTGCCCATGCACAGTCATAGGGGTACAAAAAGTGTACCCCTCTTTTTGTACACCGACAGGAGCCCCCGGGCTTGGGCCACACATAAGCGCGACACGTTGTTGGGCCAGGCCCAGAACGGTGCGCGGGCAGGCGGGGCGGTTTTCACCATGGTAAAAAAATTCGCGCGCTGCGCCTCCCACGACCCGCGCGCGCGGCGCGGGGTGGAGGGGCGTGCGTGACGTGGGCGGCATGCATGGGGCGGTTTCCGCAGGCATGCGTCACGTCGCAGTAAATGCGAAAGGAGGCGGCTCGCGTCTTCCCCTATAAAAAGGAATAACCATGAGCGCGCTGCTCACTTCCTCCATTTTCCTCGCGCATCTTCCAATCTCAGAGCCGCTGTTCCCTTTCTTCCTTCTTTCCGAAGCCTTCGCCGTCGCCTGTCGCCGTTGCTTCGCCATCCCCTTCCCTCGGCCCTCCCACTCAGTCGCTATGGCGTCCAAACCCGCCAAGGGCAAAGGGGCGGCCAAGGGCGCCGGGCCTGTGGCGTCGTCGGAGGGCGCGTTTACGGGGGATCGAACGAAGGCCGCTTTCTTCATCCCGTCGTCGGTCGATGTCCACGAGCTTCGGGCCGCCTTCAAACCCCTTTGGGGGGCGGAGACAGGAGGAAAGGGCTTGGGCCATCCGGCGACGCGCGTCATTCCGGCTGCTTGCGCCCAGCCTGGCTCAAATTGGTACCCTTTCTTTGTTGATTACTTCTCTTGCGGGTTGTGTCCCCCCTTCTCTGATTTCTTCTGTGACGTCGTGCACACCTTTGGCTTCTGCCTTTTGGATTTTACCCCAAATGCGGTGGCATGCATGGCTTTCTTCGCGCACCTCTGCGAGGGCTTCGTCGGAGTGCAGCCCAACACGGCGCTCTTCCGTCACTATTTCACCCCTCGGATCCAGCCGAGAGGCGCAGTCTCTGGATGCATCACCTGGATTCCGAGACCCAAGGTAGTGTACCCGGAGGGCGCCGTGAAGGAGAGGTGGGACGAATGGCGCGGCCGATGGTGCTGGGTTGAGGAAGACGAGCCGCCAACATTCTACAGGGTCCGCCGGGCACCGCCGGTCCATGGCAGCGACTGGAGCGACGTCGACGCCGCCGACGGGAGGCTCACCGTTGCCTTCACCAGGATCAACCGGCTCGTCCAGGCCGGGCTCACCCTCGAGATGATCGGGACGGATTTTATTCGCCGTCGGATCGCCCCGCTGCACAACAAGGGGAGGCCAGCCTAGCTCTTCAGGAACCCGACTGACGTCATGCGGCTCCGCCATGGCCTCGACCACAACCTCACAGTGATGGGACATGCCCATTTCCGTCAGCGGCTCTTCCATCTGGATGTGGGTCACGATGGCGAGGTCGAGCGGACCGGCAAGGCTGCGAAGGCTGCCGCAAAGGCCGGCAAGGCCTTCAAGGGGCAGCTCTTCAAGCTGCCAGCGGGAGTGGTCCCGCTGTGCAACAATTCGCGCCAGTCTGAGATCCTTGCCATGATGCCGGAATGCAGCGCGCACGGCCCCGTCTCGAGCTGGCAGGAGCCGGAGGACGAGGTCGTGCAGCAGTTCTTCGACACTCTGGTCGAGGTGTGCGTTGATCCTGACGCCGAGCGGTAGCTTGTCAGGGACACCACCCCGGAGGAGCTGGACTACATAGCCGCTAGGGCGAGGGAGGCGCAACTCATCAGGGAGGCCGGCAGCGCCGGAGGTATGGAGGACCAGGACGCCACGGCTGCGGAGGAGGAGGAGTTCGCCTAGTGGGCGGCGGCTGCCGGAGAGGCTAGCAGCGCCAGCACCGGAGCTCCACTGTTTGAAGACGCGGCCAACGAGTCGTCGTCGGAGGAGGACGCGGCGGCTGACCCGGCGCCAGCCAGGGGAAGAGGGCGAGTCTTGCGGCGGGCCTGTTCCGGCGAGCCGGTCCGGCCCGGCAAGACTACGCAGCCTCAATTGGCCCTGGAGGGGTCCGGGCGCCTCACGAGGGCCACGGCAGCGAAGAGGTCGACGAAGACCGCCGAGAAGAAGAAAGCGACAGCTCTCTCTTCGTCGAGGCGTGCATAAACTCCGCCCCCTTCTTCGCCTCCCCCGGCAGACGTCGATTCGGAGGGCGACGCGGAGTTCCCCTTCGACCTCGGGCCCCTCAGCCCAAAGAGGAAGAGGAAAACGGCGGAGGAGGAGGAGATGGACGACGAGTAAGTATTCCATTCCTTATCGACATTTCCATCTTCCTAGACCATGCCACTCATCTTGATTTGTTTTTGCTTCTTTCAGGGACGCAGAGACGCTGGCCCAGAGGGTAAAGAGGGACAAAGCTTCGGCGAGTAGCCAGCCCCCGGCTGGGGCTTCAGGGACACCACTGGTGGTGTTGAGCAGCTCCGACGGCAGCCCCCGGCACAGCCCCCAGCGTAAGTCCGCCAACCTCTTCTCGCTCGACATGCAGTATGCGTTTGATGCTAAAGGTGCTGACCTTGTCGGTTCTGTAGGACGGGAGTAGCAGGAGGAGGAGCCGCAGGGGGCTACTCCCAGCACATCACCCCCATCGACCACGCCGCCACGAGGGGCGTCCCCTGCAAGGGTACCAAGCATGGAGCCCACATGCATGGAGGAGGAGGGGAACTTGGGCGCTGGCGGCCCAGCCCCGGCGTCCGACGCTGGCGGGGAGGGAACTTCCGCTTCACAGCCCGTCGCTGGTGAGTCGCCTATCTTTTGTCTTTGCTTTTCCCTTGCGCTTTTTCTTGACTTCATTATCCCTATCACGGCCCAGGCCCTCCTTCAACGGATGCGGAGGACGTGGACGCCGTCATCAAGGAGGTTGCCGAGGAGGCTGCGGCGGAGGCCAACAAGATCGCCGCCGAGGAGGCTGCCAAGGACGCCGCCGGGGCCGCCGCGGATAAGGCCGCTGAGGATGCCGCCAAGGGTGTCGCCGAGGGTGCCGGCGGTGGGCCTGCCGGGGAGGCCGGCAAGGCCACAGCCGAGGAAGAGGCGATTGAAGATCATCCTTCTTCCTCCGCGACCTCGGGCCCCGGCAGGTATCTGAAGGTGGGCGGCAACCTTTTCGTCCATCTTGCCGGGGCGTCAAGCTCCCGGGCGCCCGCCGGGGGGATGGGAGTTTTTGATTGCGAGGTGATCGCCGCCACCGGGCTCGAGGTTGTTGATGAACCGGGTGCCGGCGGCGACGGCTCCCAAGAGGGCCAGCTCTTCCGGGCCATGGGGGCCAACTTCCGGAAGCTCCAGGCGCTCTACCGTGCCCGTCTGGACAAAGTTAAGTCCAGAACGGCAGCGGTGGCCGACGCGGAGGTGGACTTCCAGGCGCGCGTCGTTGAGGCGCAAACCTGGTTCCACCAGTCCCACGAGGAGCAGAGGGCCTTCCAGGAAGAACTGGCCAAGCGTAACGCGGAGCTCATCATGAAGATGGCCGACATCGAGAAGGCCCAGGAAGAGGCAGCGAACTTGGCTGCCATGGCGGAGGCCGCCCGGAACCAGCATCAAGCCGCCCTCGATTCCCAGGAAGAAGACCTCTCCGCGCGTGAGGCAAAGCTTGCCGCAACACTCCGCGGCAAGGATGAGGAGCTCGAGGCTCTTGTCGAGCGGCAGACTTGCCAGCTGAGGCAGAGGCACAAAGAGGCGCTCGATGCCCAAGCCCTGGCCCATGCCGGCAAGGTACAAGAGCTGGAGGTGGAACGGGACGGGCTGAAGGAGCAGGCCCTCAGGCTGTCCGACGAGAAGAATAGGCTCTACTGCGCCTTGACAGAGGCGCAGAGAGCGATCATCAACAGGACTGGGGAGCTCTCCGAGGCGCAAAACTCCATCAGAGATCTCAGGCTGAGGCTGGAGAATCTCGAGAAGATGCTGGCGGAGAGCTCTGCTCGGGCGGAGGCCTTGGCCAAGAGCCTGGAGGAGGAGAAGCAGCTGCGGGCGGACGAGGGCGCCTCCCACCAAGAATATGTGGTGGAGGAGAACAGGTGGATCAGCTGGCTGGAGGACATCGCCGGCAGGGTTACCTCACAGTTGGCCCTCATGGGGATGCCAAACGTGAGGTTTGCCCCTCAATGGAGCGGGTCCGTCAATGCCAAGCTGACCCTGTTCTTCGAGGGCGTCCTCAGTGCCTTGACTGATCTTCACTCCAACAGAACGACCACGCTCGCCGGGGAGGCCCGGCGGCTCTGCCGGGGGGTCATGACCAAGGTCCTCACCAAGGTGGCGTTCTGGAACCCCGCCCTCGACTTCGAAGCCGCGATGGACAGCTTGCCGGAGGATGCCAACCTCACGACGCTCATGGAGCGCATCAAGCCCATCATCAGCCGCATCGACGAAATCAAGAGGGTGGAGGGCGAACGCCGGGATTAGGCATCTCGTTCTTCCTTGCCGCTGCGGGTTCATGACCAAGACAAATTTTATCTTTAGTTAGAACCGAAGCGATGGCATGATGTAATATAACTTTGAAATATCTTCATAATCATGCATGTTATTTTCCTGTTTGCTGCCTCTTTGTGTGTCCACCCTACGTTAACTGGGTAGGCTTGCCGGTGCGAAATACCCAAGGCGGCGTCTTGGGGACGGGTTCCCATTGGCCTGCCGGGCGAGCGTGCTGCCGGGTCCGCCACCTTGCCGCTCTTAACTCAGCAGCTCGAACTGTTGAGTTTGACTCGAGTCAGAGTCGAGAGCTTTGTCAATTGCGGAAGGCTACCCTACCGTTTCCAACGCAGCTGTCTGAACTGTTGAGCGGACTCGAAACAGAACAAAGGCGTTGCCGATCGGGAAGGGCCCCATTTGCGTGCATGTTTCTTTTTGCACAAAGGATGACAGCTCCAAGGATAATAACCTTAAATAATAGGGTAGAAATATCCAAGGTTCGATGTAACTTAGCTTTTATTTGCAGTCGCTCGAGCGCAGGTCTTCCGGCCTCCTCAAAGGGCCACGAAAACGAGAGAGCGTCGGGCCAACCACTAGAGCCGATTCTCACAACTGCCCCCCCTACCTGGCGCGCCAAAGATGTCGGAGTATTTGGATCGACACCTATGGGATCACAAGAATCCCTACTACGGTTGCGGGGCGCGGGGTTGAGAGAAGAGCGGATCTAGTAGTCAGGGCACAGTTCCTTTACCCAGGTTCGGGCCGCAAAGATGCGTAAAACCCTACTCCTGCTTTGGTGGATTATATGTTTGTGTTCTTCAGCTAGTGAGGAGCTCCAACAGAGTCGTGAGGAGTTCTAAAAAGCCGAATCCTCCTCCTGGTCGCCTCGGGCCTCCTTTTATAGGGAAAAGGGGTCGCCATAGTGGCACACGGGAGGTGAAAAGGGTACAGTGATGCGAGGTTATCCCTCGCATTACAGGTTAAGGCGCATTTAATGCGCTTACCTTAGGTGTCCTTGCTTTATCGGGGACGGGGGGAGACGTCCGTCTTGTCTGTCGCCGCTCCTCCTCGTGTGGACACGCGCCCTGGCCAGCAGTGCCTGAGGTGCCATGTAGGCAGACAGGCAGCTGAGGTGGCGCAACGGCGGGTCTCCACGAAGATCTGTGGGTTGCCACGCAGGAGCCTGTCCAGCTGGTCGGGTCGGCAGCTGCGTGGGTCGGTGGAAACCTGGTTGGTGCGGGCCTGATGGTGGCCCTGCGGGTGTCCTCGGCAAGGGCCTTGCCGGGGCTCCGGCATGGGTCCTGTCGTGGCGCCTGCTGTCATCCCCGGCAAGGTGCTTGCCGGGGGCCTTGTAGTTCTTCTTGGCTGGGATCCCGCCAAGGGTCACCGTCTTCTTAACTTGTATCTGATCTTGGATGTCTTCACAAAGATCTGCATGCCACCACGGGGATATCTCCCGAATCCTCGCTCCATGGGGGCGGAGGACTCAAGGGTGATCCGCTCCGTAGGCGCGGGGCGAGCTGCCGCGCAAGGGTCTTGCTGGGGCTGCCAGAGCCGGCTCCCGGCAAGGACCTTGCCGGCGGAAGCCGCTTTGTCCCTTTGCTCTTTGTGGTCTTGTTCTTGGCGTTGCTCCAGTCTCCATCAAGCTTTGGTCTTACCCCGGCTCACCTCCCTTGTCATGCTTGGTGTGGTGGTGTCCGTGGTTCAGACTGTCCGTGCACAGTCATAGGGGTACAAAAAGTGTACGCCTCTTTTTGTACACCGACACGGGGTGTCCAAGGTACATGATCTCTTGACGCCAAACGGTAAAGAATGGAATGAGAGCTTGGTAGATGATATGTTCTCATCGGAGGACGCCAAGGATATCAAACAAGTAGCTTTCGGGGGTCCAAACATGGAGGACTACATCACCTGGAACTAAACGAAAAACGGACAGTTTACGGTGAGATCAGCCTACCACTTGCGAATGACGCTAAATGGGGTGAAGATCGGACAGCCGGGATCTTCTTCCTCGGTTCATAAGCATAAGGGATGGTGCCGGGACCCCGACTTAGAAGTTGAGATCACCGAGTGCACGTGTACAGTGATCCCAGAGATCAATGCTCACTGAACACACAGAAGCTGAATAACAAGAGTCTTACATCCATACATATCGTCTTACACAAATTAAGGCCACTATGGCCAAGTCTTACATAGATAAAGCCTCACGGGCTGAATAGCAAATAACACAAATAGCGGAAGTCTTCGATGATAGGTAGAACACATGCCATCTGCCTTAACCCTACAGGCATTCTGACTGGGATAGCGTCCTAGTTCGCATGTTCGTCTCCAAAGAACTCTTCCTCAAATTCCTGTTCCTCCATGCCTGGCCAATTAGATAACCAGTGGCAAGCCAATGAGTACTTTGAATGTACTCGCAAGCAACCCATGATGTGGTTCAAAATAACAATGCCAACTGAACAATAATGAGCAATCTAGCAATGGGCTAGAATAAATATTCCACCATTAAGTGTATGCATCAACGAGTTCACGTAACCTTGAAAACAGGTTACTGATATCAACATGAATATGATTCAACTCATCGAGTCAAGTCACCACCTTGACTCATCACACACACATACTTTCATCGATGAAGTAAAATTCTGGACGTAGTTTAAGTAGCACCACCCAACTGTCCATGACCGTGGACACGGCTATTCGAATAGTTTTACACTCTGCAGAGGTTGCGCACTTTACCCACAAGATCCGGGAAGCTTTCGTGTCATCCACGATCCCGCAGTACCCCAAGTACTCGGGGGAAGCACCCGGTCATTATCTTTCCTTAGACGACACTAACATAGAGTCCACTCGTTGGTACACGGCCCTCGCATACAAACAATAGATCACGGGACTTGCCCTAATTTCAATGTCACGCGTACCCGAAGGGACCAACGGTGTGTCCGGTGCCTTGTAAAAACAGTCATGGTCGTCTATCCAAGCACGACCCCGTCCCGGGAAAGACCTCAAGTCTTCCCGTCACTAGTAATGCGGGCACCATGCTAGTATCGACCTAAGTAATCAATAAAGCCACGTCCCATAAGGGGTAGTGTGGTTGCACATGTTTGGTTGGGACGGTAGTCACACATAAATCTAATCCATTATTTCACCCATGCACGAGATTTTACCGGCACATCACTTCTTCCTCAAGTGATGACCTAACTCAACATCACCCTCGAGCATTAGGGGCACCCGATGGGATTTATGCAAAGATTTCAACCACAAAGGTTTCATGTCACACATGCATCACTAAGCATCACTACTAACTACTTGCATGTCGTCTAGCATATAGCAAGATCAAGAGCAAAGCATGCATCATGTGGTGGTTCATCTAGGTCACCACCGTAACTCTATCATCATGCATCGGAAACAAACGGGTTCCGAAGAACAAGTGTATCATGGTCAAAGGGCTGCTTGCCTGGATTGGCTTGGTATTCAAAGTCTTCAAATCCTTCTCCTTCTCCTTCTTCAGCAACTTCGTCAAATACGGGATCTAATCGTCGCAAAATAACAACGGGAAAATAAGACCACAATGAATACAGAAAAATCAAAGTGCTCAGAAAAATGTCAACTTATTTTTGTTAAATACTAGAGGGAAAACTAAGATGGAGAGAATTCTTAGTTGGAGTTTTGGAGTGACAGAATGGAATCTAGGGATTATAGAACATGAGTTTTATTGCTCAAATTTGAATTTAAATTTGAACAGAACAGAAAAGTTTCATGGATTTGTGTGAAAGTGACACCATTAAATAGGTTGGAATATTACAAGATTTTAGGAGTTGGAATTATTTCATTTGGACTAATATTCATTTCTGTAAAATTATTTGAAATAATTACAGAAAGAATAAAAAGAAATGGCCCTGTGCCACTGGGCCAGAGCGGCCACAGTGCACGGCCCAGGGCGTCTGGCCCAGTCGCTCGGGCGCCAGCGCGCGCACGTCAGGGTTTTAAACCTGACGGGCGGGGCCCAGCGGTCAGCGGCAGCGAGGGGAGAGAGGGAGCGGTGAGGATGACAGGCGGGGCCCGCCTGTCATCTTCAACCTCTCGACCACGGCGACGGCGAGCTCACCGGCGTCGATTCCGGCCACGGGGAAGCCAACGGAGGGCAGGGATGGGATCAGCGATGAGTCGCGGAGGTAGTGGTGGTGGTGCGGCTCGCCGGGGAGGTCGGGTTCGTCGGCGGCGAGGTGGGACGGCGGAGGGTCGTCGGGAAGCTGCTAGCTAGCTCGTTTCCGGCAGCTGCAGAAGGGGAAAATGGAGGGGAACGCATCAGTGGTGCATGGTGGTTCCAAATCGAGCAAAAGGAAGGGCGGAGGAGGCCTGTACCCCGAGATCTCCGGCTGCCCGACGCGGCGGAGCTCCGGTCGATCCCGAGCACATGGGCTTTCTGGGGAGGAGTGAGTGGTGCGGGAGTGTTGCTGGGGGTGTGTTGAGGCTGCTGGTGCCGTTGGAGAGGCCGGGGCACGCTTATATAGCCGCGCCCACGGTCCACCGTGGACTCGTGCGCCGGTGAGGTTGCAGGCGAGGCCAGAGGCTGTTCTGGCGCCTGTGATCGAGCCGGGGAGGATCGTGGACATGTTCCACGCCTAGTTGAGGGGAGAGGAGGAGCGGGGGGACGCTCCGGACAGCGCGCACGTGTGAAGCCGAGGAGTGGACGTTGCGGGGCGGCCGGCGCGCGTGTGGAGACGGCCACTGGAGGGAGAGAGAGGAGGGGGACAACACCGGTGGAGGTTGCGGACGTCGAGGGGCGTTGGGAGGCGCGAGGGGAGAGCTCGAGGTTGTCGGCTGCGCTGGATTGGGCGAAGCTACAGTGCGGTGGCGCACTGTAGCGCGCTCTGGAGCGCCCTTATCGCATGCCATGGCATGCCATTGGCCCTCTAGACGCGTCCACCGTGTCTGGGGGGGTCCAGGGTGATGCAAGCACTACGGATGAGGCTTTGGATGCTCTGGAGATGCTGTGAGAGAGAAGAGAAGCTGGTGACTTGGTAGAAAATGGTTGTCCAGCAGGGTGAACTAGGGTTTTTACCCCTCAATCATGGAGCTGGGGACTTGGGGGAGTTACTGGAGGTAGATAGTAACTAGATGAACGTGTGGTAGAAAGTTGTGGCCAAGGTAAATAGTAAAAGTTATCAAGAAGAGGGTTTTGGTAATTTTGCAGAAGGTGTTTGATCAATGTTTGGTCAAGCAAATGATCTCCACTTGCCATGACACTTAACAGGATTGAATGACATGTGAAAATAGGGTGCTTCACCAAATTTGGGCTCATTTGAAGAAACTAGCCAATGTAACTTTGGTGAATCCTAGAAATCAACAGAAATGGATTCATGTTTGAGTCAGGCTAATCATCTCCCCTTGATGCACGACTTGGTGTAGTTTCATCATTTGTGGTATTGATCATGCCCACAAAGTTTGAAGCTCCAGGTAAAAAGTTGGTAATGTAAAGTTGTTCAAATTTGCATTTGAACAGAAAGGGTTTTGGGGTGTTCTGATCAAGTTGCTCTACTCCAAATCTTATGCCATTTGGTCTAGATGCCTTATTGGGCCATTCTAGCATGTGCACCAAATTTGAGAGCATTTGGACAAGTTTGGCAATGTAGAATTGCTCAAACTTCAAATATGGACAGAATGGTTATGAAGGGTTTTGAGGATGTTTTCTTGCTTCCCAAGGCATGTGACTTGGCAAGATCATCATATATGTCATAAGTGACATAATAGAATTTCCCTGGAATTTTTGGAGAATATTTCCTTTGTAAATATTTCAAAAGCTTGAAATATCCAGAAAGGGTTTTGGAAGGATTTGTCCCATATTTTGAACATGACCAAGTGTTGAAACTCTTATATATGGACAATATATGTCCTATGAGTCTCCCTGAATTTTGGCAAATATTTTTGAAATACTTAAATAATTTTTCCCTATTAAAGACCATTTCTGGCCTTAAGAAAAAGCTTTTAAATAAAATAGGAAAATAACTCTTAAAATTATACTTTTGTGGTTTCTGGGAGTCCTATGACTACTAGGTCTCAAATGTACCTTTTGAAATAATTTTCTCACCCTAAATCAAGCACTTGCAGTGCAAACCTTAATTCAGGGGTTTTTTGGAAAACTAAGTTTATAAAATACATTTTGGCCAAATTAATTTTGTAAGAAAATACTATACTGTTATATAACACTTGGCATGATCATTGGGCAGAAGTTTTGGGTATGGAGATGAATTCTACAACAGGTAATAGTTGACTTTATTGAGCACATGAAAAAGCACATGAAGAAAAACCCAATTCCAAATAAAAGCCAAATGATGCCAAAAAAAATTGTTGGTCCAAATTTTCATGCTTCATTGATGCAAATAACATGTTACAAAATGCAGGGTGTGACTCTTGTGCTCCAAATAAAGCGAAGATCCACATGTGGCGGCTCATGTGGAATGTACTAGCGGTGGGTGCGGAGTTACTACGGCGACTCATTAAGCCTGGGGTGTTCTGCACAGCTTGTGGGAGAGAAGAGACACTCCATCACAGGTTTTGGACGTGCCCACATTCGGTGCTTTTATGGAAATTTTTGCGCTCGGAGAAAGGAGTCGATGTGGCAACACCACCGAGTAACATTGACTCCTCGAGTGCACTTCATCATGGCTGCTGGGATGGTTCGCGGAGGCGGGGGTGGACGAGCGGGCAGTGATGGTCCAAGCTTGATATGGACTATGGCTGGCTCGGAACGAAGCGAAGGACGGCAAGAAGATTGCAGCACCACATGAAATAATGACCTCAGTGTGCGCGTATATGTCGGAATGGAGTGATGTGCATAGAAGGGAGGCCCTGGAGCAGAAAATGAAGGAAGCGTGCAAATGGACAGCACTGACGGAGGGGTGGATCAAAGCAAACTCGGATGGAGCGGTGTTGTCGGGGGAAACTGTCCACCACGAGCACCTATGGGACCGGAGCCCCTTGTTCGTGCGGTAAGGGAGCGGAGGGAGCACAAAGAGCAGATCGTGGAGAGCACGCGGGCAGTTTACCCAGGTTCGGGCCGCGATGGACGCGTAAAACCCTACTCCTGCTTAGTTTGTATTGAGTTGGGGAGCTCGGGAGCTTGAAGAACTAGCTACACCGAGCGTATGAGCGATCTAGGTTCCGAACCCTTTCTACGTTGTGCATGGGCCTCCTTTTATAGCCCAAGGGGTCACCGACAGGTGTCAACGTAGGAGAAAGGGTAAAAATGTAATAGTGGTGGTAGCTGTAACAGTGCGGGAACAGTGGATGAACAGTGCATGAACAGTGGTCATCACCTACTTTGACAGTGGGGGACAAGGGCATTAAATGCCCGTCACCGTCGACCCCAAAAGCGCCCGCCCTTGCGCCTCCGTTTGCCACGGCGATGGCTTTGTCACCGTGGAGTGCCACCGTGTCCCCCAGGCTGCACAGCCATCCGCCACGCGTCCCTGGAATGGCCCCAGGGCGACGCGTGGTTCGATGAGCTGGAGCGTGGGCACACAGCGTAACTCCCCCCGGCAAGCACCTTGCCGGGGCCTTGACCTTGCCGGACCCGGGAGCTTGTCGGGCTCTGAAGCTTGTCGCTCCCCGGGCCCTGCCGAGGCGCATGCTGCGCCGAGGCATGTCTTCTGAAAAGTGATCTTCTAGTCTTCCTGGCAAGCTCCTCTTGCCAGGGTCTTGTGCTAGTGAGGTAATCTTGAGCCTGGGACGGCCTTCCCGGCAAGCTCCACTTGCCGGGGCCTTGAGCTTCTGTCTTGTATACTTTGTTTTTGAATGGCTTTATATGGGGCAGAAAGGTCTCCGGCAAGCACGTGGTAGGCCCTGCCGCGGGGAGCTGCTACTGCCCGTGCACCAGTTGGGGTACTGAGGTACCCCTACCTTAGTACACCGACAGGAGCCCCCGGGCCTGGGCCACACACGGTGCCGAGCGCTGTTGGGCCAGGCCCAAAACAGTGCACGGGCACGCGCGGCCCACGGCACGTCGAATCCACTTCCGCATCCGCCGCGCCCCTCCGTAACGGCACGTGTCGATTGCAGCGTCGTGGGAGGGAACGTGGCCACGTTCTTTTAATGGAAAGAGCGAAACGTCCCCCACTTCCCCATAAAAGCAGAGGAAGCAGGAGCGGTTCCCCTCCTACGCCTTCATTGCTTCTTCTTCCATCTCCGGAAATTCCCCTCTGCGCTCCGCCTCCACACCTCCTCCGCTGTCTCTTGCATCTGCGGCGCCGCCGGACTCTTCGTCCCCCTTCCCTCGCCGCCTCCGCCATGGCCCCGAAGACCGAGAAGGCGAAGGCGGAGAAGACCAAGAAGGAAAAATCTGAGCAGGCGGCGAGGCTTGCTCTTCTGCGGAAGAGGAATGTCGTCTTCGCGCCGAGGCTCAGCGCGCGGGAGCTCTGGAACAAGTACTGCTTGTTCTGGGCCAAGGAGACCAAGGCGCATCCCCGGACCAGAGCTTATCCCGCCGCCGCCAAGGACATGTACCCCGGCGGGTATTTCTTCTTCGCCGTTTTCTTCCACTGCGGCCTTTGTCCTCCCTTTTCCGAATTTTTCTGCGACATCATGAACACCTACAACCTCCATCTTCTAGACTTCACCCCCAACGCCATCCTTACGATGGCGGTTTTCGCACATCTGTGCGAAAACTATATTGGGATCTATCCGAATGTAGCACTGTTTAGGCACTTCTTCACCCCTAGAGTAGAGGCCGGCGCCCCCCTCTCCGGGGGGATTTCTTGGGTCTTCCGCTTGAACAAGAAGGAGTCCTATCTGCGAGGAGAGCTCCGCGGCAAGTGGGAGGAGTGGCGCGCGGACTGGTGCTGGATAGTAGAGGACGAGCCGCAGCCCTTCACCGCGCCGCGCACAACCGCCATAGTGCGCGGCAGGGACTGGAGTGAGCTGGACTCGGACGACATCAAGCTCAACGTCGCCCTTGTCAGAATCCTTCGTCTCCGGGCAGCCAAGTTATCCATGGGAGAGGTAGGAGCAGATTTCCTCCGCCGCCGCATCGCCCCTCTTCAGGAGAGGAAGAGGCCAGCGTGGGAGTACGGCAACGCGGCGGACATAATGAGATTGCGCCCGGGACTGAACTTCAATTTCACGTCGCTGGAGCTGAAGGGGATGGTCCGGGAACTTTTTAAGCACGACCCGGCCCACCCAGAGTGGTTCAGAGCTCCCCGGGGAGTGGTGCCCCTCTGCAACAGCACGGCCCGGGATCCCCTACGCGCAATGATGCCCGCATGCGACTCGCATGGCGTGGATCCAACATGGATAGCGCCCAAGCCAGACGCCATCATGAGCTTCTTCGACAACTTGGTGGAGGTGCCGAAGGATAAAGATGAGATCAAGGGGCTCACCCGGGACACCATCGACCGGGAAATTGCTTATATAGCTTCTCGGGTGGAAGAGGCCGCTGCAGCCGCAGCGGCAGGAGAGTTTGGCTTCACGGTTGAAGAGGCAGAGGCTGCGGATGCGTCCTGCCAAGCTGAGGAGGCGGAGATCCGCAGGCTATTGAAGCTTCCTCCCGACGAGCTCGCCGGGGTCCCTTCTTTGAGGCACGCCGGGATCCCCGGAGTTGTGACCGAGGCCGCGGCGAGAGGCGAGGTTGCCGGAGGAAACAGAGGCGCCGGAGGGAGCACGGCCGCAGGGCAGGGCGCCGGGCCCAGCGAGCTGGCCGAGGAGGAGGAGGAGGACGCCGGGGCCGGCGAGGACTCCGGTGGATCCCTGGGGCTCTACCACGACGACGTCTCTTCGTCATCGGAGACCTCCCCGCCTCGGGCAAGCCCCAGGCGATCTCCGCTGAAGCGCCTCCGCAAGGCGACGACGGGTACGAGGGCGCAGGCGCCCCGACAACAACCAGCTCGCCGGGCGGCGCGAGCTACCCGGGGGAGCCAAGCTGCGACGGGAGCGCCCGGCGCACCAACCGCGGCGGAGGCGCCCCGCATGTCAGTGCCAAGCGGCGGAGGGTCTTCACAGAGCGGAGCGGCTGCTCCGCCCGCTCCCCGGGCCTCAGCGTCCACAGGGGCTGGGTCTTCGCAGCCCCCAGTCCCGGGGACCGCCAAGTGCCCGAGGGAGCCTTCTCCTCCTGCTCCTCGCGCGGACGCGCCCCAGGTGGCGTTCGACTTCTCCGCCCTGAGCGACGACGACGACGACGAGGAACAGGAGTAAGGACTTGAAGTTTTGTATCTTCTTTAATTTCGTTCTGATTTTTCCTTCGATGATTCTGATCCTGTTTCTTGCTTGGATTCCAGGACCCTGGCCCAGCGAGCGGCGAAGAAGTCCAAGGTTCCCGTCGTCGAGGTCGAGGACGACTCGCCCGTCGCGGCGACAGGGGACGTGCCAGCGACGAGCTTGCCGGACCCGAGCGCTGCTCCGAGGAGCAGCCCCCAGCGCAGCCCCCAGCGTAAGTTTGGTTTTCGATTCTTCCGCTCGTCGGGCGCGCTTGAGGATTTTGTCTTGTGCTAATATCTTGATTGTCTTGTACAGAAGTGGAGCCGCAGCCACGGGAGCACCCGGAGATCACTCCCGAGGAGCCGCAGGCCCAGCCGTCCCCGCCAAGGACGAACTCTCCGGCGAGGGAGAGCACTCCGCCAAGGGCGGGTACTCCGCCAAGGGCGAGTACCCCGCCAAGAGCGAGCAGCCCGGCGAGGGTGGCCACCCCGCCAAGGGAGAGCTCCCCGGCGAGGGAGCCTGCCGTTGACGAAGTCCGTCAAGGTAAGTTTTGTAATCTTGTCTTCTTGGATTCGTCTTTTTTTTGGATATTTGCTTGAACTTCTTCTTCTTTTTCTTCTTCTTCTAGATCCTCCTCCCCCAGAGCAGATGGAGACGGAGATCGTTGTCGAGGAGGAGGGCGCGCAGGGCGACGGCGGCAACGCCCCTGTCGCTGAAGACACGGCGGGAGCCGCCGAGCCTGCCGCGGAGGAGACTGCTCCGACCGCAGACGCAACGGCCGGGGAGGGGGACGGCGGCCATACTGCCGGCCCGGAGGCGGCAGGAGCGTCGAGCGCTGCGCCGGCCGCCGACCCCTCCACCGAGAAGGAGCAGTCTGCCTACTACCTTGAGGCCCCCAACGGCGTCTTCATCCAAGTGCCGTGGGGATCCTCATCGCGAGCCCCCGAGGAGGGAGAGGCCTTCGATGGAGAGGTCCTCGCCTCCGCGGGTCTGAAGATTGTCGAGGCGCCTGGCGGGAGTGACGAGCCCGAGGAGGAGAAGTTGCTCCACCAGCTCCTGGCCCTTTACCGGGCCAGGCAGGCGAAGCTTGAATCTCGGGAGGCCCTCACCGCCAAGGCCGCAGCTGACATGGAGAAACGTGCGGCGGAGCTCCGCGCTGCCAACCAAGCGGCCCTCCGCGACGTGGCGGAGGAGCGCGAGAGGCTTGTCGGGGAGTATCAGGAATGGCTCCTGGAGAAGGCCGAAGCCGAGGAGTAGCAGCGACTCGCCGGAGAAGAGCTGTCCCGGCGAGAAGGAGAGCTCACCCAACGGAAGGTCAACCTCGACGCTCACGAGGAAGACCTTACCGCCCGGGAGCAGGCCCTTGGCGGAGAGCTGAAGGAGGCAAAGGCCGCCGCGGCCGCCACGAAGACCGCCAAGAAGGAGCTCGAGGCCAAGGTTGCGCAGCTGGAGGAGTTCTTGAAGGCGAGCACGGAGAGGGTCAACGCGCTCAACGTAGAGCGCGAGAAGGACGCCCACACTAACTCTGAACTCCAGGTGCGTCTTTCCAAACAAGGCGACGAGCTGAAGGCCGCCAAGGACTCGATCGCGGACCTGGAGCTGAAGGTTTCCACGCTGAAGGACTCGCTCGACGCCGTCCGGGACCGGGAAACCAAACTGAAGGAAGAGCTCCGCAAGGAGCGAGGCTTGGTGGAGAGCGCCACCACAGCGGCCAACAACTTCCGCCAAACCGTCGAGGTATGGACCGAAGACCTGGTGGCCTCTACAGCTAGCATCGACAAGGAGCTGATGGCGCTGAGGGTGGAGCATCTTATATACTCTCCGGATCCAAACCTCCTCCACAGCGCCAAGCTCAGCCTTTTCTTCAGAGGGGTCGCGCCGGCACTTGCAGATCTTCAGAAGAAGCTCCCCGCGCAACTGGCCGAGGAGTCGCGCCAGCTCTGCGCGGGGACCTTGGAGCGCGTCCTGACGAAGATAGTGTACCGCAACCCGGGCATAAATCTCGTCAACGTTCTCCGTAGCTTGCCGGCCGACGCGGATATGGAGGCACTGAAGGCGCAGGTCGCCCATATTATCGCCAAGGTGAACAAAATCTCCAGGGTTGAAGGCGACCGCGTGGATTAGTCCTCCTTTTCTTTATCTCTTTTGTTGCTGCATAGTGTGTCATGAACTTATTAGTCATTGAGACAAGTTATCCCTTGTAATATATTATCTTATTTTGATCAATCAGATGCAATGTTATCTCCCTTGTCTCGGTCCTCTACTTTGTATGTTTTCGACCCTACGCTTCTAGGGGACTTGCCGGCAAGGGGCCCTTGCCGCGAGCGCTGAGTACCGGACTCCGAGCAGCCTGCTGGCCAAGGTCTTACCGGCAAGCAACCTTGCCGCAGCTAGTCGCAACGCACTTAGCTTGCTGAGTAAACTCGGAAACGAAGCAAGGGCGCGACACTTGTCGCAGCTCACTTGAGTCGTTGAGCGTACTCGAAAACAAGATAAGGGTGCGGCTAGCCACGGGTAGGTTCCTCCGCGCACAGGTTTTCCATACAAAGTGTGGCTGTTCAAGGAAGACAACTAAAATTAAAAAATTTGAACTGCTCAAATTCTGGTAACTTAGCTTTCGTATATCGCTTGCTTCCCGGTAAGGCTTCTCTTTCTTGAGCAGCACTTGGTTCATCTTCCATCTCCTTCCCCCCCGGCAAACTTGTGCGCGAGGAACATTCCTTCTGCTTAAGAGGGAAAGAAAAAGAAGAGGGAAACAAGTATACGGCCTTTCGGCTTGCTAATGCTCACCGGATACGTATGTTGCACAAGAAATGCCAAATAACGCATGCAAATAGCGGAGAAAAGCATGGAGAAGGCAAATAGCGCAAAACACAAAAGCTTTACTGATGCACGGGGTCTGCGACCGGCTTTGTACAAAGGGTTACATGCAACAGCGGCAAAGCTTGTACAAAAGGTGGTTGCCGGAGCGGATCACGGCAACCGCGCCTTATGGGTGAAACTTGCGAAGATGCTCTATGTTCCAGGAGTTGCTCACCGGTAAGCCCTCTTCGGTCTCAAGGCGGACAGCGCCGGGCCTTGTTACTTGTCTCACCCGATAAGGGCCTTCCCACTTCGGCGTCAACTTGTTGGAATTCTTGGCGGACTGAACACGCCGAAGAACAAGGTCGCCTTCCTCGAGACTCCCGGCCTTAACCTTGTGGCTATGATAGCGGCGCAAGGCTTGCTGGTATCGAGCAGCTCGTACAGCAGCCTGGAGACGTTCCTCCTCGAGGAGCAATGCATCATCTTGTCGCAGTTGCTCTTGTTCGAGCTCATCATAAGCGAGCACTCGAGGAGATCCGTATACGAGTTCCGTGGGGAGAACTGCCTCTGCTCCATAGACTAGAGCAAAGGGTGTCTGTCCGGTGGCTCGACTTGGTGTCGTTCTGATTGACCAAAGAGCCTCCGGTAGCTCCTCTATCCAGTTTCCTCCGCGCACTTGCGCAGCCTGTCAAAGGTTCTTGTCTTGAGTCCGCGCAGCACTTCAGCATTGGCCCTCTCCGCTTGACCATTGCTCCTCGGGTGAGCAACAGAAGCGAAACAGACCTTGGCACCAAGGTCTTGGACGTACTGCATGAAGGTGCGGCTAGTGAATTGTGTGCCGTTGTCGGTGATGATCCTGTTAGGGATTCCGAAACGGCAAACAATCGACCTGAAGAACCTGACCGCTGACTGTGCTGTCACCTTTCTCACCGGTTCCACTTCTGGCCACTTTGTGAACTTGTCGATTGCAACGTACAAGTACTCAAAGCCCCCGACAGCACGAGGGAAAGGGCCGAGGATATCGAGCCCCCAGACCGAGAAGGGCCAGGACAAAGGGATTGTTTGGAGAGCTTGAGCTGGTTGATGAATTTGCTTCGCATGGAACTGGCACGCTTCACACTTGGTTACTAGTGCAGTTGCATCTTGGAGGGCTTCTTGCCAGAAAAACCCTTGCCGGAAAGCTTTCCCGGCAAGTGCCCTTGCGCCAATGTGGTGGCCGCATATGCCTCCGTGTATTTCTTCCAACAGCTTCTGTCCGTCTTCTCTGGAGATGCACTTCAACCTGACACCATTGAGTCTTCTTCTGTACAACTCGTTATCCACGAACTGGTACATACTTGACTACCTGGTTATCTTTTCTATCTCCTCTGGGTCGTCGGGAAGTTCTCCAGTTTGCAGAAAACGAACGATCTGCTGCGCCCATGCCGGAGCCCGAGGCTCAACGGCAAGGACTAAAGGCTCGAGGGCTGCTGCGGGAACCCCAGCTTCCACGGCAAGAACCTCCGGTTCTGCCGGAGCGGACGGTCCCCCGGCAAGCTCGCCGGGGCGAGGCTTGTCGGGAATGCTTGCTTCAACTGTACAGATCCGAGGATCTGCAGGAGCAAACTGTTCCTCAGCATTCCGATCATTGATCTTGGGGACCTTGGCGGCGGTTTCAGGAAGATCCGCCGGCAAGTAGTCGCCGGAGACCAACTTTCTCTTCTTGAACTGCCCAATTGATGGTGTAACGGATGGTTGAGTCAGCTTGAGCAGGAAGGTCCCTGGTTCCACAGGTAACTTCATTGCAGCACACTTTGAAAGTCCATCTGCTATATCATTCTGAGCTCTAGGAACGTGCTCCATTTGCAGACCTTCAAAGTGTTCTTCAAGCTTCCTCACTTCATCTACATAAGCTTCCATCAAAGGGCTCTGGTAACTCTTGTTAACTTGTCGGACCACCAACTGAGAATCTCCCCGGACAATCAGCTTCTTGATCCCAAGTTCGGCCGCAATCCTGAGGCCGGCAAGCAAGCCTTCATACTCAGCAGTATTGTTTGTTGCTTGCTCCCTGGGAAAGTGCATCTGGATAACATACTTGAGGTGCTCTCCGGTGGGCGCGATGAGTACCACACCGGCACCGGCGCCTTACAGCGAGAAGGCACCATCAAAGTACATCACCCATTCACTTGTCGCTTCTTGTACGGGTACACTTGTCTCTGGAACTTCCTCATCGGGCGTCGGGGTCCATTCAGCTATGAATTCCGCCAAAGCTCGGCTCTGTATGGTTGAAGTACTTTCAAACTTGAGCCCAAAGCTCGACAGCTCCAATGCCCACTCAACGATCCTGCCTGTTGCTTCTGGATTGTGCAATATCCTCTTCAGCGGAAAGCGAGTGACCACTGTTATCTCATGTGCTTGGAAATAATGGCGCAGCTTTCTCGAGGCCATGAGGAGGCCGAAAAGCAACTTCTGCACCCCGGAGTATCTTGATCTAGCCCCCTGCAAGAGGGAACTTACAAAATACACCGGGCGCTGCACCATCTTTCTTCGCACTTCTCCTTGATCCTGCGCAGAGTTGTCCTTGTCGGGGCCAGAGCTTGTCGGAGCAGCCCCCTGCTTGTCGCTGGATTCGCTTGCCGGTGGTGCAGACTCCTCGTCGGCCTCCCTCTCCGCTACTAACGCAGCACTAACCACCTGGTTGGTTGCCGCTAGGTACAGCAGCAACTTCTCCTGTGGCCTAGGTGCGACAAGTATTGGAGTGGAGGACAGGTACCGTTTCAAGTCTTGCAGCGCTGCCTCCGCTTCCGGAGTCCATTTCATAGGACATGCCTTCTTCAAAATCTTAAAGAAAGGCAGGGCGCGTTCTGCAGACTTCGAAATGAACCTACTGAGGGCAGCTACACAACCTGCAAGTCTCCTTACGTCCTTGACGCGCTTCGGGGCTTCTATCTGCTCGATGGCTTTTATCTTGTCGGGGTTGGCTTCAATCCCCCTCTGTGACACGAAGAACCCGAGAAGCTTGCCGGAGGGGACTCCAAAGACGCACTTCTCAGGGTTCAACTTAAGCTGGATCTTGCGCAGATTTTCAAATGTCTCTTCCAAATCTTGGATCAGTGTATCCTTGCTCTTGCTCTTCACCACGATGTCATCCATGTAGGCTTCTACATTTATGTGGATCTGTGGCTCAAAAGCAGTATGTACTACTCTTGCAAATGTTGAGCCTGCATTCTTCAATCCGAAAGGCATGCGAATAAAGCAATAGGTGCCACATGGAGTAATGAATGCAGTCTTCTCTTCATCTTCCTCGGCCATGAAAATCTGGTGGTAGCCCGAATATGCGTCAAGAAAAGAGAGCAGCTCACATCCGGCAGTGGAGTCAACAATCTGGTCAATGCGTGGCAAGGGAAATGGATCCTTGGGACATGCTTTATTCACGTCGGTGAAGTCTATACACAGTCTCCACTTCCCGTTGGCCTTACGCACGACGACTGGGTTTGCCAACCACGTTGGATGGATCACGCCTCTAACTAGGCCCGCTGCTTCTAGTTTCTTGATTTCTTCGGCAATGAATTCTTGGCGCTCCACGGCTTGCTTTCTGACCTTTTGCTTGACGGGCCGCGCATGAGGACAAACAGCAAGCTTGTGCTCAATCACCTTCCTGGGAACACCGGGGATGTCAGATGGTTGCCAGGCAAACACATCGACATTTGCCCGCAGGAAGGCAACGAGCGCGCTTTCCTATTTGCTGTCAAGTGCGGCACTGATGGTGAAGGTACCACCAGTGCCGTCCTCCTTGGCGGACACCTTCTTGGTTGCCGGAGGAGCGGCCATCCCCTTCTTACACTTGTCGGTGGAGCTCGATGGAACGTCCTCGACGGCAGCGCAGCACTCCGAAGAGGTGCGGTTGCCGGAGTGGGCCCCAGAGCACTTGCCGGACTTGGTCTTGGTCTTCTTCCCCCCGGGAGCTTCAGCGGCAAGTGTGTCCTTCTCTGCTGCGGCTGCTGCATCCCGGTAGATCTTGTCGGCGCAGATAAGCGCGTCCTTCTTGTCGCCATGGACAGAGATGACGCTTATCGGCCCCGGCATCTTGAGTATATTATAGGCGTAGTGGGAAGCTGCCATGAACTTGGCGAGGGCGGGACGGCCGA
Source organism: Secale cereale (assembly GCA_902687465.1). Classification (NCBI taxonomy): domain Eukaryota; kingdom Viridiplantae; phylum Streptophyta; class Magnoliopsida; order Poales; family Poaceae; genus Secale; species Secale cereale. The sequence goes on from LR738715.1 coordinate 213,138,573, forward strand.
GTATCCCATTATATGGTAATGGGATATCGGCGACGTCGAATGTGACGCGCTCGGTTCTGAAGTTGAGCTCCCCGCCAAAGGTCACCGGCAAGGTAATCTTCCCCTTGGGCTTGCTCCTTCCCGGGTTTATTCCTTGAAAAGAACCGGTCTCTTCGAGCTCGCCATCTGGGATCTGGAGTTTCTTGATCACAGCGGAGGAGATCAAGTTCAGCCCGGCCCCGCCGTCAACCAACATTTTGGTGACCTTGAGGTTGCGGATAGTTGGTGAGACCAACATCGGCAAACACCCGACCGCAGTAGTGCGGTCAGGGTGATCCTCAAGATCAAAAATGATGGGCGTGCTGGACCATTTGAGGAGCCTGCGCGACTCCACGGGCGGCTCTGCTGCATTCACTTCCCGCACCCACTGCTTGAGTTGGCGGTGGGAAGTGTGCAGAGAGGCGCCGCCGTCGACGCACAGGACTTCCGTGGCCTTCTGGAACTCCTGCTCGCTGTTATCCTCATCCTCCATGTCATCGTCATCGTCTTCTTCATCCTTGTCGCGACCCCGGGGAGGCCTATCACCTTGCCGCTGCTTGGCTTTGCCGCGGCGTCCTCCCCGGCCATTGAACGGCCGCTTCTTGCTTGGTTCTCCTCCGCCACCTTGGGCCTTCTCCTTGTCGCGTCGCTCGTACTCAGCTTTCTGCTGCTCGACGAGGTACTCGACGCGTTTGCAGTTGGAGAGGTCGTGGCCCTTGGTGCGGTGGATTTTGCAGTATTGCTTATCGGAGCCGTCCTGCTTGTCGGCTGCCGCTACAGGGGCAGGCTCCTTGCCGGAGCCGCCAGCCTGTGCTTGCTTGGCGGGAGCCTCCTTGCCGGACTTCTCGACGGCAAGCACTTCCTTCTTGTTCTTTCTTCTGTTGTTCCGCCGTCGGCTCTTCTTTGCCGGGGCGGCGTCGTCGCTGTCGCTTCCCCCTGCGCCAGCATCCTCCCCGGGGAGTCTCCTCCCCTCTTCGGCGCGCGCGCACTTATCAGCTAGAGCATAGAGCTCGCTGACATCCCGTATCTTGGTCATGGCCATCTCCTCACGCATGTGGCGGTTACGTACGTTCTGGTGAAACGCACTGATAACCGCAGCAGGGTGGACGTCGGGGATGTTGTGCTGCACGCGGCTGAAGCGCTGGATGTACTTGCGCAGAGGTTCTCCTTCCTTCTGGGCCAGAATGTGGAGATCACTCTCCTGGCCGTGGGGTTTGTGGCCGCCCGTGAAGGCGCCAACAAACTGGTGGCAAAGATCTGCCCAAGAAGAAATGGAGCCTTCCGGCAAGTGCATAAGCCAAGAACGAACGTTCGGCTTAAGCACGAGCGGGAAGTAGTTCGCCAATATCTTCTCGTCGCGCCCCCCGGCAGCCTGCACTGCGATTGTGTAAATGCTGAGGAATTCCGAGGGGTGCGTCTTGCCGTCGTACTTCTCCGGTACGTCGGGCTTGAAGTTCTTCATGCTGGGCCACTGGACGCGCCGCAGCTCACTGGTAAACGCGGGGCAACCTGCCGCGTACGGCAAGTCGCCTGGTTCACCGGGCGCGTGCGTTTCGACAGCGTTCCCAGCTCGCTGATCTGATTGTCGCCGAGCTTCTCGGCGGCGCTCGATCGTCGTTCGAGCGTCTTCTTGTCGCCGGTCGTCAAGGACCTGGCGCTGGTCCCGACGAGCCCGCGGATCCGACGACGCCGTGGAGTCATCGTCGACGTTGATCCGGCGGGGCGGCGTCTTCTGCTTCCGCGGCGGGGAGTGCACGGTGGTTGCACCCCCGGCGGTCTTGTCGCCGTCGGCCTTCGTCTTCTCGACTTGCCGTGGCCGCGAGGTCGCTGGCTGCTGCGGAGAGTCGTTGTTGGCGAAGGCGATCAGGCTCTGGATGGTTGCCCTCCAGTCTTCGGCCTTGTCTGCCGCTGGAGGGAAGTCGAGGAGCAGTTGCGCTCTTGCGAGCGCTTCTGCTGGAGAGGAGGGGAGCGGGGGCGAGCGGTGCGAGGAGCGGGATATGCTCGGACTCCTAACAGGGTTAGAAGGAGCAGGGTCCCGCCCCGGCGACCGCGCTTTGCTCGTGCCAGGACGATGGCCCGGAGCATCCCGCGAGCCTCCAGTTTGCCCTTGGCCCAGCAAGCGGATGCCACCTCCTGTGGCATGGCGCTGCTGGGTCGTTGTTTGCTGAGATGGACGTGGCGCATCCACGGAGACCGAGGCTCGGTCATCCGTCTTGTCCTTGGATTTGGTGGCGCCGCGAGTCTCCTCGCCGGCGACCACCCTTCCGACGGCGTCTCCTCCACCCACCGTTGGCTCCGGTGGCGGCGGATGAGACGCAGACGGGCCTGCGACCTCCGAAACCTTCTTCTTCGGGGCCATGTTGCTGTTGCTGATGAGGTTGCTGATGAAGCTGGAGAGGTTGATGAAGAATGCGCCCGCGTGAACGCCGGATCAGGTTCGCACAACCTCGACGCCCCCTACCTGGCGCGCCAAAGATGTCGGGGGAAACTGTCCACCACGAGCACCTATGGGACCGGAGCCCCTTGTTCGTGCGGTAAGGGAGCGGAGGGAGCACAAAGAGCAGATCGTGGAGAGCACGCGGGCAGTTTACCCAGGTTCGGGCCGCGATGGACGCGTAAAACCCTACTCCTGCTTAGTTTGTATTGAGTTGGGGAGCTCGGGAGCTTGAAGAACTAGCTACACCGAGCGTATGAGCGATCTAGGTTCCGAACCCTTTCTACGTTGTGCATGGGCCTCCTTTTATAGCCCAAGGGGTCACCGACAGGTGTCAACGTAGGAGAAAGGGTAAAAATGTAATAGTGGTGGTAGCTGTAACAGTGCGGGAACAGTGGATGAACAGTGCATGAACAGTGGTCATCACCTACTTTGACAGTGGGGGACAAGGGCATTAAATGCCCGTCACCGTCGACCCCAAAAGCGCCCGCCCTTGCGCCTCCGTTTGCCACGGCGATGGCTTTGTCACCGTGGAGTGCCACCGTGTCCCCCAGGCTGCACAGCCATCCGCCACGCGTCCCTGGAATGGCCCCAGGGCGACGCGTGGTTCGATGAGCTGGAGCGCGGGCACACAGCGTAACTCCCCCCGGCAAGCACCTTGCCGGGGCCTTGACCTTGCCGGACCCGGGAGCTTGTCGGGCTCTGAAGCTTGTCGCTCCCCGGGCCCGAGGCGCATGCTGCGCCGAGGCATGTCTTCTGAAAAGTGATCTTCTAGTCTTCCTGGCAAGCTCCTCTTGCCAGGGTCTTGTGCTAGTGAGGTAATCTTGAGCCTGGGACGGCCTTCCCGGCAAGCTCCATTTGCCGGGGCCTTGAGCTTCTGTCTTGTATACTTTGTTTTTGAATGGCTTTATATGGGACAGAAAGGTCTCCGGCAAGCACGTGGTAGGCCCTGCCGCGGGGAGCTGCTACTGCCCGTGCACCAGTTGGGGTACTGAGGTACCCCTACCTTAGTACATCGATAGGTGTCTAAGCACGGAGAGAAAGGAGGAGGAGGTGTGATTTTGAGAGGCCACGCGGGAGACTTTCGAGCGGCTGCTTGCCACTTTTACAAACACGAAACTGAACCTGAGATGGTAGAGATCCTAGCATGCAAGAGAGCTATTGAGTTGGCAGCAAAAATTAATGTGCGGAAGCTTCACCTAGAGACGAACAACATGGTTGTGGCGCTGATGCTACAGAATGAAGGAAAGAACTTGGCTGCTGCGGGGCCAAGAGTGGAGGAGATTAAATCAATGTTTCAGTTTTTTGAGGATGTAAAAGTGTCTTGGGTTGGACGTTCTGCAAATTCAGCCGCGCATAAGTTTGTTAGGGTAGGAGTTGAAGAGGAATTATGTAAGGTTTGGCTTATGCTGCCACCAGACTTTGTTCTTAGTGTGGTCTCAGATGAGATCCCAGACTTTTTTTCTAGTTAAATAAAGCAGCTTTTACCCTCAATAAATAATTAAATAACAAACGTGTGTCCAATGCTTCAGCGGGTGATGGATACGTGCACATGTCAATAACAAATGTGTGTCCAATGCTTCAGCGGGTGATGGGGTGGGTTGGGCAGCGACAAACAAACAGGCCTGGGGAATGAAGTTTGAAATGGGAGGGAGGATGTAGGTTGATATCATGTTAGATGTGCGGTATCATATCACATTTAGACATGACATAGTCAGACCCTAAATTAAATCAGGATCAGTAATTTAAAAAAAAATCAGCGCAGTTCAACTTTTTTTTTAGACAATGTACAGTTCTACTTTTTTTTTTAGACAATGTACAGTTCTACTCGAGAGTCCAGAAGCTGCCGGTGTCTTCTCAACGACACCGGACCAAACCAATTCCGGCCCAACCGACGAACAAAGTCCAGTGACCTCGGGTATGCACGGGAAGACGAGAGAACTTTCCAGAAGCTTTGCTTTCTCCTTTTCTCCATAAATCCCCAGCCCTCTATAAATTCTGCAGTCCCGATCGACAGAAACCCAAGAAAGTCTGAAGAAAACACCGATCAAAGAGCTACTACCGCAAATCAATCGCTCACCCTTCCGCTTCCAACACCAGCCAAATCGTCGATTCCTTTCGCCAGCAGCTCGAATCCCCACCGACAATGTCGCTGATCCGCCGCAGCAACGTGTTCGACCCCTTCTCCCTCGACTTCTTCGACCCCTTCGAAGGCTTCCCCTTCGGCTCCGGCAACAGCGGCAGCGGCAGCCTCGTCCCGCGCACCTCCTCCGACACGGCGGCCTTCGCGGGCGCGCGCATCGACTGGAAGGAGACGCCCGAGGCGCACGTGTTCAAGGCGGACGTGCCGGGGCTGAAGAAGGAGGAGGTGAAGGTGGAGGTGGAGGACGGCAACATCCTCCAGATCAGCGGCGAGCGGAACAAGGAGCAGGAGGAGAAGACGGACACCTGGCACCGGGTGGAGCGCAGCAGCGGCAAGTTCCTGCGCAGGTTCAGGCTCCCGGAGAACGCCAAGGCGGAGCAGGTGAAGGCGTCCATGGAGAACGGCGTGCTCACCGTCACCGTGCCCAAGGAGGAGGCCAAGAAGCCCGAGGTCAAGTCCATCCAGATCTCCGGCTAGGCGTCGGCGTTGCTCGCTGCGCGATGAGGTGGACTGCAGAGCAGAGGTGTGGAGTTTCGCCCCGGTCGTCGTGATGAAATAAAACCAGAGCCCGACCGTCTGTGCGTGCGCGGTGTTGTGTTTCGAGTCTCTCGCGTCTGTGTTTTGAGCCCAGTTTGCTCATCCGTCTGTATTCCATCAGCAACTGAGTAAATCCATCAGTGCATTCTCTGCTAATTTTTTAATGGCCGTGCGAATCATAGACCTTACGCTTGAAGCAATTTCAATTCGATTTAAGCGCTAAACATTACAATCACGCTGATTTTAGTCGGAGGAATAATTGCTGGTTGTAGTCGGAATAAAAGCTGGTCAAGATGAATTGGCTATAACATTTCCTTCATAGTACATGTCATTCTCTTCATCTCATTGACACAAATTCCATTCTATAGCTGGTTGTAGGAGTGAACTACAATCTCGCTTACATAAGAGTGGTGATGCTTTAACCGGGTGGACTAGTTGGGCTCAGTGGTGGAGCCACACGGGCTAGAAAAACCATTTGGTGCGTGCAAGACACTTGAGAATAACTTTTATATGTAGACATACCATACAAATACATGGGCACAAAAACAAAAAATTCACACATGTGTTGTTGGTAAGTCCTTTAGAGCTTGCAATCTCGTATGCTAGCCCACTCTGCCATCTGCATTGCCAACCCAAATTTCCAGGTCCCAACAGTCTAGCACTCACCGTTGATGCTTAGGGCATGGGTAGCCACACCTTGTTGAACTTCGCTGGAGGTATGGCAGCTCGGAAGGGTTCTGTTTATTCTTTACTAGTACAACTGTGGCATGCAACACTTCCATTGCAGCATACCCCACTTATTGTAATCACTTTCTTCCAAATGTTGCCTAACTTGTCGCGAGCAATTTTTTCACCACGCCTTTTCTGACGGTTGTTTAGCCACCGATCTTACAATCCTGTCCAGGGCTATAAGGACTTCCCCGTCCTCCCTTGGGCCCGTCCATCGACGAGGTCCGACATCGGGGTCCGGCAGCGGAGGTGGGGTGATGCGGAGCATCCTATGGATATTAGACTACCCATAGTGGGAGTAACATAGGTAGTAACATCACACATATCTAGATAAAAAAGATGATGTGGCAAGCAATAAATGAAGAAAGAGAGGCATGTGGTAACATAGCTAGTTACTACTAGTATGAGTAACATCACACATATCAAGGTAAGATGAGTCTATGGCCTAATAAATGAAGTCTTCCATGTTACCACACATATGTTACTCCCCACTATAGAGGTAGTAACATAGAGTAGTAACATGGGCATGTTACTACTCTATGTTACTACCCATTATAGCTAGTCTTACCATGTTAAGAGTCCGTTCGGTAACTGACACGTGCAACACCTACTTCACATATACACGTGCTCATTTGACCTCTTCGAGGATGGTATACTACTTAACATCCCTCTCATGTGCATGCATGAGTATTACGAGAGCTTCATTAACGACGAGGAGGAGTTCAAGTGCAAGAGAACATCTGCATCATAGAAAATTCAAAAAAAAAAAACATCTGCATCATCCAAAAAGGGAGATGGAGGAGGAAGAGGGACCCCAAGACGCGAAACACCAGAGGCCTCAGACAACCTCGGGTGCCCAGCCTCCTATGCCCCGGGTGCCCGCACCCCCGGGTGCCCGCCCCCCTCCCAGGCGCCACCCCTGGTGCCCGGCCCTCAACCCCAGGTGCCCGGTCTTCTACTCCCCGATGACCCTGGGTGCCCGGTCTCTTTACCCCAGGTGCTCGTACCCCTCCGGCTGTGCCTGCGTGCACTTAGGGTCAAATAACCCATGTACCCTCATCTCCTCCCCAAATCCTCCTAGACTATAAATAGTCCTTCCTCTTTCTCTAGCTAGGGTTAGGAAAGTACATGATATGATCTAGTAGAGCTTTGATTCTATTTACCCTCTCCCATGGAGATGAAGGCCTCCATTGAAGAAGATCCCTAAGGATTCAAGACCCCCTTGTGGGAAGGATCTATCTAGATCATCAAGCCCTCAGTTCGACATGAGTTGGCTGAAGACATGAGTTGGCTGAAGACGAAGAGAGCTATGCAGCGAGAGTTCGTGCCTTCCACCTACATGGAACATCTTCTACGCCAATTGGAGAACACTATCCAAGGATCCAAGTCCCTCGACGAGTACTTCAAGAACATAAAGAAAGCCTTGCGACGAGCCGCTGTGGACGACCCCATTTGGATGAAGTTCCACTTCTCGATGGGATTGAACAACGACATCGCGAAGACTATCTTCACCAACAACTACGATTCCCTTGACGACATGTACTTTGGAGCTCTCAGGGCGCATCAAGAACTCATGAAGGCCAAGTCTACTCGACCCCAAGCACCCTTCGCGGTGACCACGCTCCAAGACGGCGAGCATGAGGCTAGTACCATCGAGATGTCCAAGCCCGGCGAGCTCCAAGACGATACTCCCAAGTTCGACTTCAGCCCCATCCCTTTTTGTGGCATTGACGATGCCAAGTCTACCACGACTCTTTTTCAAGACGACGCGGCAACGACTACGACTATGGAGCAACTCAAGGATCAAGATTTGGAAGGGAGCGACACGGTGATGAGCATGCATGGTGTTTCCATCATTGGAGGTGAGAGTGATGATGTGCCATCTTCGGCCTTCATCCACGGCGACGACTACGAGACGGTTGAGCATGGGATTTTACCTTCGACCAAGGAGGCGTATGATTATGAGTTGAGCGACTTGTGCCACCATATTGAGAGCGAGAGGTCTTCACCACTAGCCCCATATAAGATGATCTGGCCCATTTCCCATGTGAGGGGAGCCACCACTTGAGTGATTTGAGTGACTCCACCATATGTGACTTTGAGTGCACCTACCTAGAGGGAGTGAATGAGCCACCACGACATAGAGAGAGTGATAGTTGATATGTTTTGTGAGGACAATTTCAACTCTAACAACTTGACCTCTACCTCTATTGTGTCTTCTCATTTGGTGCTAGGTCCCATATATGATGGTGCCCCAATCCTCGATGACTTTGTCCTTCCTTTGGACAAGACGATGGCCATGGTGGAATATGATGCACCTCCAACATGATTCCATCACGACGACGACGACCATGAGTTGGTCCTTGCCACCTCACCTATACCACATGAGTGGAATCAGAAAGGTAACATAGGTGAAGGTGATGCTCTAGTCCCACTAGTGGACATTTTTAACATTGATTGCTTCCATGATGTTGATCCACCTATTACCATGCTTCATGCTAGTATGATTTCCCCATGCGGTGACTTACCCATTTATAATGAGTTTGATGATTGTCATGCGGAGTCTATTAGTTGTGATACCATACTGCATAGGATTTCTTGTGATAATTCTCTCGGTCACATCATGTTTGACAGTCTGCTTGACTTGTCATATGATATGCATGAGATCAACTGTGTGTCATATTTGCAATATCATCGTAGTGACTATGCATATGCCATTAAAGTGAACCCAATTTGCACATATGACATAGATGACAAGCCCATGGTTATTGGCATTTATTTTTTTCTTGTGATAATATTGATATACTTCCTTTGCATCATTTATCTCATATGCCATGCCATGACCACCTAGTTTCAGACATGCATCATTTTCCATGCTGTCAATATTATCCATGTAATGCTTGCACTATTGCTCATGAGGAGACCCCCATAGTTTTCTCATGCATTTTAGGAGATTTTGATTCATCCCATTCATTGCATGATTCCCATGATTGTGTGCACCATATGCATCCCATGAATAAACATGCTATTGATGTGTCATATACGTGTATGCTCAATTTGTGTCCCCATTGTGTTATACATAACAACCATTCTTTCATGATGGATGACAAATTTCTCTACCATGCCTCAAATTTCTTTGAGCATTGCTTATCTTGTGCTAACTCTCACGTGCACATACACATCATGATGGATGATGTGCACATTTACCATGCACATACTATCTTTGGCTTGTGTCTCTTTTTTGTAGGTACTCATGAATAGTCGTCAACCTCACAAACACACGAGTTGACGAAATGAGCTCTAGAGAGCAACGATGAGTTGGGAACCCGTGATATGTTTCACCCACTGTGCCCTTCGCACGAAGACTTCGCGCATTTCTTCTACATGGCTCTCACATGGTTATGGGCTATTGCCCTTATATATCCTTTGCCCATATTTCCATGTTCACTTTGCTTGATATGCTCATTTCCATTTGGATGACATGCTTTGGTGACCCATGCATTGCATTTCACATGATCCATGATTTTAGTAATTGTATGTGTATTTGCAAACTTTGTGGAGATATTGCTTGTTATTGCCATGTTCCATTTATGAACCATTCCTATGATGATACATTCATCTTGCTTTGTGTTTGTGCTTGCAATATGTCATGCGCATTGTCTATGCATATTATTTGCTCACTTGACATGATTTCCATGATTTCTTCGAGTATGTTGCATCTTCGCACTACTAGCTTGCACGACTTGATTTCTATGCTTGTCCATATGTTGCGTCACCCATGATTCATACTTGTTCGTTTTATGGGGTTGATGGCGTCAATTTCCATGATTGTCACATGACTGACTTGATTTCCTCACACATAATGAATACTTGATTTTTTACATTGTGTTGAGTGCCATAATATGTTCACTACACCATATGCACTTTATGCATGGATTGTCTTGACCCATGTGTTTCGACATTTCTTTCCCTTTGGTGTTATGAATGATTCCTATGCTTATCATAGACCATTCATTGAGCGCCTTGCACATATTTTCTATACCATTGAGGTAGATGCTTGTTCATTTGTCACACATATTAGCATCTTTACCTCACCTTTGCATGATTATTTCCTTTATGCCTTTGCATGTGCTCAATTGATATGCTTACTAGACATGCCACACTTCTTTGTCACACCATATGTTATGCATGACGATGACACTTGTTCGGTGAATCACCACTTTAATGCTTGGTTTTGCACTAACGCTAACCACATTTGTTTTTCCAAGTGCTTGTTGTCCTTGCTCCCTTTGAAGGGATCACTTGACGGTGTGACATTGGATAGTGCCCATTTCTCGCTTGAAGACTATGAGTACTTGGTGAACTTTCACTTCTACACGGTGACGCCATCTCTTTCCCATGGTGATTTGGTTTTCGATCCGAGGTCGGATCTTTTCCAAGGGGGTGGGGATGATGCGCAGCATCCTACGGACATCACCATGTCAAGAGTCTGTTCCGCAAGTGACATGTGTGATGGAAATATGCCCTATAGGTAATAATAAAGTTGTTATTATTTTATATTTCCCTATTCATGATAAAGGTTTATTATTCATGCAAGAATTGTATTGATCGGAAACCTAAATACATGTGTTAATACATAAACAAATACCATGTCTCTAGTAAGCCTCGACTAGACTAGCTCGTTAATCAAAGATGGTTAAGGTTTCATAACCATTGACGTGAGTTGTCATTTGATAACGGGATCGCATCATTATGAGAATGATGCGATGGACAAGACCCATCCGTTAGCTTAGCATTTGATCGTAAAGTTTATTGCTACTGCTTTCATGTATCTCAAACACATATTCCTTTGACTATGAGATCATGCAACTCCCAGATACCGAAGGAATGCCAAGTGTGCTATAAAACATCACAACGTAATTGAGTGATTATAAAGATGCTCTACAGGTATCTCCAAAGGTGTTTTGTTGGGTTGGCATGAATCGAGATTAGGATTTGTCACTCCAAGTAAAGGAGAGGTCTCTCTGGGCCCTCTCGGTAATACACATCATAATAAGCCTTGCAAGCAAATGACTAATGATTTAGTCACGGGATAATGCATTATGGAACGAGTAAACAAACTTCCCGGTAATGAGATTGAACTAGGTATGGAGATACCGACGATATAGTGTTATATGAGTTATGTGATTTGGTGACCGAATATTGTTCGGAATCCTGGATGATACCACGGACATGACGAGGAGTCCCGAAATGGTTGAGAGGTAAATATCGATATATAGGACGATGGTATTCGGACACCGGAAGTGTTCTGAAGGATATCGGGTACTTATCGGGTCACCGGAAGGTGTTTCGGGTACCCCCGGCAATCCTATGGACCATATGGGCCTTGTGAAGGAACACACCAGCCCACAAGGGGTTGGTGTGCCCTATAGGGCCGGCCATAGGAGGAGGAGAAGGAAAGGTGGAAGGGAAAGGAAAGTGTGGTTTAGGATTCCCATTTCCTTCCCTCTCGCCCCCTCTTTCCTCCCCCCTTATGCATACATGGAAGGGGGGCGAAGGGCAAGGCAGGGCCCCTAGGGGACGGCGGCCAACCCTAGGGCGCGCCCTGGCTACCTCCCCTCCCCTCCCACCTATATATATGTGGGGAGGGGGAACCTCACAAGTACACACAACATTGTCTTAGCCGTGTGCGGCGCCCCCGTCCACCGTTTACTTCCTCGGTCATATTTTCGTAGTGCTTAGGCGAATCCCTATGGAGATCACTTGACCATCACCGTCACCACACCGTCGGGCTGACGGAACTCATCTACTACCTCAACGTCTTGCCAGATTAAGAAGGCGAGGGACGTCACCGAGCTGAACGTGTGCAGAACACGGAGGTGCCGTGCGTTCGGTACTTGATCGGTTCAAGCGCGAAGAAGTTCAACTAAATCAACCGCGTTGTGAAACGCTGCCGCTTACGGTCTACGAGGGTACGTAGACACACTCTCCCCCTCATTGCTATGCATCTCCATGGATAGATCATTGCGTTTGCATAGAAAAAAATTGTTTTCCATGCAATGTTTCCCAACAGTGGCATCATGAGCCAGGTCTATGCGTAGATGTTTTGCACGAGTAGAACACAAAGAGTTGTGGGTGGTGATCATCATACTGCTTACCACCAATGTCTTATTTTTATTCGGCGGCATTGTAAGATGAAGCAGCTCGGACAAATCTTACATGTCCACGTATATGAGACCGGTTCCACCGACAGGCACGCAACTTGTTTTGCATAAAGGTGACTTGCGGGTGTCCGTTTCTCCTACTTTAGTTGAATCAAATTGGACTGTGGCCGGTCCTTGTTTAAGGTTAAAACAACAAACTTTATAAATCACCGTTGTGGTTTTGTGCCATAGGTAAGAACGGTTCTTGTTAGAAGCTCCAAGCAGCCACATAAAACTTGCAACAACAAAGTAGAGGACGTCTAACTTGTTTTGCAGGGCATGTTGTGATACGTCTCGAACGTATCCATAATTTTTTATTGTTACATGCTACTATATTATCTGTTTTGGATGTTTTATATGCATTAATATGCTATTTTATAGTATTTTTGGGACTAACCTATTAACCTAGAGCCTTGTGCCAGTTTATGTTTTTCCTTGTTTTCGAGTTTCGCAGAAAAGGAATATCAAACGGAACGAAACTTTACAAGGATTTCTCTTGGACCAGAAGACATCCAGAGAACTTTGGAGTACATGCCAGGGAAGCCAGGAGGCGGCCACTAGGACGGAGGGCACGCCCCCACCCTTGTGCCCCCCCCCCCCGTGACTCCACCGACCTATTTCTTCCGCCTATATATCCATTTATATTCCAGAAACCCTAGAGGAGGCATGGAAACCACTTTTCCACCGCCATAACCTTCTATATCCACGAGATCCCATCTGTAGGCCTTTTCTGGTACTCTACCGGAGGGGGATTCGACCACGGAGGGCATCTACATCAACATCATTGCCCTTCTGATGAAGCGTGAGTAGTTTACCACGGACCTACGGGTCCATAGCCAGTAGCTATATGGCTTCTTCTCTCTCTTTGATTCTCAATACCATGTTCTCCTCGATGTTCTTGGAGATCTATCCGATGTAATCTTTTTTGCGGTGTGTTTGCCAAGATCCGATGAATTGTGGATTTATGATCAGTTTATCTATGAATATTATTTGAGTCTTCTTTGAATTCTTATATGCATGATTTGATATCTTAGTAATTCTCTTCTAACTATCGGTTTGGTTTGGCCAACTAGATTGGTTTTTCTTGCAATGGGGGAAGTGCTTTGCTTTGGGTTCAATCTTGCGGTGCTCGATCCTAGTGACAGAAAGGGACATGACATGTATTCTATTGTATTGTTGCCATCGAGGATAATAAGATGGGGTTTTCATCATATTGCTTGAGTTAATTCCGCTACATCGTGTCGTCTAACTTAATGTGTTACTCTGTTCTTTATGAACTTAATACTCTAGGTGCAGAAACGTTTCGGTCGATGTGTGGAGTAATAGTAGTAGATGCATGCAGGACTCGGTCTACTTGACATAGATGTGTGGAGTAATAGTAGTAAATATCGTCATAATTATGCGCTCTTCTATCAATTGCTTGGTAGTAATTTGTTTACCCACCATGATATTTACTATCTTGAGAGAAGCCTCTAGTGAAACCTATGGCCCCCGGGTCTATTTTCCATCATATAAGTTTCCGATCTACTATTTTGCAATCTTTTACTTTCCAATCTATAAAATAAAAATACCAAAAATATTTACTTTACAATTTATTTATCTCTATCAGATCTCACTTTTGCAAGTAACCGTGAAGGGATTGACAACCCCTTTATTGCGTTTGGTGCAAGTTGTTTATTGGTTGTGCAGGTATTTGGCGATTTGCATGTTGTCTGCTACTGGATTGATACCTTGGTTCTCAAACTGAGGGAAATACTTCCTCTCCTTTGCTACATCACCCTTTCGTCTTCAAGGGAAAAACCAACGCATGCTCAAGAGGTAGCAGGAAGAATTTATGGCGCCGTTGCCGGGGAGATCTACGCCAAGTCAAGCGTCAAGATTTGTCTTCTGTCAACACGCCAATCTCTGGTGCCGTTGATATCTACGTCAAGTCAAGACATACCAAGTGCCCTTCATAAAACTCTCATCTCTTGCACTTCCATTATTTGCCATTCGCCTCTTGTTTTCCTCTCCCCCGCTTCTAAAACGATTTTTGAAAAGATTTGCCTTTTCTTCCGTCCTTTCTCGTTCTTCTTCCTCCCTTGCTTTTTGAGTGCTCGTTTGCTAGATCGCTTACCTCATTTTCATGGCTAGTACTCCCATTATTGTTAGCACTCCCGATAATGAAGTTCTCAAATTTAAACAAATAGAGGGAGAAATTTTAAAAGAGGCTTGGTATAGAATTTGCAATGCTCAAAATAGATCTACTCGGAAGCAATCTACTGTTGTTCTTCTTCGCAATTTTTATGTGGGAGTTAATCCTTGGAATAGATATGTTCTAGATACCATTACTGGAGGGAATTTCTTGGGGAGCCACACTTTTGATTCTTATAATACCATGATAGATTTGTTAGGCCCACCATCTCTTTTGATTAATGGAACTGCTTTAACTTTGGAACATGTGATGCAAAGACTTGATATTATTGAAAAGAAAATGGCTACTGTTGAGTTGATTGAAAATTTGGATAAAAATGATCATAATCACATTACTCAATATGGATCTAAGGTAGGATTCACTTTAAAAAACCTTAAGGAAAAGGAACCTATAATTAACGAAAAAATAGATCAACATTCTACTAGAATTGGAAAACTAGAAGACATTATTACTAACTTGGGTTCCACTTTTTCCTCCGTTAAAATTACTCCAGCTCCTCCTCCTACTAAGATTGCCAAATTTATTTATGTTCCTAAGAATAAGGGTGAGTCTTCTAGTAAAGAAGATCTCAAATCATTAAGTGTTCACTTCGATCTTCTTAATATGATTAAGGGACCAATCACCACGAATGAATTTCTTGAATTCTTGCCTAGGAGTCTGATTATTGATAAAACCATAGAACTTCCTAAGGAATATAAAGGTATAATTGAAGAATTGCATACGAAAGATGACAATACCTAGATCTATTCGCATTTTATGCCTAGCTAAGGGTGTTAAACAATAGCGCTTGTTGGGAGGCAACCCAATTTTATTTTTGCGTTTAACTTTTTGGTTCAGTTTTCACACATTATTACTTTTGTAGTAATTGTGTTTTGGTGTTTTGATTAGTCTTTGAGCCAAGTACGACCTTTGGGATGGCTTACGGTGATCATTGATTTGATTTTGCTGAAAAACAGAAACTTTGGTGCACAGTGCAGAACATTCAATAATTTGCTTAAACGTGAAAAACTTCTGAACTTTTTACACAAAATTGATATACAAATTCCCCGCATCGTCTTAATTTTTCAGAATTTTTAGAGTTACAGAAGTATGCGAAGTTTTCAGATTGCTACATACTGTTCTGTTTTTGACAGATGCTGATTTATTTGTGTTGTTTGCTTATTGTGATGAATCTATGGCTAGTATCGGGGCGTATAAACCATGGAAAAGTTGGAATACAGTAGATATTACACCAATATAAAATAATAATAAGATCACAACAGTACCTTGAGTGGTTATTTGCTTTGTTTTACTAAGGGAGCTCACGAGATTTCTGTTAAGTTTTGTGTTGTGAAGTTTTCAAGTTTTGGGTAAGGATTTGATGGACTATGGAATAAGGAGTGGCAAGAGCCTAAGCTTGGGGATGCCCATGGCACCCCAAGGTAAAATTCAAGGACAACCAAGAGCCTAAGCTTGGGGATGCCCAAGGCGCCCCAAGGTAAAATTCAAGGACAACCAAGAGCCTAAGCTTGGGGATGCCCCGGGAAGGCGTCCCCTCTTTCGTCTTCGTCTATCGGTAACTTTACTTGCGGCTATATTTTTATTCACTGCATGATATGTGTTTTGCTTGGAGTGTCTTGTATGATATGAGTCTTTGCTTTTTAAGTTTTCCACAATCATCCTTGCTGTACACACTTTTTGACAGGGACATGCTTCAATCGTGATTTATTAGAATATTCTATGTGCTTCACTTATATCTTTTGAGCTAGGAAATTTTGCTCTAGTGCTTCACTTATATCTTTTAGAGCACGATGGTGGTTATATTTTATTGAAATTGTTGAACTCTCGTGATTCACTTATATTATTTTGAGAGTCCTTAAAAACAGCATGGTAATTTGCTTGGGTTATGAATTTAGTCCTAATATGATAGGCATTCAATGGAGATATAATGAAAACTTTCATATATAGAGCATTGAATGCTATGAAAAGTTTGAGTCATTAGAATTGTTTTGAGATGTCGAGATGGTAATATTAGAGTCATGCTAGTGGTAGTTTGTGAAGTCAAAGAAATACTTGTGTTAAAGGTTGTGATTCTCGTAGCATGCACGTATGGTCTCCTAATTATGTAACCAAATTGGAGCGCATTGTATCTTGATTGTTTATCTTTGTGTGAAGGTTGGGGACACACGAAGGTTAAATCCTACCAGCCTCCCCCCTAGGGGCATGCGTCGTAGTACTTTGCTTCGAGGGCTAATAATTTTTTCGTAATAAGTATGTGAGTTCTCTGTGACTAATGTTGAGTCCATGGATCATACGCACTCTCACCCTTCCACCTTTCTAGCCACTCTAGTGCCGCGCAACTTTCGCCGGTGCATCAAACCACTTTATATCCTTCCTCAAAACAGCCACCATACCTACCTATTATGGCATTTCCATAGTCATCCCAAGATATATTGCCATGTAACTCCACCATTCCGTTCATTATTACACGCATCATCATTGTCATATTGCTTTGCATGATCATGTAGTTGAAATAGTATTTGTGGCAAGGCCACCGTTCATATTTTTTATACATGTCACTCTTGATCGTTGCACATCCCGGTACACCGCCGGAGGCATCAATATAGGGTCATATATTTGTTCTAGTATCGAGTTGGAATTAAATAAAAGTGTGATGATCATCATTATTAGAACATTGTCCCATGTGAGGTTATAAATAAAGAGGCCGGAAGAGTCTCCCAAAAAAAAGAGAAAAGGGTCTCCAAAAAAAGGAGGAGCCTAAAAAATGAGAGAAAAAGAGAGAAGGGACAATGTTACTATCCTTTTCCACACTTGTGCTTCAAAGTAGCACCATGTTCTTCATGATAGAGAGTCTCCTATGTTGTCACTTTCATATACTAGTGGGAATTTTTCATTATAGAACTTGGCTTTTATATTCCAACGATGGGCTTCCTCAAATGCCCTAGCTCTTCATGGGAAATCAAGTTGATGCACACCCACTAGTTTTCTTTTGAGCTTTCATACACTTATAGCTCTAGTGCATCCATTACATGGCAATCCATACTCACTCACATTGATATCGATTGATGGACATCTCCATAGTCCATTGATTTTCCTAGTTGATGTGAGACTTTCTCTCCCCTTTTGTCTATCACCACCTTCTATTCCACCCATAGTGCTATGTACATGGTTCACACTCATGTATTGCATGAAGAGTTGAAAAAGTTTAAGAATGTTAAAGCACGAAAACAATTGCTTGATTGACACCGGGATGGGCATGATTTATACTTTGTGTTAAGAAGAGAGAGCATAAAAGACTATATGATTTTGTAGGGATAACTTTCTTTATCCATGCTATTTTGTGAAGCTTTATAGACTGCTTTTAGTATGCTTGAAATATTATGGTTTTGATATTGATAAACTTTTGTTTTGAGACTTACAAATCTGAACATTCATGCCACAATAAAGAAAAATTACATTGGTAAATATGTTGGGTAGCATTCACATCAAAAATTCTGTTTTTAGCATTTACCTACTCGAGGACGAGCAGGAATTAAGCTTGGTGATGCTTGATACGTCTCCAACGTATCTCTAATTTTTGATTGTTCAATCCTACTATACTATCTGTTTTGGATGTTTTATATGCATTAATATGCTATTTTATATTATTTTTGGGACTAACCTATTAACCTAGAGCCTAGTGCGAGTTTTTGTTTTTCCTTGTTTTTAAGTTTCGCAGAAAAGGAATATCAAACGGAGTCCAAACGAAACAAAACTTTACGAGGATTTTTCTTGGACGAGAAGACATCCAGAGGACTTAAATTACACATCAAGGAAGCCATGAGGCGGCCACAAGGACGGAGGGCGCACCCTGGGGGGTAGGGGGAGCCCCCAACCTTGTGCCCCCCGTAACTCTACCGACATATTTCTTCCGCCTATATATTCACATATATTCCAGAAACCCTAGAGGAGCAATCGAAACCACTTTTTCACCACCGTAACCTTCTGTGTCATTGAGATCCCATCTCGAGGCCTTTTCCGGTACTCTGTCGGAGGGGGATTCGACCGAGGAGGGCATCCACATCAACACCATTGCCCTTCCGATGAAGCATGAGTAGTTTACCACAGACCTACGAGTCCATAGCTAGTAGCTAGATGGCTTCTTCTCTCTCTTTGATTCTCAATACCATGTTCTCCTCGATGGTCTTGGAGATTTATCTGATGTAATCTTATTTTGCGGTGTGTTTGCCACGATCCGATGAATTGTGGATTTATGATCAGTTTATCTATGAATATTATTTGAGTCTTCTTTGAATTCTTATATGCATGATTTGATATCTTAGTAATTCTCTTCGAACTATCGTTTTGGTTTGGCCAACTAGATTGGTTTTTCTTGCAATGGGAGAAGTGCTTTGCTTTGGGTTCAATCTTGCGGTGCTCAATCTGAGTGACAGGAAGGGACATGACACGTATTGTATTGATGCCATCTAGGATAACAAGATGGGGTTTTCAACATATTCCTTGAGTTAATTCCGCTACACCATGTCATCTTACTTAATGTATTACTCTGTTCTTTATGAACTTAATACTCTAGATGCAGATTTGTTTCGGTCTATGTGTGGAATAATAGTAGTATATGCATGCAGGAGTCAGTCTACTTGACACGGACGTGATGCCTTTATTCATGATCATTGCCTTAGATATCGTCATAATTATGTGCTCTCTATCAATTGCTTGGCAGTAATTTGTTTACCCACCGTGATATTTGCTATCTTGAGAGAAGCCTCTAGTGAAACCTACGCCCCCCCGGGTGTATTTTCTATCATATAAGTTTCTGATCTACTATTTTACAATCTTTTAATTTCCAATCCATAAAACAATAATACTAAAAATATTTACTTTACAGTTTATTTATCTCTATCAGATCTCACTTTTGCAAGTAGCCGTGAAGGGATTGACAACCCCTTTATTGCGTTGGGTGCAAGTTGTTTATTGTTTGTGTAGGTATTTGACGATTTGCGCGTTGTCTCCTACTAGATTGATACCTTGGTTCTCAAACTGAGGGAAATACTTACTCTCCTTTGCTGCATTATCCTTTCCTCGTCAAGGGAAAAACTAACACAAGCTCAAGAGGTAGCATGTTGTGATGTGATATGGTTAAGACGTGATGAGTTATACATTATTGTATGAGATGATCATGTTTTGTAAATTATCAGCAACTGGCAGGAGCCTTATGGTTGTATATTTATTGTATGAATTGCAAACGCCATGTAATATCTTTAATTTATTGCTATGAGTTAGCAATAGTCGTAGAAGCCATAGTTGGCGAGACGACACGACTCAATGATGGTGATCAAGGTGTCGAGCCGGTGAGATCGTGACAATGCTTTGGAGATGGAGATCAAAAGCACAAGATGATGATGGCCATATCATGTCACATATTTTGATTGCATGTGATGTTTATCCTCTATGCATCTTGTCTTGCTTACAACGCTGGTAGCATTATAAGATGATCTCTTCACTAAATTTAAAGATAATAGTGTTCTCCCCGAGTATGCACCGTTGCTATAGTTCGTCGTTTTGAGACACCACGTGATGATCGGGTGTGATAGACTCTACGTTCACATACAACGGGTGTAAGACAGTTTTACACACGCATAATACTTGGGTTAAACTTGATGAGCCTAGCATGTATAGACATGGCCTCGGAACACTGGAGACCGAAAGGTCAAACATGAGTCATATAGTAGATATGATCAACATAGAGATGTTCACCATTGATGAATACTCCATCTCATGTGATGATCGGACATGGTTTAGTTGATTTGGATCATGTATCACTTAGTTAACCTGAGGGATGTTAATTTAAGTGGGAGTTCATTAGTAATTAGATTAATTGAACTTAATTTATCATGAACTTAGTCTTGATAGTATTTGCACATCTATGTTGTAGATACATGGCCCGTGCAACCGTTCACTTGAATTTTAGTGCGTTCCTAGAGAAAGCTCGGTTGAAAGATGATGGTAGGAACTACATGGAATGGGTCCGTAACTTGAGGATTATCCTCATTGCTGCACAGAAGAATTATGTCCTTGATGCATCGCTAGGTGACGCACCTGCTGCAAGAGTTGAAACGGATGTTATGAACATGTGGCAAGCTCGATCTGATGACTACTCTATAGTTCAGTGTGCCATGCTTTACGGCTTAGAACCGAGACTTCAAAGACGTTTTGAACGTCATGGAGCATATGAGATGTTCCAGGAGCTGAAAATAATTTTTCAAGATAATGCTCGGGTTGAGAGATATGAAGTCTCCAACGATTTCTATAGCTGCAAGATGGAGGAGAATAGTTCTATCAGTGAACACATACTCAAAATTTCTAGGTATCATAACCACTTGACTCAGCTGGGAATTGATCTTCCACCTGAGAGTGTTATTGACAGAGTTCTTCAATCACTGACACCAAGCTACAAAGGCTTCGTGATGAACTATAATATGCAAGGGATGGATAAGACAATTCCCGAGCTCTTCGCAATGCTGAAATTGGCGGAGGTAGAAATCATGAAGGAGCATCAAGTGTTGATGGTTAACAAGACCACTATTTTCAAGAAAAAGGGCAAAGGAAATAAAGGGAACTTCAAGAAGAACAGCAAACAAGTTGCCGCTCCTGTGAAGAAACCCAAAGCTGGACCTAAGCCTGAAACTGAGTGCTTCTACTGCAAAGGGAGTGATCACTGGAAGCGGATCTGCCCCAAGTATTTGACGGATAAGAAGGATGGCAAAGTTAACAAAGGTATATTTGATATACATGTTATTGATGTGTTCCTTACTAGTGATCGAAGCAGCGCCTAGGTATTTGATAATGGTTTGGTTGCTCATATTTGTAACTCGAACCGGAGCTGCAGATTAAACGAAGATTGGCTAAGGATGAGGTGATGATGCGCGTAGGGAATGGTTCCAAGGTCGATGTGATCGCCGCCGGCACGCTACCTCTACATCTACCTTCGGGATTAGTTTTAGACCTAAATAATTGTTATTTGGTGCCTGCGTTGAGCATGAACATTATATCTGGATCTTGTTTGATGCGAGATGGTTATTCATTTAAGTCAGAGAATAATGGTTGTTCTATTTATATGAGTAATATATTTTATGGGCATGCACCCTTGAGGAATGGTCTATTCTTAGTGAATCTCGATCGTGGTAATACACATATTCATAATATTGATACCAAAAGATGCAAAGTTGGTAATAATAGTACTACATACTTGTGGCACTGCCATTTAGGTCATATTGCTGTAAAGCGCATGAATAAACTCCATGCTGATGGACTTTTGGAATCACTTGATTATGAATCATTTGATACTTGCGAACCATGCCTCATGGGCAAGATGACTAAAACTTCGTTCTCCGAAACAATGCACCGAGCTAATGGCTTATTGGAAATAATACATACGGATGTATGCGGTCCAATGAGTGTTGAAGCACGCGGCGGGTATCGTTATTTTCTCACCTTCACAGATGATTTGAGTAGATATGGGTATATCTACTTGATGAAACACAAGTCTGAAACATCTGAAAAGTTGAAAGAATTTGAGAGTGAAGTAGAGAATCATCGTAACAAGAAAATAAAGTTTCTAAAATCCGATCGCGGAGGTGAATATTTGAGTTACGAGTTTGGTCTTCATTTGAAACAATGTGGAATAGTTTCACAGCTCACGCCACCTGGAATACCACAGCGTAATGGTGTGTGTGAATGTCGTAACCGTACTCTATTGGATATGGTGTGTTCTATGATGTCTCTTACCGATTTTCCTTTATCGTTTTGGGGTTATGCATTAGAGACAGCTACATTCACGTTAAGTAGGGCACCATCTAAATCCATTGAGACGACACCGTATGAACTATGGTTTGGCAAGAAACCAAAGTTGTTGTGTCTTAAAGTTTGGGGTTGTGATGCTTATGTGAAAAAGCTTCAGCCTGGTAAGCTCGAACCCAAATCGGAGAAGTGCGTCTTCATAGGATACCCAAAAGAAACGGTTGGGTACACCTTCTGCCACAGATCCGAAGGCAAGATTTTTGTTGCTAAAAATGGGTCCTTTCTAGAGAAGGAGTTTCTCTCGAAAGAAGTGAGTGGGAGGAAATTAGAACTTGATTAGGTAATTGTACCTTTGCTAGAATTGGAAAGTAGATCATCAGAGAAAACCGTTCCCGTGATTCCTACACCAACTAGAGAAGAAGCTAATGATAATGATAATGAAACTTCGGATCAAGTTACTGCTGAACCTCGAAGGTCGACCATGACACGTACTGCACTAGAGTGGTACGGTAACCCTGTCCTAGAAGTCATGTTGTTAGACAACGGTGAACTTTCGAACTATGAAGAAGTAACAATGAGCCCAGATTCTGAATAATGGCTTGAGGCCATGAAATCTAAGATAGGATCCATGTATGAGAACAAAGTATGGACTTTGTTGGACTTGACCGATGATCGGCAAGCCATAGAGAATAAGTGGATCTTCAAGAACAAGACTGATGATGATGGTAATGTTATTGTCTACCAAGCTTGACTTGTCGCAAAAGGTTTTCGACAAGTTCAAGGAGTTGACTATGATGAGACTTTCTCACTCGTAGCGATGCTTAAGTCTGTCCGAATCATGTTAGCAACTGCCGCATTTTATGATTATGAAATCTGGCAAATGGATGTCAAAACTGCATTCCTTAATGGATATCTGGAAGAAGAGTTGTATACGATGCAACCAGAAGGTTTTGTCGATCCTAAAGATGCTAACAAAGTGTGCAAGCTCCAGGGATCCATCTATGGACTGGTGCAAGCCTCTCGGATTTGGAATATACGCTTTGATGAGGTGATCAAAGCATATGGTTTTATACAGACTTACGGTGAAGTCTGTATTTACAAGAAAGTGAGTGGGAGCTCTGTAGCATTTTTGATAGTATATGTGGATGACATATTGTTAATTGGAGATGATGTAGAATTTCTGGATAGCATAAAGGATATTTGGATAAGAATTTTTTCAATGAAAGACCTCGGTGAAGCTGCTTATATATTGGGCATCAAGATCTATAGCGATAGATCAAGATGCTTAATAGGACTTTTACAAAGCACATTCCTTGACAAAGTTTTGGAGAAGTTCAAAATGGACCAATTAAAGAATGGATTCTTGCCTGTGTTACAAGGTGTGAAATTGAGTCACACTCAATGCCCGACCACTTCAGAAGATAGAGAGAAAATGGAAGTCATTCATGTGCCTCATCCATAGGTTCTATCATGTTTGCTATGTTGTGTACCAGGCCTGATGTGTGCCTTGCCATAAGTTTGGCAGGGGGTACCAAAGTAATCCAGGAGTGGATCACTAGACATCGTTCAAGAACATCCTGAAGTACCTGAAAAGGACAAATGATATGTTTCTCGTTTATGGAGGCGACGAAGAGCTCATTGTAAAGGGTTACGTCGATGCTAGCTTCGACACAGATCCGGATGACACTAAGTCACATATCATATACATATTAATATTGAATGTGGAGTTGTCATTTGGTGCAGTTCCAAGCAGAGCGTCATGGCGGGATCTACATGTGAAGCGGAGTACAAAGCTGCTTCGGAAGCAACACATGAAGGAGTCTCGATGAAGGATTTCATATCCAATCTAGGTGTAATACCTAGTGCATTGCTAACTCTTGAGCTTGCGTTGTATTCCCTCAAAGAGGAAAGGGAGACGCAGCACAGTAGCGTAAGTATTTCCCTCAGTTTTTGAGAACCAAGGTATCAATCCAGTAGGAGGCCACGTGCCAGTCCCTCGCACCTGCACAAACAAATAAGAACTTTGCAGCCAACGCGATAAGGGGTTGTCAATCCCTTTATGGTCACTTACGAAAGTGAGATCTGATAGAGACGATAATTGATATTTTTGGTATTTTTGGTTTAATAAAACAACAAATAAAAGCGGTAAAAGTAAAGTAGATGTAGATTGATATGTTGAGAATAGACCCGGGGGCCATAGTTTTCTCTAGTGGCTTCTCTCATGATAGCGATATTCTACGGCGGGTAAACAAATTACTGTCGAGCAATTGATAGAAAAGCGAATAATTATGAGACTATCCAGGCATGATCATTGTATATAGGCATCACGTCCGAGACAAATAGACTGACTCCTGCCTGCATCTACTACTATTACTCCACACATCGATCGCTATCCAGCATGCATCTAGTGTATTGAGTTCATATGAACAGAGTAACGCCTTAAGCAAGATGACATGATGTAGAGGGATAAACTCAAGCAATATGATGTAAACCCCATCTTTTTATCCTCGATGGCAACAATACAATACGTGACTTGCTGCCCCTACTTTCACTTGGAAAGGACACCGCAAGATTGAACCCAAAGCCAAGCACTTCTCCCATTGCAAGAACTATAGATCTAGTAGGCCAAACCAAACCAATAATTTGAAGAGACTTGCAAGGTTATTATGAGCACACATAAAAAGTTCAGAGAAGAACCAAATATCTTTCATAGATAACCTTGATCATAAACTCACAATTCATCGGATCTTGACAAACACACCACAAAAAGAGATTACGTCGAATTGATCTCCTCGACGACCGAGGAGAACTTTGTATTGAGATCCAGAGAGAGATAGAGAAGAAGCCATCTAGATACTAGCTATGGACCCGAAGGTCTGAGGTAAACTACTCACAACTCATGGTGAGGGCGATGATGATGATGATGAAGGACTCCGTGATAGATTCCCCTCCGATGGAGCTCCGAAATAGGCTCCAAGATGGGATCTCCACGGGAACAGAAGCTACGGCGGTGGAAGTAGGATTTTCTCTCTGTTCATGGAGTTTCTGGGGTACGTGGACTTATATAGGAAGAAGGAGGGCACCGGGGGATGCTCGAGTGGGCCTCGAGGCAGGGGGGCGCGCCTCCCACCCTCGAGGGCCACTCGATGCTCCCCTTTTGTGGTTCTCAAGTTCCTCTGGCGTGATTTTTTCCAAAAATATCTCTCGCGAAGGTTTCATTCCGTTTGGACTCCTTTTGATATTCTTTTTCTGCAAAACCCTGAAATAGGCAAAAAAAACAGCAATCTGGACTGGGCCTTTGGGTTAGTAGGTTAGTCCCAAAAATGATATAAAAGTGAATGATAAAGCCCATTAAACATCCAAGACTTCATAAATAATAGCATGGAACAATAAAAAATTATAGATACGGTGGAGACGTATCAAGCATCGCCAAGCTTAATTCCTGCTCGTCCTCGAGTAGGTAAATGATAAAGAAAGAATTTTTGATGTGGAATGATAACCAATATAGTTTTTCAATGTAATTCTCTTAATTGTGTCATGAATGTTCAGATCTGAAAGATTCAAGATAAAAGTCTATATTGACATAAGAAATAATAATACTTCAAGCAATACTAACAAAGCAATCATGTCTTCTCAAAATACTATGGCTAAAGAAAGTTATCCCTACAAAATCATATAGTGTTGGCTATGCTCCCTCGTTATCACACAAAAATATTCATATCATGCACAACCCCGATTTCAGCCAAGCATTTGTTTACATACTCTATCTTTTCAAACCTTTGAACTTTCACGCAATACATGAGCGTGAGCCATGGACATAGCACTATGGGTGGAATAGAGGTGGATGTGGAGAAGACAAAAACTAGGGAGATAGTCTCACATCGACTAGGCGTATCAACGGGCTATGGAGATGCCCATCAATAGATATCAATGTGAGTGAGTAGGGATTGCCATGCAACGGATGCACTAGAGCTAAATATGAATGAAAGCTCAACAAAAGAAACTAGTGTGGGTGCATCCAACTTGCTTGCACAAGAAGACCTAGGGCATTTGAGGAAGCCCATCGTTGGAATATACGAGCCAAGTTCTATAATGAGAATTCCCACTAGTATAAGAAAGTGACTAAACATGAGACTCTCTACAATGAAGAACATGGTGCTACTTTGAAGCACAAGTGTGGAAAAAGATAGTAGCAATTGCCCCTTATTCTTTTTTTTTCTTTTTTTTGGGCATTTCTTTTTTTCTTTGGCCTTCCCCCTTTTTTTTTGCGGAGGAGCTTTATAGATTTAGCCTCTCCTCCCATGGGACAATGCTCTCATAATGATGATCATCACACTTTCATTACAACACGATCTTACAACTCGATACTACAACAACAAAGTATGACTCTATATGAATGCCTCCGGCGGTGTACCGGTATGTGCAATGAAACAAGAGTGACATTTATAAAAGAATATGCATGGTGGCCTTGCCACAAATACGACGTCAACTACATGATCATGCAATGGCAATATGACAATATGATGCGTGTCATATGAACGGAACGGTGGAAAGTTGCATGGCAATATATCTCGGAATGGCTATGGAAATGCCATGATAGGTAGGTATGGTGGCTGTTTTGAGGAAAAATATGGTGGCTGTTTTGAGGAAGGATATATAGTGGGTTTATGGCACCGGCGAAAATTGCGCGGTACAAGAGAGGCTAGCAATGGTGGAAGGTTGAGAGTGCGTATAATCCATGGACTCAACATTAGTCATAAGAACTCATATACTTATTGCAAAAATCTATGAGTCATCAAAACAAAGTAATCAACGCATGCTCCTAGGGGGGAGGTTGGTAGGAGTTAACCATCGCGCGCCCCCGACCTCCACACAAAGGTTGGCACTTTACAAATACCTCATGCTCTAACTTAGTCACACAACGGTTCACCATACGTGCATGCTACGGGAATCACTAACCTTAACACAAGTATTTCTCAATTTCATAATAACTCCACTAGCATGACTCTAATATCACTATCCTCTAATCTCAAAACAATTATCAAGCATCCAACATCTCTTTCTATTCAATGCACTTGGTGTGATTTTTTTTACTACATTGACATTTGATGTCTATCATGAGAAGACTAGTTTGTTTAGCCTAAACACATTACCATGCTGTTTTAATAGTCTCTCAAATAGATATAAGTGAAGCATGATAGTTCAAAAATTTCTACAAAATATTACCACCACCATGTTCTAAAAGATATCAGTGAAGCACTAGAGCAAAAGCTATTCAACTCAAAAGATATAAGTGAAGCACATAGAGTGTTCTAATAATTTCTAGGCCATATTTAACTCTCTCAAATAGGTGTGTCCAGCAAGGATGATTGTGGCAAACTAACAAGCAAAGACTCAAATTATACAAGACGCTCCAAGCAAAACACATAACATGTTGCGAATAAAAATATAGCTCCAAGTATAGTTACCGATGGATGAAGACGAAAGAGGGGATGCCTTCCCGGGGCATCCCCAAGCTTAGGCTTTTGATTATATTGAATTCCTTGGGGTGCCATGGGCATCCCCAAGCTTAGGCCTTTGCTACTCCTTGTTCCATAGTCCATCAAAGCAATACTCAAAACTTGAAAACTTCACAACACAAAACTTAGACAAAAATTCCCGTGAGCTCCGTTAGTATAAGAAAGCTAACCACTGCTCAAAGGTACAGCAATGAATTCATTCTTTGTTTTTATGGGTGTTCAACCTACTGTACTCCAACTTCTCTATGGTTCATATCCTCCAATACTACTCATAGATGCATTGGAATAAGCGAACAACACACGAAAAACAGAATCTGTCAAAGACAGAACAGTCTGTAGTAATCTGCAGGTTTCGCCTACTTCTGGAACTCCAAAAAGTTCAAACTAAATTGGTAAATTTACGCAATTTATCTACCAATCAGCTGCAAAAATAATCAACTAAAAATCACGCTCCAGTAAAATCCCACGACTACTTTAGCTAGCGCTAACGATTCTGTTTTTCACAGCAAGATCACATAAACTTCACACAAGTCTTCCCAAAGGTTCTACTTGGCGCAAACACTAAACAATACATGAAACCACATCTAATCAGAGGCTAGATGCAATATTTATTCCCTAACAGCAACAAAAACAAAATAAAAATAAAAAATTGGGTTGCCTTCCAACAAGCGCTATCGTTTTACGCCCCTAGCTAGGCACGATACAAGATAGATCTAGGTATTGCCATCTTTGGAAGGCAATCCATAAGTTGCTCTCATGATAGATTAATATGGTAATTTGATTTTATTTCTAGGAAAGTGTTCCAGGCCTTTCCTTAATGGAAATTGGGATTAATATTTCCTTCCTTCAGATCAATAATTGCACCAATCATTCTAAGGAAAGGTCTACCAAGAATAATAGGACATGAAGGATTGCAATCTATATCAAGAACAATGAAATCTACGGTCACATAATTCCTATTGGAAACAATAATAACATCATTAATTCTTCCCATAGGTTTCTTAATAGTGGAATCCACAAGATGCAAATTTAAAGAACAATCATCAAGCTCATGGAACCCTAGCAAATCACACAAAGTTTTTGGGATAGTGGAGACACTAGCACCCAAATCACACAAAGCATAGCATTCATGATCTTTTATTTTTATTTTTATAGTAGGTTCCCATTCATCATAAAGCTTTCTAGGTATAGAAACTTCCAACTCAAGTTTTTCTTCATAAGATTGCATCAAAGCATCAACTATATCTTTAGTGAAGGCTTTATTTTGACTATAAGCATGCGGAGAATTTAGCACGGATTGCAACAAGTAAATACAATCAATCAAAGAGCAATTTTCATAATTGAATCCCTTGAAATCCAAAGTAGTGGGTTCATCACTATGCAAAGTTTCAATCTCTTCACACCCACTTTTAGCAATTTTAGCATCAAGATCTAAAAACTCTGAATTATTGGGACACCTTAAAGCAGAATCATCTCCAATCCTATTCTCATCAAGATTAATACTACAAAACAAGGATCTAATAGGAGACACATCAATAACTTTCAGATCTTCATCTTTATTTTCATGATAACAAGAAGAACACGATTTAATATAATCTTCTCTTTTAGCACGCATTTTAGTGGTTCTTTCTTTGCATTCATCAATGCAAATTCTCATGGCTTTGAGAGACTCATTGATATCATGCTTATGTGGGATAGATCTAAGTTTCAAAGAATCAACATCAAGAGTAATTATATCCACACTTCTAGCCAATTCATCAACTTTAAGCAATTTCTCTTCAAGCAAAGCATTGGAATTCTTTTGCGAGATCATAAACTCCTTAACACTAGTTTGAAATTCACAAGGCATCTTTCCATAATAGTTGTTGTAGGAATTACCATAATTATTAGAGGAATTACTAGGAAAAGGCCTAGGATTAAAATTACCTCTATAAGCATTGTTACCAAAATTATTCCTACCAACAAAATTCACATCCAAAGATTCATTGTTATTCTCAATCAAATTGGACAAAGGCATATCATTAGGATCAGAAGAAGCACTCTTAGTAGCAAATAATTTCATAAGTTCATCCATCTTTCCACTCAAAACACTAATTTCTTCGATAGCATGCACTTTTTTACTAGTGGATCTTTTGGTGTGCCATTGAGAAAAATTAACCATAATATTATCTAGGAGTTTGGTAGCTTCTCCTAAGGTAGTTTCCATGAAAGTGCCTTCGGCGGCCGAATCTAAAAGATTTCTAGAAGCAAAATTCAAGCCAGCATAGAAGTTCCCAATAATCATCCATAGGTTCAAACCATGTGTAGGTCAATTATGTATCATCAGTTTCATTCTCTCCCAAGCTTGTGCAACATGCTCATGATCTAGTTGCTTAAAATTCATAATATCGTTTCTAAGAGAGATGATCTTAGCAGGAGGGAAATACTTAGAGATAAAAGCATCTTTGCACTTATTCCACGAATCAATACTATTTCTAGGCAAAGAGGAAAACCAAGTTTTAGCACGATCTCTAAGTGAAAACTGAAATAACTTCAATTTAACAATATCGTTATCCGTATCCCTTTTCTTTTGCATATCACACAAATCAACAAAGTTGTTTAGATGGGTAGCGGCATCTTCACTAGGAAGGCCGGAGAATTGTTCTTTCATGACAAGATTCAACAAAGCAGCATTGATCTCACAAGATTCAGCATCGGTAATAGGAGCAATCGGAGTGCTAATAAAATTATTGTTGTTGGTATTGGAGAAGTCACACAATTTGGTATTGTTCTGAGCCATAGTGACAAGCAAGTAATCCAACACCCACAAGCAAACAAGAAGCAAGCAAATGAAAAACACACGGTGGAAGAAGGGCAAATAAAACGGCAAGGGTGAAGTGGGGGAGAGGAAAACGATAGGCAAATAAATGTAATGCGAAGGATAAGGGTTTGTGATAGGTACTTGGTTTATGACTTTTGCGTAAGCCTCCCCGGCAACGGCGCTAGAAATTCTTCTTGCTACCTCTTGAGATTGCGTTGTATTCCCTCAAAGAGGAAAGGGAGATACAACACAGTAGCGTAAGTATTTCCCTCAGTTTTGAGAACCAAGGTATCAATCCAGTAGGAGGCCAAGCGCCAGTCCCTCGCACCTGCACAAACAAATAAGAACTTCGCAGCCAACGCGATAAGGGGTTGTCAATCTCTTTACGGTCACTTACGAAAGTGAGATCTGATAGAGATGATAGTTGATATTTTTGGTATTTTTGGTTTAATAAAACAGCAAATAATAGCGGTAAAAGTAAAGTATATGTAGATTGATATGTTGAGAATAGACCCGGGGGCCATAGTTTTCTCTAGTGGCTTCTCTCATGATAGCGATATTCTACGACGGGTAAACAAATTACTGTCGAGCAATTGATAGAAAGCGAATAATTACGAGACTATCTAGGCATGATGATTGTATATAGTCATCACGTCCGAGACAAGTAGACCGACTCCTGCCTGCATCTACTACTATTACTCCATACATCGACCGCTATCCAGCATGCATCTAGTGTATTGAGTTCATACGAACAGATTAACGCCTTAAGCAAGATGACATAATGTAGAGGGATAAACTCAAGCAATATGATGTAAACCCCATCTTTTTATCATTGATGGCAACAATACAATACATGCCTTGCTGCCCCTACTGT
The DNA here is from genome assembly GCA_902687465.1 of Secale cereale. Classification (NCBI taxonomy): domain Eukaryota; kingdom Viridiplantae; phylum Streptophyta; class Magnoliopsida; order Poales; family Poaceae; genus Secale; species Secale cereale. The sequence continues at coordinate 213,169,821 of LR738715.1, forward strand.
CACTAGGAAAGGACACCGCAAGATTGAACCCAAAGCCAAGCACTTCTCCCATTGCAAGAACTATAGATCTAGTAGGCCAAACCAAACCAATAATTCGAAGAGACTTGCAAGAATATTATGAGCACACATAAAAAGTTCAGAGAAGAACCAAATATCTTTCATAGATAACCTTGATCATAAACTCACAATTCATCGGATCTCGACAAACACACCGCAAAGAGAGATTACATCGAATAGATCTCCTCGAAGACCGAGGAGAACTTTGTATTGAGATCCAGAGAGAGAGAAGAAGCCATCTAGATACTAGCTATGGACCCGAAGGTCTGAGGTAAACTACTCACAACTGATGGCGAGGGCGATGATGATGTTGATGAAGGACTCCGTGATAGATCCCCCTCCGGTGGAGCTCCGGAACAGGCTCCAAGATGGGATCTCCACGGGAACATAAGCTACGGCGGTGGAATTAGGATTTTCTCTCTGTTCACGGAGTTTCTAGGGTACGTGGACTTATATAGGAAGAAGGAGGGCACCAGGGGACGCTCGAGTGGGCCTCGAGGCAGGGGGGCGCGCCCCCACCCTCGAGGGCCACTCGATGCTCCCCTGACGTGGTTCTCAAGTTCCTCTGGCGTGATTTTCTCCACAAATATCTCTCGCGAAGGTTTCATTCCGTTTGGACTCCGTTTGATATTCTTTTTCTGCAAAACCCTGAAATAGGCAAAAAAACAACAATCTGGACTGGGCCTTTGGGTTAGTAGGTTAGTCCCAAAAATGATATAAAAGTGAATGATAAAGCCCATTAAACATCCAAGACTTCATAAATAATAGCATGGAACAATAAAAAATTATAGATACGTTGGAGACGTATCATGCATCGACTCCAATGAAAATCTTTTGTGACAACACTAGAGCAATTGCCTTGGCGAAGGAATCTAGGTTTCACAAGAGAACAAAACACATCAAGAGACGCTTCAACTCCATTCATGAATAGGTCAAGGAAGGAGACATAGAAATTTGCAAAGTACTTATAGATCTGAATGGTGCAGACCCGTTGACTAAGCCTCTTCCACGGGCAAAACATGATCAACACCAAGACTCAATGGGTGTTAGATTCATTACAATGTAATCTTGATTATTGACTTTAGTGCAAGTGGGAGACTGATGGAAATATGCCCTAGAGGCAATTATTAAGTTATTATTATTTTATATTTCCTTATTCATGATAAAGGTTTATTATTCATGCTAGAATTGTATTGACCGGAAACCTAAATAAATTGTGAATACATAAACAAATACCATGTCCCTAGTAAGCCTCTACTAGACTAGCTCATTAATCAAAGATGGTTAAGTTTTCATAGCCATTGACATGAGTTGTCATTTGATAACGGGAACACATCATTATGACAATGATGTGATGGACAAGACCCATATGTTAGCTTAGCATTTGATCATACAGTTTATCGCTACTGCTTTCATGTACGTCAAATACATATTCCTTTGACAACGAGATAATGCAGCTCCCGGATACCAGAGGAATGCCTTTTGTGCTATCAAACGTCACAACCTAAGTGGATGATTATAAAGATGCTCTACAGGTATCTCAGAAGGTGTTTTGTTGGGTTGGCATGAACCGATATTAGGATTTATCACTCCAAGTAACGGAGAGGTCTCTCTGGGCCCTCTTGGTAATACACATCATAATAAGCCTTGCATGCAAATGACTAATGATTTAGTCATGCGATAATGTATTATGGAACGAGTAAAGATACTTGCTGGTAACGAGATTGAACTAGGTATGAGATACTAACGATCGAATCTCAGGCAAGTAACATACCGACGATCAAAGGGAATTGTGTATGTTGTCATAACAGATCGATAGATAAAGATCTTGGTAGAATATGTAGGAGCTAATATGGGCATCCAGGTTCCGCTATTGATTATTGACCGAAGAGGTGTCTCGGTCATGTCTACATAGTTCTCAAACCCGTAGGGTCCGCACGCTTAACGTTCGTTGACGATATAGTGTTATATGAGTTATGTGATTTGGTGACCGAATTTTGTTCGGAATCCTGGATGAGATCACGGACATGAAGAGGAGTCCCGAAATGGTCGAGAGGTAAAGATTGATACATAGGACAATGGTATTCGGACACCGGAAGTGTTCCGGAGGATATCGGGTACTTATCGGGTCACTGGAAGGTGTTTCGGGTACCCCCGGCAATCCGATGGGCCATATGGGCCTTGTGAAGGCACACACCAGCCCACAAGGAGCTGGTGCGCCCTATAGGGTTGGCCATAGGAGGAGAAGAAGGAAAGGGGGGATGGGAAAGGAAAGGTTGGATTAGGATTCCCACTTTATCCCTCTCGCCCCCTCTTTCCTCCCCCCTTATGCATACATCAAAGTGGGCGCAGGGCCCCTAGGGGGCGGCGGCCAACCCTAGGGCGCGCCCTGGCTTCCTCCCCTCCCCTCCCACCTATATATATGTGGGAAGGGGGCGCCTCACAAGTACACACAACATTGTCTTAGCCGTGTGCGGCGCCCCCGTCCACCATTTACTCCCACGGTCAAATTTCCGTAGTGCTTAGGCGAAGGCTTGCGGAGATCACTTCACCATCACCATCACCACGCCCTCGTGCTGCTTGACGTCTTGCTGGATCAAGAAGGCAAGGGACGTCACCGAGCTGAATTTGTGCAGAACGCGGAGGTGTCTGATGCCTACTACACAACCTTCTTCTTGTAGACTCGTGTTGAGCCTCCAAGCGCGGAGTTTTGTAGGACAATAGCAATTTTCCCTAAAGTGGATGACCTAAGGTTTATCAATCCGTGGGAGGCGTAGGATAAAGATGGACACTCTCAAGCAACCCTGCAACGAAATAACAAAGAGTCTCTTGTGTCCCCAACACACCCAATACAATGGTAAATTCTATAGGTGCACTAGTTCGACAAAGATATGGTGATACAAGTGTAATATGATGGTAGATATAGGCTTTTGTAATCTGAAAATATAAAAACAGCAAGGTAACTAATGATAAAAGTGAGCACAAATGGTATTGCAATGCTTAGAAACAAGGCCTAGGGTTCATACTTTCACTAGTGCAAGTTCTCTCAATAATGATAACATAATTGGATCATATAACAATCCCTCAACATGCAACAAAGATTCACTCCAAAGTCACTAATAGCGGAGAACAAATGAAGAGATTATCGTAGGGTACGAAAGCACCTCAAAGTTATTGTTTCTGATCGATCTATTGGGCTATTCCTATAAGTGTCACAAACAACCCTAGAGTTCGTACTAAAATAACACCTTAAGACACACATCAACCAAAACCCTAATGTCACCTAGATACTCCAATGTCACCACACGTATCCACGGGTTTGATTATACGATATGCATCACTCAATCTCAGATTCATCTATTCAAACCAATAGAAAGAACTTCAAAGAGTGCCCCAAAGTTTCTACTGGAGAGTCGGGACAAAAACGTGTGCCAAGCCCTATGCATAAGTTCACAAGGTCACTGAACCCACAAGTTGATCAGCAAAACATACATCAAGTAGATCACATGAATATCCCATTGTCACCACAGATAAGCACATGCAAGACATACATCAAGTGTTCTCAAATCCTTAAAGACTCAATCCGATAAGATAACTTCAAAGGGAAAACTCAATACATTACAAGAGGTAGAGGGGGACAAACATCATATGATCCAACTATAATAGCAAAGATCACGGTACATCAAGATCTTGCCACATCAAGAACACGAGAGAGAGAGAGATCAAACACATAGCTACTGGTACATACCCTCAGCCTCGAGGGTGAACTACTCCCTCATCGTCATGGAGACCGCTGGGATGATGAAGATGGCCATCTGTGATGGTTTCCCCCTCCGGTAGGGTGCCGGAATGGCCTCCCGATTGGTTTTTCATGGCTACAGAGGCTTGTGGCGGCGGAACTCCTGATCTAGGTTTATTTTCGGAGGTTTTAGTATTTATAGGAATTTTTGGCATCGGGGGCAAGTCAGGGGGACCCACGAGGCGGCCACAAGGTAGGGGGGCTTGCCCCCACCCTTGTGGTGGCCTCGTGGCTCTTCTTGTCCACCTCCGGCGCTCCGTGGGCTTCTTTTGGTCCATAAATAATCACCGTAAATTTTAGTTCCGTTTGGACTCCGTTTGATATTCCTTCTCTGCAACTCAAAAACAAGGAAAAAACAAAAACTGGCACTGGGCTCTGGGTTAATATGTTAGTCCCAAAGAAATAATATAGCTAAAGAACGTTATCCCTACAAATCATATAGTCCTTATGCTCCCTTTTCTTAACACAAAGCACCCCTCATGCCCATCCCGGAGTCAGCCAAGCAATTGCTTTCATGCTCTACTCTTTCAAACTTTTCAACTCTTCATGCAATATATGAGCGTGAGCCATGAACATAGAACTATGGGTGGAATGGAGGTGGTAATAGAAAAAAGGTGGGAGAAAGTCTCACATCAACTAGGCAAATCAATGGACTATGGAGATGTCCATCAATCGATATCAATGTGAGTGAGTAGGGATTGCCATGTAACAGATGCACTAGAGCTATAAGTGTATGAAAGCTCAAAAAGACAACTAGTGGGTGTGCATCAACTTGCTTGCTCATGAAGACCTAGGGCATTTGAGGAAGCCCATCGTTGGAATATACAAGCCAAGTTCTATAACGAAAAATTCCCAATAATGATATATGAAAGTGACAACATAGGAGACTGTCTATCATGAAGAACATGGCGCTACTCTGAAGCACACGTGTGGAAAAGGATAGTAACATTGTCCCTTCTCTCTTTTTCTCTCATTTTTTTCCTTTTTTTTATTTTGGGCTCTTTGACCTCTTTTTTTGTGGGCTTCTTTGGCCTCTATTATTTTTTGATAACCTCACATGGGACAATGTTCTAATAATGATGATCATCCCACTTCTATTTACTTACAACTCTTTATTACAACTCGATACTAGAACAAAGTTATGACTCTATATGAATGCCTCTGGCGGTGTACCGGGAAGTGCAATGACCAAGAGTGACATGTATGAAAAATATGAACGGTGGCTTGGCCACAAATACTATATGTCAACTACATGATCATGCAAAGAAATATGACAATGATGAAGCGTGTCATAATAACGGAACAGTGGAGTTACATGGCAAATGTCTATGGAAAGGCCATAATATGTAGATATGGTGGCTATTTTGAGGAAGGTATAAGGAAGGTTTTATGCACCGGCAAAAGTTGCATGGCCCTAGAGTGGCTAGAAAGGTGGAAGGGTGAGAGTGCATATAATCCATAGAATCACATTAGTCATAAAGAACTCACATACTTATTGCAAAAAATCTACTTAGCCCTCAAAGCAAAACACTACGAAGCATGCCCCTAGGGGTAGGTTGGTAGGAGTTAACCATCGCGCGCCCCTGACCTTCCCGCAAAGAGGAAACAATCAAGATACAGTGTGCGCCAATTAGGTTACATAGGCCATACGTGCATGCTTCGGGAATCACAAACCTCAGCACAATTATTTGTTTAACCTCACAAATTACCACTAGCATGACTCTACTATTACCATCTTAACATCTCAAAACAATTACAAGGAGTCAAACTTCACATAATATTCAATGCTCTAAATATGAAAGTTTTTATTATATCTCCTTTGGAAGTCTACCATATTGGGACTAATTTCATAACCCAAGCAAATTACCATGCTGTTCTTTAAGACTCTCAAAATAATATAAGTGAAGCAAGAGATTTCATCGATTTCTATAAAATAAAACCACCGCCGTGCTCTAAAAAGATATAAGTGAAGTACTAGAGCAACTGACAAACTACTCCAAAAGATATAAGTGAAGATCAATGAGTAGTCAAATAATTAACTAGCTATGAGAAGACCCTCTCTCATTTAAGAATTTCAGATCTTAAGTACTTTATTCAAACAACAAGAAAAACAAAATAAAATTACATTGCAATGATAGCACATATCATGTGAAGAAGCAAAAACTTAGGCTAAACCGATACTAACCGATAATTGTTGAAGAAGAAAGGTGGGATGCTAACCGGGTCATCCCGAAGCTTAGCTGCTTGAGACTTCTTGAAACGTTAACATGGGATGCCTTGGGCATCCCCAAGCTTGAGCTTTTTTGTCTCCTTAATTCCTCTCATGTCGTGGTTTCCCTAAATCTCGAAAACTTCATCAACACAAAACAGAACAAGAACTCGTGAGATAAGTTAGTATAAATCAACTCAAAACCTTAACATTATCTACTCTAGCAAATCAGTGAAATTATTTTGACATTGCATACTAATTGCCTCTGCATATTTAATACTCTTATCCTCAAATAGAATTTTTAAACATGCAAACATAACCGCAATCTGTTTAAACAGGACAGTCTGTAAAGAGTGGAATTGTTCTCATATTTCCCAAGCTCTAATATTTTTGACAAATTACCACGTTACATATACTTATTCATGCTAACTTTGTAAAAAATTCAAGAATTTATCACGTTCTGACTATCCAGAAGAATTCGAACAATGAAAGAAAACTTTCTATTTTCAAACAACAACATATATACTTGCAAAATAAGCATGGTAAAGGATATACTTGTCTTTTTTATTGGAATAAAAGATACTACAACTTATTCTAAATAGCATCAATCAAATCTAAACAAAAGAAAATGACGCTCCAAGCAAAACACATACCATGTGGTGAATAAAAATATAGCCTCAAGTAAAGTTACCGATAGACGAAGACGAAAGAGGGGATGCCTTCTCGGGGCATCCCCAAGCTTAGGCTCTTGGTTGTCCTCAAATATTACCTTGGGGTGCCTTGGACATCCCCAAGCTTAGGCTCTTGCCACTCCTTATTCCATAGTTGTAGCGACCATGATCCGAATGGACCGAAGTCTCTATGTTCTATGTCATCCCTGGATCGGTAATGCTGACACACACATTACTTGAAGGATATATAACAGAGTGGCAATCACACACTTATTACATCGAATGTCTCAAGAGAGAACTTATTACAAAAGTATATGGCATAAGGCCATCTAACAAAATAACAGCGGAAGGCTTGGAAGATAAATGAGTCCATCAACTCCAACTACATAGATGAGTGCATGACAAACGACCTAGCGCACCTTACTCTTCTTATGAAAAGTCTGCAACGTAATATGTTGCAGCCCGAAACGGGTCAGCACATGGAATATGCTGGCAAGATAACACAGTAGAGCAACTAACAAAATAAAGGCTAACACTATATGCATATTTGGCTGGTGGAGGCTCTAGGGTTAAAGTTTTTGCGTAAAGCCAATTTTTCCCTACAACAAAGGAATAACTTTTATTTTAACTATCATGGTAGTTGAAACATCATTGAGAAGGTGCCTCCAACACAATCCCAATTAAAGTAGTCATCATTAACCCAACAAATTAATTTTTGAGTGATGAGATCAATCAATAATTCAAGTACCAGATACTCAAGATGTCCATAATCGGGGACACTGCTAATCATGATTAGTTTGTACACTCTGCAGAGGTTTGCGCACTTTTCCCCACAAGACCCGATCTCCTCCGTTGGATTTCTCACACTGCATGGTGTTTTAGAAACGAATGACCGAGACACAGTCTTTCAGAAGCATTTACTCTTTACCCCGGCTGGACCCATACACCTACTTTCCCCTACATCTGCTAGTCCACCACTAAAAGAGCTCACACAACTTACTCATACTATGCCAGAGCCCATAATGGCATTGTGGCTGCACACGGAAGTTTCTAGCATGAATAGTTTTATGATCCCTTTGGGCCTGGGTGGCATTCCATAGGAAAAATCACACGGCACCCCCAGGATTTCCTAGGACAACACTGGTAACACCAGGTGCCCTGCAACCAATCCACCCAGATGTGTATGAAAGTAGCCACCTTAAGTTAAACCATTAATTAACAACTCACATCTGTCATGGATACTCTGAAACCCAAACCACGTCTACGAGCATAGCATGGCAACCTAAGCATAACATAGAGGTAACTCCCAAGGGTTTGAAAATAATGCAGGTAATAGGTTCTACCTCAATCTACTTCCCAGACCCACAAGTTAAGAGATCCTACTCATGCAATGTGTGAGGGTTTTATCTAATGCATAAAACTGGGTAATAAAGGGTATGATCAAAGTGTTACTTGCCTTGCTGATGATTCGCAAAACCTTGGGACTCGTAGTAGCACGCTTCGCACTCCGGGAATTCTATCGCAAGCAAACAATAGCATACATATGCAATCAAGCAAAGATGCACATGTAAAACTCCAAATAAGAAGATCTAACCAGAAAGTTCAACTTAAGAACTCTGGTTTGCAAAAAAGAATCAAAACAAACGAAGCAACGAAACTCAAACTGCGAAAGAAACAAGATCTGTTTACTAGTTTGATCTAAAGTCAAATTTTACAGTAGCAAAACCTTGTTCAAGTTGGTTAAACGGAAAGAGGGCTTCGAAACGAAGATCTAGGCACTTGAATCTCCTGATTCCGACTTACGAGCGAAAAGAAAAACTAAAAAGAAGATCAGGGCTGAAATCGCGATCGAAAAATAATCACGGAAAAACCCCGAAAAAGAAAAATGGACGAACAGGCTAACGAACGAACATTCCTTAAGACGAACGTACGGATGAACGTCCACTATTTAACTAAACCTAAAAAACCGAACCGATCTATATAAAAAACAGATCTAGGGTTTCGAAGAAAAATCGATCGGTTTTCTTTGGAAAACCGGCGGCTACCTCGGCGGCGGTGAACCCCGGCGGCGGCGGCGGTTACCGGCGGCGGCGGGCGATGGCGGCGGCGGTGCGTAGTGCGTGCGGCGCGGCGGCTGGCGACGGCTTAGGGCGGCGGCTAGGGTTCGGGGCTGGCGCGGGGTGGCTCGGCGGCTATGGGCCTCGGGCCTCGCCTTATAAAGGTCGGCTGGAGGAGTCCTAGTCAGGTACGGCCCGACTAGGTCGGTTGACTTTTTTTTAAATAGTCCTGACGTAGTAAAACAGGCGAAAAAAATACTAAACAGACTCTAAAAATTCCAAAATAAATTTTCACCGTCCTCTAATAATATTTAGGACAAAGTAAACATTTTTCCCGGACGTAAATGCAATTTTGGAAAAAGCGTATTTTTCCTATGCAAATAAATCACAAATAAATCCGAATAAAATACCAAAAGTGTTTTTAATATTTTTCCTCCAATATTTCTTTTATTTTGGAGAGGTCATATTATCTACGCTCATATATTTTATTAAGAAATCATTTTAGTAGAGAAAAATAATTAAAACCAAAGTGATCCCCGTACCGGTATTTGAGAAAACTCAAATACGAAAACGGTAAAATCCCCAACTCTCTCCGTGGGTCCTTGAGTTGCTTAGAATTTTTGAGGATCGCAACACACAAATGCAATAAAACATGCTATGCAATATGATCTATGTATAACATTCCAAATTGAAAATTTGGGATGTTACAATAGTCCATCGAATCCTTACCCAAAACTTGAAAACTTCACAACACAAAACTCAACAGAAAATCTTATGAGCTCCGTTAGTATAAGAAAGCAAATCACCACTTAGGTACTGTTGTGAACTAATTCTAAATTCATATTGGTGTTATATCTACTGTATGCCAACTTCTCCATGGTTCATACCCTCTGATACTACTCATGGATTCATCAAAATAGGCAAACAACACATGAAAAACAGAATCTGTTAAAAACGGAACAGTCTGTAGTAATCTGAAAACTTTGCATGCTTCTGTAACTCTAAAAATTCTGAAAAACATGGACGACGTGGGGAATTTGTATGACAATCATGTGTAAAAATTTCAGCTAATTATCACGAACCAGTGATTTATTGAATTTTATGCACTTGACGCAAAACTTTTTGTTTTTGCACAGAATCAAATCAACTATCATCAACACAATCCCAAAGGCTTTACTTGGCACTTTATTGAAACTAAAGCTATAAAACATGATTACTAAAGTATCTTAATCATGTGAACACACAAAAACAAAAGGTAAAAGTATTGGGTTGTCTCCCAACAAGCGCTTTTCTTTAACGCCGTTTGAGCTAGGCTTGAGGATTTCAATGATGCTCACATAGAAGTAAAGAATTGAAACATACAAGAGAGCATCATAAATCATATTGCAAGCACTTTTAAGTCTAACTAACTTCCTATGCATAGGGATTTTGTGAGCAAACAATTTATGGGAGCAAGAATCAACTAGCATAGGAAGGCAAAACAAGCAATACTTCAAAACTTTCAACACATAGAGAGGAAACTTGATATTATTGCAATACCTACAAGAATATGTTCCTCTCACATAATAATTTTCAGTAGCATCCTGAATGAATTCAACAATATAACCATCACATAAAGCATTCTTTTCATGATTCATAAGCATAGAAATTTTACTACTCTCCACATAAGCAAATTTATTCTCATGAATAGTTGTGGGAGCAAACTCAACAAAATAACTATCATGTGATACTTGGTTAAAATCATGATTACATGTTTCATGGTTATTATTATTCTTTATAACATAGGTGTCATCACAATAATCATCAAAAATAGGAAGCATTCTTTCATCATAAATTTGCACAACTAAACTTAGGGGACTAAAGATATCATATTCATCAAACATATAATCTCCAAGCTTGTGGCTTTGCATATCATTAGCATCATGGATATTGATACGTCTCCAACGTATCTATAAGTTTTATTTGTTCCATGCTATTATATTATCTATCTTGGATGTTTTATATGCATTAATATGCTATTTTATATGATTTTTGGGACTAAACTATTTACCTAGAGCCTAGTGCTAGTTTTTGTTTTTTTCTTGTTTTTGAGTTTCGCGCAAAAGGAATATCAAACGGAGTCCAAACGGAACGAATTTTTTGGTGATTTTTATGGACCAAAAGAAGCACACGGAGCACCGGAGGTGGACCAGAAGAGCCACGAGGCCACCACAAGGGTGGGGGCGCCCCTCTAGGGCATGCCCCCTACCTTGTGGCCGCCTCATGGGTCCCCCTGACTTGCCCCCGACGCCCAAAAATCCTACAAATAGTGAAACCTTCGAAAACAAACCTAGATCGGGAGTTCCGCCGCCGCAAGCATCTATAGCCACCAAAAATAAAACGGGACCCTGTTCCGCCACCCTGCCGGGGGGGGGGGCAATCATCACCGGTGGCCATATTCATCATCTGTAGTTCACCCACAGGGCTGGGGTATGTACCAGTAGCTATGTGTTTGATCTTTCAATCTCTCTCTCTCGCGCGAGTTCTTGATTTGGCACAATCTTGATGTACCATGAGCTTTGCTATTATAGTTGGATCGTATGATGTTTCTCCCCCTCTACCTCTTGTAATGGATTGAATTTTCCCTTTGAAGTTATCTTATCGGATTGAGTCTTTAACGATTTGAGAACACTTGATGTATGTCTTGCATGTGCTTATCTGTGGTGACAATGGGATATTCACGGGATCCACTTGATGTATGTTTTGGTGATCAACTTGCGGGTTCAGTGAACCTGTGAACTTATGCATAGGGGTTGGCACACGTTTTCGTCTTGACTCACCGGTAGAAACTTTGGGGCACTCTTTGAAGTTATTTGTGTTGGTTTGAATAGATGAATATGAGATTGTGTGATTCATATCGTATAATCAAACCCGCAGATACTTGTGGTGACATTGCAGTATATAGGGGACATTAGGGTTTTGGTTGATGTGTGCCTTAAGGTGTTATTTTAGTACGAACTCTAGGGCTATTTGTGACACTTATAGGATTATCCCAATAGATCGATCAGAAAGAATAACTTTGAGGTGGTTTCATACCCTACAATAATCTCTTCGTTTGTTCTTCGCTATTAGTGACTTTGGAGTGACTCTTTTTTGCATGTTGAGGGATTGTTATATGATTCAATTATGTTATTATCGCTGAGAGAACTTGCACCAGTGAAAGTATGAACCCTAGGCCTTGTTTCCAAGCATTACAATACCGTTTGTGCTCACTTTTATCATTAGTTACCTTGCTGTTTTTATATTTTTATATTACGAAAACCTATATCTATCATCCATATTACACTTGTATCACCATCTATTCGCCAAACTAGTGCACCTATACAATTTACCATTGTATTGGGTGTGTTGGGGACACAAGAGACTCATTGTTATTTGGTTGTAGGGTTGTTTGAGGGAGACCATCTTCATCCTATGCCTCCCACGGATTGATAAACCTTAGGTCATCCACTTGAGGGAAAATTGCTACTGTCCTACAAAACTCTGCGCTTGGAGGCCCAACACGAGTCTATAAGAAGAAGGTTGTGTAGTAGACATCAATCTCTTTTCTGGCGCCGTTGCCGAGGAGGTGAGTGCTTGAAGGTATATCTTTAGATATTGCACCTGAATCTTTTAGTTTCTTGTTTTATCACTAGTTTAGTCTAGAAAAGAAAACTGCAAAAAATGGAATTGAGGTTACCTCATATGCTTAATCTTTTTAACGTCTTTCGTGAAAATGATGGAAAGGAAAATTGTGCCAAAGTGTTAGAAAAAGAAGTTAATAAAATGTTTGGCACTAAATATTTGAATGATGAGCATGATTGCAATGTTGTTAGTATGAATTCTTTGAATATCCATGATGCTAATGATATGCAAAGCCACAAGCTTGGGGATGCTATGTTTGCTGAAGATGATATTTTTAGTCCCCAAAGTTTTGAAGAGCAGATTTATTATGTTGAAAGCATGCCTCCTATTTATGATGATTATTGCGATGACACCTATGTTATAAAGAATACTAATAACCATGAAACTTGTCATCATGATTTTAATCAAGTGTCTCATGATTGTTATTTTGTTGAGCTTGCTCCCACTATTATGAGTGAGAATAAATTTCCTATGTGGAGAGTAATAAAATTTCTATGCTTATGGATCCTAAAAAGAATGTTTTATGTGAAGGTTATATTGTTGAATTCATTCGTGATTCTACTGAAAATTATTATGAGAGAGGAACATATGCTCTTAAGTATTGCAATAATATCAAGTTTCCTCTAAGTTTTAAAGTATTGATTGTTTTGCCTTCCTATGCTAGTTGATTCTTGCTCCCTTAAATTATTTGCTCACAAAATCCGTATCCATAGGAAGTGGGTTAGACTTAAATGTGCTTGAAATGTGATTCATGATGGTCCCTTTTATATTTCAATTCCTATCTTTACGTGAGCATCATTGTAATCATCATGCCTAGCTAAAAAGGCGTTAAAGAAAAGCGCTTGTTGGGAGATAACCCAGTACTCTTACATTCTGTTTTTGTGTGTTCACGTGATTAAGCTACTGTAGTAATCATGTTTTGTAGCTTTTTTTAAATAAAGTGCCAAGTAAAGCCTTTGGTATAGTGTGGTTGATAGTTGACTTGATTCTGTGCAAAAACAAAAAGTTTTGCGTCCAGTGCAGAAAATTTAATAAATCACTGGAACGTGATAATTATCTGACATTTTTACACATGATTTATATACAAATTGCCTATGTTTTCCTAATTTTTCAGAATTTTTAGAGTTCCATAAGTATGGTGGATGTCCAGATTACTAGAGATTATTCTGTTTTTAACAGATTCTGTTTTTCATGTGTTTGTTTGCTTATTTTGATGAATCCATGAGTAGTAGTAGAGGGTATGAACCATGGAGAAGTTGGAATACAGTTGATATAACACCAATATGAAATTATAATGAGTTCACAACAGTACCGAAGTGGTGATTTGCTTTCTTATACTAACAGAGCTCATAAGATTTTCTGTTAAGTTTTGTGTTGTGAAGTTTTCAAGTTTTGGGTAAGGATTTGATGGACTATGGAATAATTAGTGGCAAGAGCCTAAGATTGGGGATGCCCAAGTCACCCCAAGGTAATATTCAAGGACAACAAATAGCCTAAGCTTGGGGATGCCCCAGGAAGGCATCCCCTCTTTCGTCTTCGTCTATCGGTAACTTTACTTGAGGCTATATTTTTATTCACCACGTGATATGTGTTTTGCTTGGAGTGTCATTTTATTTTGTTTAGATTTGCTTGCTGTTATTTAGAATAAGTTTTGGTATCTTTTGTTTCAATAAATAAGACAAGTATGGCCTTTACCATGCTTATTTTGCAAGTATATGTGTTGCTATTTGAAAACAGAAAGTTTTCTATCATTGTCTGAATTCTTATAGATAGTCAGAACGTGAGAAAATCTTATTTTTTTTACAAAGTTAGCATGAATAAGTTCTGTGTAACGTGGTAATGTTTCAGAATTTTTAGAGCTAGGGAAGTATGATAGCAATTCCACTCTTTACAAATTGTCCTGTTTAGACAAATTGTTGTTATGTTTGCATGTTTAATGATTCTATTTGAGGATGAGGGTATTCAATATGCAGAGGCATTTAGTATGAAATGTAGAATTATAATTTTAGTGATTTTCTATAGTATGGAATGATAAGGTTTTGAGTTGATTTATTCTAACTTATCTCATGAGTTCTTGTTCAGTTTTGTGTGGTTTAAGTTTTTGAGATTTAGGGAAACCGTGACATGAGAGGAATTAAGGAGACACAAAAGCTCAAGCTTGGTGATGTCCAAGGCATCCCAAGATAATATTTCAAGAAGTCTCCAGCATCTAAGCTTGGGGATGCCCCGGTAGGCATCCCACCTTTCTTCATCAAAAATTATCGGTTAGTACTAGTTTAGCGTAAGTTTTTGTTTCTTCACATGATATGTGCTATCCTTGCAATGTCATTTTATTTTGTTTTTCTTGTTGTTTGAATAAAGTACTTAAGATCTGAAATTCTTAAATGAGGGAGTGTCTTCTCATAGCTAGTTAATTATTTGACTACTCATTGATCTTCACTTATATCTTTTGGAGTAGTTTGTCAGTTTCTCTAGTACTTCACTTATATCTTATTAGAGCACAGCGGTGGTTTTATTTTATAAAAATCGATGAAATCTCTTGCTTCACTTATATTATTTTGAGAGTCTTAAAGAATAGCATGGTAATTTTCTTGGGTCATGAAGTTAGTCCTAATATGGTAGACACCCAAAGGAGATATAATAAAAACTTCCATATTTAGAGCATTGAATATTATGTGAAGTTTGACTCCTTGTAATTGTTTTGAGATGTTAAGATGGTAATATTAGAGTCATGCTAGTGGTAGTTTGTGAGGTTAAAGAAATAATTGTGTTAAGGTTTGTGATTCCCGAAGCATGCACGTATGGCCTATGTAACCAAATTGGCGCGTACTGTATTTTGATTGTTTCATCTTTGTGGGAAGGTTGGGGGCGCACGATGGTTAACTCCTACCAACCTCCCCCCTAGGGGCATGCGTCGTAGTGTTTTGCTTTGAGGTCTAAGTAGACTTTTTACAATAAGTATGCGAGTTCTTCATGACTAATATGAGTCCATGGATTATACGCACTCTCACCCTTCCACCTTTCTAGCCACTCTAGTGACGCGCAACTTTCGCCGGTCCATAAAAACCTCCTTATACCTTCCTCAAAACAGTCACCACGCCTACCTATTATGGTATTTCCATAGCCATTCCGAGATATATTGCCATGTAACTCCACTATTTTGTTTATTATGACACGCTTTATCATTTTCATATTGCTTTGCATGATCATGTAGTTGACATAGTATTTGTGTTAAGGCCACCTTTCATCATTTTCATACATGTCATGGTTGGTCATTGTAATCCCGGTACACCGCCAGAGGCATTCATATAGAGTCATATCTTTGTTCTAGTATCGAGTTGTAAGTAAATAAAAGTGTGATGATCATCATTATTAGAACATTGTCCCATGTGAGGTTATCAAAAATAAAAGAAGCAAATGAAGCCAAAATAAAAAAAGAGGCCAAAGAAGCCCACCAAAAAAAGAGGTCAAAGAACCCAAAATAAAAAAATGAGAGAAAAGAGAGAAGGGACAATGTTACTATCCTTTTCCACACTTGTGCTTTAGAGTAGCACCATGTTCTTCATGATAGAGAGTCTCCTATGTTGTCACTTTCATATATCACTAGTGGGAAATTTTCGTTGTAGAACTTGGCTTGTATATTCCAACGATGGGCTTCCTCAAATGCCCTAGGTCTTCATGAGCAAGAAAGTTGATGCACACCCAATAGTTGTCTTTTTGAGCTTTCATACACTTATATCCCTAGTAAATTCGTTACATGGCAATCCCTACTCACTCACATTGATATCGATTAATGGACATCTCCATAGTCCATTGATTTGCCTAGTTGATGTGACTTTCTCCCTCCTTTTGTCTATTATCACCTCCATTCCACCCACAGTACTATGTCCATGGCTCGCGCTCATATATTGTGTGAAGAGTTGAAAAGTTTGAAATTGCTTAGCTGACTCCGGGATGGGCATGAGGGGTGCTTTGTGTTAAGAAAAGGGGGCATAAGGACTATATGATTTGTGGGGATAACGTTCTTTATCCTTGTTAGTTTTGAAGCTTTATAGATTGCTTTTGGTATGGTTAAAGTATTATTGTTTTGATATTGAGTAACTTTTATTTGAGTCTTATGGATCTGAACATTCATGCCACAATAAAGGAGAATTACATCGATAAATTTGTTAGGTAGCATTCCACATCAAAAATTCTATTTTTATCATTTACCTACTCGAGGACGAGCAGGAATTAAGCTTAGGGATGCTTGATACGTCTCCAATGTATCTATAATTTTTTATCATTCCATGCTATTATATTATCTATCTTGGATGTTTTATATGCTATTTTATATGATTTTTGGGACTAACCTATTAACCTAGAGCCCAGTGCCAGTTTCTGTTGTTTCCTTGTTTTTGAGTTTCGCAGAAAAGAAATATCAAACAGAGTCTAAATGGAACAAAACTTTTTGGTGATTTTTATGGACCAAAAGAAGCCCACGAAGTGCCGGAGGTGGACCAGAAGAGTCACGAGGCAACCACAAGGGTGGGGGTGCGCCCCCTACCTTATGGCCGCCTCGTGGGTCCCCCTGACTTGCCCCCGACGCCAAAAAATCCTATAAATAGTGAAACCTCCGAAAACAAACCTAGATCAGGAGTTCCTCTGGCGCAAGCCTCTGTAGCCATCAAAAAACAAACGGGACCCTGTTCCGGCACCCTGCCGAAGGAGAAATTATCACCGGTGTCCATCTTCATCATCCCGGCGGTCTCCATGACGAGGAGGGAGTAGTTCACCCTCGGGGCTGAGGGTATGTACCAGTAGCTATGTGTTTGATCTCTATCTCTCTCGCGTTCTTCATTTGGCACGATCTTGATGTACCGTGACCTTTGCTATTATAGTTGGATCTTATAATGTTTCTCCCCGTCTACCTCTTGTAATGGATTGAGTTTTCCCTTTGAAGTTGTCTTATCGGATTGAGTCTTTAAGGATTTGAGAACACTTGATGTATATTTTGCATGTTCTTATCTATGGTGACAATGGGATATTCACATGATCCACTTGATGTATATTTTGGTGATCAACTTGCGGGTTCAGTGACCTTGTGAACTTATGCATAGGGGCTGACACATGTTTTCATCTTGACTCTCCGGTAGAAACTTTGCGACACTTTTTGTGTTGGTTTGAATAGATGAATTTGAGATTGTGTGATGCATATCGTATAATCAAACCCGCGGATACTTGTGGTGACATTGGAGTATCTAGGTGACATTAGGGTTTTGGTTGATGTGTGTCTTAAGGTGTTATTTTAGTACGAACTCTAGGGTTGTTTGTGACACTTATAGGAATAGCCCAATAGATCAATCAAAAAGAATAACTTTGAGGTGGTTTCGTGCCCTACAATAATCTCTTCGTTTGTTCTCCGCTATTAGTGACTTTGGAGTGACTCTTTGTTGCATGTTGAGGGATTGTTATATGATCCAATTATGTTATTATTGTTGAGAGAACTTGCACTAGTGAAAGTATGAACCCTAGGTCTTGTTTCTAAGCATTGCAATACCATTTGTGCTCACTTTTATCATTAGTTACCTGCTGTTTTTATATTTTCAGATTACAAAACCCTATATCTACCATCCATATTACACTTGTATCACCATCTCTTCGCCGAACTAGTGCACCTATACAATTTACCATTGTATTGGGTGTGTTGGGGACACAAGAGACTCTTTGTTATTTGGTTGCAGGTTTGTTTGAGAGAGACCATCTTCGTCCTACGCCTCCCACGGATTGATAAACCTTAGGTCATCCACTTGAGGGAAAAATTCCTACTGTCCTACAAAACTCTGCGCTTGGAGGCCCAACACGAGTCTACAAGAAGAAGGTTGTGTAGTAGACATCATATATTCATAAAATTCATACTAACTACATTGCAACCATGCTCATCATTCAAATATTTAGTGCCAAACATTTTATTCACTTCTTCTTCTAGTACTTAGGCACAATCTTCTTTTCCATCATTTTCATGAAAGACATTATAAAGATGAAGCATATGAGGTAACCTAAATTCCATTTTTTGTAGTTTTATTTCATAGACTAAACTAGTGATAAAACACGAAACTAAAAGATTCGATTGCAAGATCTAAAGATATACCTTCAAGCACTCGCATCCCCGGCAACGGCTCCAGAAAAGAGCTTGATGTCTACTACACAACCTTCTTCTTGTAGACTCGTGTTGGGCCTCCAAGCCCAGAGTTTCGTAGGATAGTAGCAATTTTCCCTCAAGTGGCTGACCTAAGGTTTACTAATCTGTGGGAGGCGTAGGATGAAGATGGTCTCTCTCAAGCAACCCTGCAACCAAATAACTAAGAGTCTATTGTGTTCCTTACACACCCAATACAATGGTAAATTGTATAGGTGCACTAGTTTGGTGAAGAGATGGTGATACAAGTGTTATATGATGGTAGATATAGGTGTTTGTAATATGAAAATATAAAAACAGGAAGGTAACTAATGATAAAAGTGAGCACAAACGGTATTGCAATGCTTATAGACAAGGCCTAGGGTTAATACTTTTGCTAGTGCAAGTTCTCTCAACAATGATAACATAATTAGATCCTATAACAATCCCTCAACATGCAACAAAGAGTCACTCCAAAGTCACTAATAGCGGAGAACGAAACCACCTCAAAGTTATTCTTTCCGATCGATCTATAGGGCTATTCCTATAAGTGTAACAAACAGCCCCGGAGTTCGTACTAAAATAACACCTTAAGACACACATCAACAAAAACCCTAATGTCACCTAGATACTGCCATGTGCCCACAAGTATCCGCGGGTTTGATTATACGATATGCATCACACAATATCAGATTCATCTATTCAAACCAACACAAAGAACTTCAAAGAGTGCCCCAAAATTTCTACCGGAGAGTCGAGACGAAAATGCGTGCCAACCCCAATGCATAAGTTCACAAGGTCACTGAACCCGCAAGTTGATCACCAAAACATACATCAAGTAGATCACATGAATATCCCATTGTCACCACAGATAAGCACATGCAAGACATACATCAAGTGTTCTCAAATCCTTAAAGACTCAATCCGATAAGATAACTTCAAAGGGAAAACTTAATCCATTACAAGAGGTAGCTGGGGAGAAACATCATAAGATCCAACTATAATAGCAAAGCTCGCGGTAAATCAAGATCGTGCCACATCAAGAACACGAGAGAGAGAGAGAGAGAGAGAGAGAGAGAGAGAGAGAGAGAGAAAGAGAGAGAGAGAGAGAGAGAGAGAGAGAGAGATCAAACACATAGCTATTGGTACATACCCTTACCCCCGAGGGTGAACTACTCCCTCCTCCTCGTGGAGACCGCCGAGATGATGAAGATGGCCACCGGTGATGGTTTCCCCCTCCGGCAGGGTGCCGGAACGGGCTCCCGTTTGGTTTTTCGTGGCTATAGAGGCTTGCGGTGGTGGAACTCCCGGTCTAGGTTTATTTTCAAAGGTTTCAGTATTTCTAGGAATTTTTGGCGTCGGGGGCAAGTCAGGGGGACCCAGAGGCGGCCACAAGGTAGGGGGCGCGCCCTAGGGGGGCACCCCCCACAATTGTGGTGGCCTCGTGGCTCTTTTGGTACACCTTCGGCGCTCCATGGACATCTTTTGGTCCATAAAAATCACCGTAAATTTTCGTTCCAGTTGGACTCCATTTGATATTCCTTTTCTACGAAACTAAAAAACAATGAGAAAACAGAAACTCGCACTTGGCTCTGGGTTAATATGTTAGTCCCAAAAATCATACAAAATATCATATAAAACATCCAAGATATATAATATAATAGCATGGAACAATCAAAAATTATAGATACATTGGAGACGTATCAGTGTCGTGCATTCGGTACTCGGTCGGTTGAAGAGTGACGAAGTTTGACTACATCAACCGCGTTGTGAAACGCTTCCGCTTAGGATCTACGAGGGTACGTAGACACACTCTCCCCCCTCGTTGCTATGCATCTCAATAGATAGATCACTGCGTGTGCGTAGAGTTTTGTTGTTTTCCATGCAATGTTTCCCAACAACGTGCGACATCTACTTCACATACATAAAGGTTAATCATCTCCTTTACACGTGTTCACTTGACCCCTTCGAGGATGGTATACTACTTGACATCCCTCTCGTGTGCATGCATGGGTATTACCGAAGCTTCATTGACGACGACGAGGAGTTCAAGTGCAAGAGAACATCTACACCATACAAGAAGGGAGGTGGAGGAGGAAGAGGGACCCCAAGACGCGAAACACCAGAGGCCCCGGACCACCCCGAATGCCCGGCCTCCTATGCCCAGACCCCTCGGGCCCAGAGGGCGCGACCCATCTGTCCACCCCGGGTGCCAAGCCCCCCTCCCAGGCGCTACCCCAAGTGCCCGGCCCGCAACCCCGGGTGCTCGTTCTCTTTACCCCGGGTGCTCAGACCCCTCCGGCCGTGCCTCATGCACTTAGGGTCAAATGACCCATGTACCCTCATCTCCTCCCCAAATCCTCCTAGACTATAAATAGACCATCCCGTTCCTATAGCTAGGGTTAGGGAATTACATGATATGATCTAGTAGAGATTTTCTCCTATCTACCGTCTCCCATGGAGATGAAGACCTCCATTGGAGAAGATCCCTGAGGTTTCAAGGCCCCCTTGCGGGAAGGATATATCTAGATCATCAAGCCATCATCTCCTTAATAAGATTTGGGATGGACTTTACCATGTATCTTGTTTCCCTTTGATTGTTCTTGTACCTTGTGGATCTCATGTGTTTGATGGTCTGGTGGATGTGTGGTTGGACTTATTATTGAGTGTTTCTCTTGTGATTTCCCCTCTTGTTCTTTGTGTTCTTCACGTTCTTCGTGGATACCCCTCCAATTCGTGAGAGATCTCCACTTAGGGTGCGACGCCCCAAGACCGACACTCCAGAAGCCTTCTAGTTATTTCGTCGTCATTGTGTGATTTATTTTTGTTTGTTGCATTTCATCATTGCATCATGTGCACTTCATCTGCATGTTTTCACAAAAACTCATAGTCGTTCATAGTTGCCGCTGCTCTCCTTATCTCCGTGGTTGTTGTCACTCTGCTTGTCTTCGTTCATCATTCGCAATCCAACCACACACTTGACAACGACTGTCTTACCCCTCTGCACAGTGCACAGACCCCCCGTGGGTGTCCGAAACTACCTCGAACCCGAACCGGGTTGCCGTTACCATTGGGGCCGGATCATCCCCAAACATCCCTAAAATATCTTCGGTTTCTTATTTGGACTCTCATAGCCTATTTCTTCTCGACCATACGATTTCAATCGAATGATCCAAAACTACCTCATTTCATTATATATAGACACCACTTGTCCATTTCTAGTCTAACCCTAATCCCTAGGGGATATGTCCCTTCACCGCCGCCAGACCAACCTCCTTCCTCGTTTTCCCCATCTGACCAACCGCAGCCTCCAACCAGATCCCTGTTTCCCGTCCGCTGCCAGCCCGAGCGCTTGATCCCGAATGGATTGAGGCGCTACCTTCTAGCCTATAGCCGCGTGGAGCTCCTCTGCGCCCGAGCTGTACCAGGCCCCGAGCGGCCTCGCTCCCCTGCCATCTTCGACGCCACGCCGGCGAGCGCCACCGTCGGAGGTGCTCTGTCCGCCGGCCAAACCTGCCAAGACCCTCGCCACCCGGCCGTCCCTTGCCAAGTCCCACCGCCGTTGGAGTCCCTGCGCCCCTAGATCCCCTGCAGGAGCACGAGCTCCCTCCTCCACTCCCGAGCTCTGCATCCTCGTCCCTGTATAGCAGCGAACGCGCCTGACCCCGCCACATCTCCGCGCTAGCGCCTGCCGGACCCAGCCGCCTTGCGCGTCCCGTCGACTCCTCGCCGGATACCAGGTCGTGCCACCCCTCATTGTCTCTCTCCTTCCTTCTCCTCTCACATCTGGCTCCCTCTCTCTGTTTCCTTGCAGGAGCTCGCCATGGGGGAATGATACGTCTCCAACGTATCTATAATTTTTTATTGTTCCATGCTATTATTTATGAAGTCTTGGATGTTTAATGAGATTTATCATTCACTTTTATATCATTTTTGGGACTAACCTACTAACCCAAAGGCCCAGTCCATATTGCTGTTTTTGGCCTATTTAAGGATTTTGCAGAAAAGGAATATCAAACGGAGTCCAAATGGAATGAAACCTTCACGAGAGATATTTTTGGAGGAAATCACGCAGGATAGACTTTGGGGCCAAGCAAGGAGACAAAAGGGCCACCCTCGAGGGTGGGGGCGCGCCCTCCTTCCCAGGGCGCGTCCCCCTACCTCGAGGGCAGCCCCGGTGGCCCCTAGTGCCCCTCTTCTTAGTATATATACCAACGTACCCTAGAAACTCCGTGAACAGAGAGAAAACCCTAATTCCACCGCCGTAGCTGCTGTTCCCGTGGAGATCCCATCTTGGAGCCTGTTCCGGGAGGGGGATCCATCACGGAGGCCTTCATCATCATCAACATCGCCCTCACCATAAGTTGTCAATAGTTTACCATAGACCTTCGGGTCCATAGCTAGTATCTAGATGGCTTCTTCTCTCTCTCTGGATCTCAATACAAAGTTCTCCTCGGTCTTCGAGGAGATCTATTCGATGTAATCTCTCTTTGCGGTGTGTTTGTCGAGATCCGATGAATTGTGAGTTTATGATCAAGGTTATCTATGAAAGATATTTGGTTCTTCTCTGAACTTTTTATGTGTGCTCATAATATTCTTGCAAGTCTCTTCGAATTATTGGTTTGGTTTGGCCTACTAGATCTATAGTTCTTGCAATGGGAGAAGTGCTTGGCTTTGGGTTCAATCTTGCGGTGTCCTTTCCTAGTGACAGTAGGGGCAGCAAGGCATGTATTGTATTGTTGCCATCGAGGACAAAAAGATGGGGTTTACATCATATTGCTTGAGTTTATCCCTCTACATTATGTCATCTTGCTTAAGGCGTTAATCTGTTCGTATGAACTCAATACACTAGATGCATGCTGGATAGCGGTCGGTGTGTGGAGTAATAGTAGTAGATGCAGGCAGGAGTCGGTCTACTTGTCTTGTACGTGATGCCTATATACAATGATCATGCCTAGATAGTCTCATAATTATTCGCTTTTCTATCAATTGCTCGACAGTAATTTGTTTACCCGCCGTAGAATATCGCTATCATGAGAGAAGCCGCTAGAGAAAACCATGGCCCCCGGGTCTATCTTTATCATATTACTTTCTCGTCAATTCCTATCACCGCTTTTATTTTGCTATTTTATTAAACCAAAAATACCAAAAATATTATCTTATCACCACTATCAGATCTCACTATCGTAAGTGACCGTAAAGGGATTGACAACCCCTTATTGCGTTGGCTGCGAAGTTCTTATTTGTTTGTGCAGGTGCGAGGGACTGGCGTGTGGTCTCCTACTTGATTGATACCTTGGTTCTCAAAAACTGAGGGAAATACTTACGCTACTGTGCTGCATCTCCCTTTCCTCTTCGAGGGAATACAATGCAAGCTCAAGAGGTAGCAAGAAGAATTTCTGGCGCCGTTGCCGGGGAGGCTTACGCAAAAGTCATATACCAAGTACCTATCACAAACCCTTATGCTTCGCATTGCATTTATTTGCCTCTCGTTTTCCTCTCCCCCACTTCACCTTTGCCATTTTATTCGCCCTTCTTCTGCCGTGTGTTTTTCGTTCTCTTGCTTCTTGTTCACTTGTGTGTGTTGGATTGCTTGCTTGTCACTATGGCTCAAGACAATACCAAATTGTGTGATTTTTCCAATACCAACAACAATGACTTTATTAGCACTCGATTGCTCCTATTACCGATGCTGAATCTTGTGAGATCAATGCTGCTTTGTTGAATCTTGTGAGATCAATGCTGCTTTGTTGAATCTTGTCATGAAAGATGAATTCTCCGGCCTTCCTAGTGAAGATGCCGCTACCCATCTAAACAAGTTTGTTGATTTGTGTGATATGCAAAAGAAAAGGGATACGGATAACGATATTGTTAAATTGAAGTTATTTTCGTTTTCACTTAGAGATCGTGCTAAAACTTGATTTTCCTCTTTGCCTAGAAATAGTATTGATTCGTGGAATAAGTGCAAAGATACTTTTATCTCTAAGTATTTCCCTCCTGCTAAGATCATCTCTCTTAGAATCGATATTATGAATTTTAAGCAACTAGATCAAGAGCATGTTGCACTAGCTTGGGAGAGAATGAAATTAGTGATACGTAATTGCCCTACACATGGTTTGAATATATGGATGATTATTCAGAACTTTTATGCTGGCTTGAATTTTGCTTCTAGAAATCTTTTAGATTCGGCCGCCGGAGGCACATTCATGGAAACTACCTTAGGAGAAGCTACCAAACTCCTAGATAATATTATGGTTAATTATTCTCAATGGCACACCGAAAGATCTATTAGTAAAAAAGTGCATGCTATCGAAGAAATTAGTGTTTTGAGTGGAAAGATGGATGACCTTATGAAATTGTTCGCTGCTAAGAGTGATTCTCCATATCCTAATGATATGCCTTTGTCCACTTTGATTGAGAATAACAACGAATCTTTGGGTGTGAATTTTGTTGGTAGGAATAATTTTGGTAACAATGCTTATAGAGGTAATTTTAATCCTAGGCCTTTTCCTAGTAATTCCTCTAATAATTTTGGTAATTCCTACAACAACTCTTATGGAAAGATGCCTTCTGAATTTGAAACTAGTGTTAAGGAGTTTATGATCTCGCAAAAGAATTTCAATGCTATGCTTGAAGAGAAATTGCTCAAGGTTGATGAATTGGCTAGAAGTGTGGATAGAATTACTCTTGATGTTGATTCTTTGAAACTTAGATCTATCCCACCTAAGCATGATATCAATGAGTCTCTCAAAACCATGAGAATTTCCATTGATGAATGCAAAGAAAGAACCGCTAGAATGCGTGCTAAAAGAGAAGATTATATTAAATCATGCTCTTTGGGTTATCGTGAAAATAAAGATGAAGATCTGAAAGTCATTGATGTGTCTCCTATTAGATCCTTGTTTTCTAGTATTGATCTTTATGAGAATAGGAGTGGAGATGATTTTTCTTTAAGATGTCCCAATAATTCGGAGTTTTTAGATCTTGATGCTAAAATTGCTAAAAGTGGGATTGAAGAGATTAAACCTTAGCATAGCGATGAACCCACTACTTTGGATTTCAAGGGATTCAATTATGAAAATTGTTCTTTGATTGATTGTATTTCCTTGTTGCAATCCGTGCTAAATTCTCCGCATGCTTATAGTCAAAATAAAGCTTTCACTAAACATATAGTTGATGCTTTGATGCAATCTTATGAAGAAAAACTTGAGTTGGAAGTTTCTATACCTAGAAAGCTTTATGATGAATGGGAACCTACTATCAAAATAAAAATAAAAGATCATGAATGCTATGCTTTGTGTGATTTGGGTGCAAGTGTCTCCACTATCCCAAAAAAATTATGTGATTTGCTAGGGTTCCATGAGCTTGATGATTGTTCTTTGAATTTGCATCTTGCGGATTCCACTATTAAGAAACCTATGGGAAGAATTAATGATGTTCTTATTGTTGCCAATAGGAATTATGTGCCCGTAGATTTCATTGCTCTTGATATAGATTGCAATCCTTCATGTCCTATTATTCTTGGTAGACCTTTCCATAGAACGATTGGTGCAATTATTGATATGAAGGAAGGAAATATTAGATTCCAATTTCTGTTAAGGAAAGGCATGGAACACTTTCCTAGAAATAAAATCAAATTACCATTTGAATCTATCATGAGAGCCACTTATGGATTGCCTTCCAAGGATGGCAATACCTAGATTTATCTTGTATCGTGCCTAACTAGGGGCGTAAAACGATAGCGCTTGTTGGGAGGCAACCCAATTTTATGCTTTTTGCTTTTGTTGCTGTTACTGAATAAATATTACATCTAGCCTCTGATTAGATGTGTTTTCATGTTTTGTTTAGTGTTTGTGCCAAGTAGAACCTTTGGTAAGACGTGTGTGAAGTTTATTTGATCTTGCTGTGAAAAACAGAATCGTTAGTGCTCGCTAAAGCAGTCTTCAGATTTTACTGAGCATGCTTTTTAGTTGATTATTTTTTATGCTGATTGGTATAAAAATTGCGCAAATTTACCAATTTAGTTTGAATTTTGTGGAGTTACAGAAGTAGGCAAACCCAGCATATTACTACAGATTGTTCTGTTTTTGACAGATTCTGTTTTTCGTGTGTGGTTTGCTTATTCCGATGCATCTATGAGTAATATTGGAGGATATGAACCATAGAGAACTTGGAGTACAGTAGGTTTAACACCAATATAAACAATGAATGAATTCCTTGCTGTACCTTTGAGTGGTGGTTTGCCTTCTCTTACTAACGGAGCTCACGAGAATTTTTGTCTAAGTTTTGTGTTGTGAAGTTTTCAAGTTTTGAGTATTGCTTTGATGGACTATGGATCAAGGAGTAGCAAAGGCCCAAGCTTGGGGATGCCCATGGAACCCCAAGTAAAATCAAGATAATCAAAAGCCTAAGCTTGGGGATGCCCCGGGAAGGCATCCCCTCTTTCGTCTTCATCCATCGGTAACTATACTTGGAGCTATATTTTTATTCGCAACATGCTATGTGTTTTGCTTGGAGCATCTTGTATAATTTGAGTCTTTGCTTGTTAGTTTGCCACAATCATCCTTGCTGGACACAGCTATTTGAGAGAGTTAAATATGGCCTAGAAATTATTAGAACACTCTATGTGCTTCACTTATATCTTTTGAGTTGAATAGTTTTTGCTATAGTGCTTCACTTATATCTTTTAGAGCATGGCGGTGGTTATATTTTGTAGAAATTGTTGAACTCTCATGCTTCACTTAGATCTATTTGATAGTCTATTAAAACAGCATGGTAATGTGTTTAGGCTAAAGAAACTAGTCTTCACATGATAAACATCCAATGTCAATGTAGTAAAAATTTCACATCTAGTGCATTGAATGGAATGGGATGTTGGATGCTTGATAATTGTTTTGAGACATGAGGATATTGATATTAGAGTCATGCTAGTGGAGTTATTATGAAATTGAAGAATAATTGTGTTAAGGTTAGTGATTCCCGTATCATGCACGTATGGTGAACTGCTATGTGACGAAGTTAGAGCATGAGGTATTTGTAGAGTGCCAACCTTTGTGTGGAGGTCGGGGGCGCGCGATGGTTAACTCCTACCAACCTCCCGCCTAGGAGCATGCGTTAATTACTTTGTTTTTGATGACTCATAAATTTTTGCAATAATTATATGAGTTCTTATGACTAATGTCGAGTCCATGGATTATACGCATTCTCACCCTTCCATCATTGCTAGCCTTTCTTGTACCGCGCAACTTTCACCTGTACCATAAACCACCATATATCCTTCTTCAAAACAGCCACCATATCCTTCCTCAAAACAGCCACCATACCTACCTATCATGGCATTTCCATAGCCATTCCGAGATATATTGCCATGCAACTTTCCATTGTTCTGTTCATATGACACACATCATATTGTCATAGTGACATGCATGATCATGTAGTTGACATCGTAGTTGTGGCAAAGCCACCATGCATAATTTTTCATACATGTCACACATGATTCATTGTTTATGCCGGTACACCGCCGGAGGCACTCATGTAGAGTCATACTTGTTGTAGTATCGAGTTGTAATATCGAGTTGTAATAAAAAAGTGTGATGATCATCATTACTAGAGCATTGTCCCGTGTGAGGAAAGGCCAATAAAAAAAGAGATGGCCCAAAAAAAATAGAGAGGGGCTAATAAAAAAAATGAGAAAGCCCCTCCAAAAAAATGAGAGAAAAGAGAGAAGGGACAATGCTACTATCTTTTTCCACAATTGTGCTTCAAAGTAGCACCATGATCTTCATTGCAGAGAGTCTCGTGATTAGTCACTTTCATATACTACTGGGAATTTTCATTATAGAACTTGGCTTGTATATTCCAACGATGGGCTTCCTCAAATGCCCTAGGTCTTCATGAGCAAGCAAGTTGGATGCACACCCACTAGTTTATTTTGTTGAGCTTTCATTCATATTTAGCTCTAGTGCATCCGTTGCATGGCAATCCCTACTCACCCACATTGATATCTATTGATGGGCATCTCCATAGCCCGTTGATACGCCTAGTCGATGTGAGACTATCTTCCTCTTTTTTGTCTTCTCCACAACCACCTCTATTCCACCCATAGTGCTATATCCATGGCTCACGCTCATGTATTGCGTGAAAGTTGAAAGGTTTGAAAAGAATAGAGTATGAAAACAAGTGCTTGGCTGAAATCAGGGTTGTGCACCCCCTGCCTCGAGGGAAGCCCCGGTGGCCCCTGGTGCCCCTCTTCTTCCTATATATACCTACGTACCCCAGAAACTCCGTGAACAGAGAGAAAATCCTAATTCCACCGCCGTAGCTGCTGTTCCCGTGGAGATCCCATCTTGGAGCCTGTTCCGGGAGGGGGATCCATCACGGAGGCCTTCATCATCATTATCATCGCCCTCACCATGAGTTGTGAGTAGTTTACCATAGACCTTCGGGTCCATAGCTAGTATCTAGATGGCTTCTTCTCTCTCTCTGGATCTCAATACAAAGTTCTCCTCGGTCTTCGAGGAGATCTATTCGATGTAATCTCTTTTTGCGGTGTGTTTGTCGAGATTCGATGAATTGTGAGTTTATCATCAAGGTTATCTATGAAAGATATTTGGTTCTTCTCTGAACCTTTTATGTGTGCTCATAATATCCTTGCAAGTCTCTTCGAATTATTGGTTTGGTTTGGCCTACTAGATCTATAGTTCTTGCAATGGGAGAAGTGCTTGGCTTTGGGTTCAATCTTGCGGTGTCCTTTCCTAGTGACAGTAGGGGCAGCAAGGCATGTATTGTATTGTTGCCATCGAGGATAAAAAGATGGGGTTTACATCATATTGCTTGAGTTTATCCCTCTACATTATGTCATCTTGCTTAAGGTGTTAATCTGTTCGTATGAACTCAATACACTAGATGCATGCTGGATAGCGGTCGATGTGTGGAGTAATAGTAGTAGATGCAGGCAGGAGTCGGTCTACTTGTCTCGGACGTGATGCCTATATACAATGATCATGCCTAGATAGTCTCATAATTATTCGCTTTTCTATCAATTGCTCGACAGTAATTTGTTTACCCGCCGTAGAATATCGCTATCATGAGAGAAGCCGCTAGAGAAAACTATGGCCCCCGGGTCTATCTTTATCATATTACTTTCTCGTCAATTCCTATCACCGCTTTTATTTTGCTATTTTATTAAAACAAAAATACCAAAAATATTATCTTATCACCACTATCAGATCTCACTATCATAAGTGACCGTAAAGGGATTGACAACCCCTTATCGCGTTGGCTGCGAAGTTCTTATTTGTTTGTGCAGGTGCGAGGGACTGGCGTGTGGTCTCCTACTGGATTGATACATTGGTTCTCAAAAACTGAGGGAAATACTTACGCTACTGTGTTGCCTCTCCCTTTCCTCTTCGAGGGAATACAACGCAAGCTCAAGAGGTAGCAGGGAACTTCAAACAGCTCTGCCCCAAGCCTCCCGCGCCTCGATCTTCCCCAGGACCGGCGAGATCCATCTTCCCGCGCCCGAATTCGCCCGTCCACTTTATCCCGCCGCTCACCAGAGTCCCATGCGTCCCCATCGTCGACATTGACTACGTGCGAGCTCGACCCCTGCATCCTCGAATGAGCGCCTCGCTTGCGTTGAACTTTTCGCTCCAGGCCGCTGCCAGCAGCGCCCAAAGCCCATTACCGAGCCGGCCCAAGTGTCGTGGTGAGCCACCGCAAGCCCAGCATCCTCTAGTTTTTCGGCCCGGTGTGTTTTTTTCCTGTCTGCGAATTTAGCTATTTTCCGGGAACTGCAGTTTTACAGAAAAACCCTTAATGTTCATGCATTTAATATCTCACAAACTGTGCATACAAATTAAATAAACTCTACATGTAAATTGCTTAGAATTTCGTGTAGAATAATAATTTCGAACTTTCATGCATGATACAATGTTTAAACTTGCTGTTTGATTTAATTTGCTTAAATAACATGTTAAAATGGTTTTCATAACTAAATAACCGTAGCTCCGAATTAAATAAACTTTATATGTAAATGGGGTGGAAAAAAATATAGATTAACATGGTGCACTTTATTTTGCTGTTTAATAACATTAAAATTATGTAATTGGCAGAATAGTACCAAATGTGAAATATGCACATGGGGATTTTCCGGAATTGTTGTTTGTTGTTCCGGCCCCATTTAAATTGCTTAGATAGTGTAGTTTACTTGTGCTTCACCTCTTGCCATGTTAACCAACATTTAAACTTGTTGTGTACATAAACGAGATCAAACTAAATATGTCAATGCGGTGTTTCATCAATATGCAACTCGTTGCATATTGAGCTCCACTTAACTTGTAGTGTTGTTTGATGCACTTTGCCATGCCATGCATATTTGAATCGGACATGCATCATACTTGTTTCTGCATCATGCCATGCTTATGCTGGTGTGTTTACCATGTTGTTTGCTTCTTTCCGGGTTGCTTCTCTCGTTAGCTTCGGTTTCGTTCCGGAGTTGTGAGGATTCATTCGACTACGACTGTTTGTCTTCTTCATGGACTCGTTCTTCTTCCTTCCGGGATTCCAGGCAAGATGACCGTTCCTTGATATCATCTCTATCTTAGCTTTGCTAGTTGTCTCGCTCTATCGCTATGTCGTGCTACCTACTACTTGTTTGTCAGCCTCCAACATTGCCATGAAATGCCTCTAACCCAACTTCCTAGCAAACCGTTGTTTGGCTAAGATGTGTTTTTGCTCAGCCCCTCTTATAGCGTTGTTAGTTGCAGGAGAAGTTGAAGATTGCTCCATGTCAGAACATGGATTTGTTGGAATATCACAATATCTCATACTTAATTAATGAACATATATACTTGGTAATGGGTGGAAGGTTTGGCCTTTTGCTTGGTGTTTTGTTCCACTCATGCCGCCTTAGGTTTTGATAAACCGGTGTTATGTTCCTTGATTTTGCGTTCCTAACAGGGTCGGGGTTTATGGGCCCCCCTTGCTGTTGGGGAATGTAATATTTCAAAAAAAATCCTACAATCACGCAAGATCTATCTAGGCGAAGCATAGCAACGAACGGGAGAGTGTGTCCACGTACCCTCATAGACCGAAAGCGGAAGTGTTTAGTAACGCGGTTGATGTTGTCGAACGTCTTCGCGATCCAACCCATCCAAGTACTGAACGTACAACACCTCCGCGTTCAGCACACATTCAGCTCGATGACGTCCCTCAAGCTCTTAATCCAGTTGAGGACGAGGGATAGTTTCGTCAGCACGACGGCGTGGTGACAGTGATCATGAAGTTTATCGGCGTAGGGCTTCGCCTAAGCACTACAACGATATGACCGAGCTGTGTAACTGTGGAGGGGGGCACCGCACACGGCTAAAACAATTGTCAACTTGTGTATTCTAGGGTGCCCCTGCCTCCGTATATAAAGGACAAAGGGGGAGGCCGGCCGACCCTCATAGGGCGCGCCCCAAGTGGGGAGTCCTACTAGGACTCCTAGTCCTAGTAGGATTCTGCCAAAAGGGAGAGAGGGGGAAGGAAGGAGAGGGGGAGAGGGAGAAGCAAAGAGGGGGGCGCCGCCCCCTCCTAGTCCAATTCGGACTCCTCAAGGGGGGCACGCAGCCAGCCCTAGAGGCTATACCTGGCCATTTTTCGGGCCGGGCTGGGCCTACCAAAGCCCGGTGCAAAAAACCGAGGCCCGAGCCCGGCCCGGCCCGGCTGTCGCGCCTAAAAATCGGGCCCGAGCCCGGCCCATGACACAAAAAGCCCGACGGGCCTCGGGCCGGGCCTCTTCGTAAATGCGCAAATATGACGGGCCCGGGCCCGGCCCGGCCCGGCTGTCGGGCTTGAAATCTAGGCCTGGGCCCGGCCCGTGGACAAGGTCGGGCCGGGCCGGGTCAGGCCGGGCCGACCAGGCCGGGCTGCCCATGGCCAGGTCTACTAGAGTCCCTTCCTCTCTCTCTCTCTCTCTCTCTCTCAAGACCCATGTTGGCCCATTAGTTCCCCCTGTGGTTCCGATAACCCTCCCGGCACTCCGATAATTACCCGGTACCTCCGGAACTCATGCGGTGTCCGAATATCATCATCCAATATATCGTTCTCTATGTCTCAACCATTTCGAGACTCCTCGTCATGTCCACGATCTCATATGGGACTCCGAACAATCTTCGGTCATCAAAAACACATAACTCGTAATACAAATCATCATCGAACGTTAAGCGTGCGGACCCTACGGGTTCGAGAACTATGTAGACATGACCGAGACACATCTCCGGTCAATAACCAATAGCAGAACCTTGATGCTCATATTGGTTCCTACATATTCTTCGAAGATCTTTATCGGTAAAATCGCATAACAACATACGTTGTTCGCTTTGTCATCGGTATGTTACTTGCCCGAGATTCGATCGTAGGTATCATCATACCTAGTTCAATCTCATTACCGGCAAGTCTCTTTAATCGTTCTGTAATACATCATCTCCTGACTAACTCATTAGTCATTTGCTTGCAAGGCTTATTACGATGTGTATTACCGAGAGGGCCGAGAGATACCTCTCCGACATTCGGAGTGACAAATCCTATTCTTGATCTATGCCAACACCACAAACACTTTCGGAAACACCTGCAGAGCATCTTTGTAATCACCCACTTACGTTGTGACGTTTGATAGCACACAAGGTGTTCTTTCGGTATTCGGGAGTTGCATAACTTCATAGTCAGAGGAACATGTATAAGTCATGAAGAAAGCAATAGCATTAAAACTAAACGATCATAGTGCTAAGCTAATGGATGGGTCTTGTCCATCACATCATTCTCCTAATGATGTGATCCCATTGATAAAATGACAACACATGTCTGTGGTTAGAAGACTCAACAATCTTTGATTAACGAGCTAGTCAGGTAGAGGCATACTAGGGACACTCTGTTTTGTCTATGTATTCACACATGTATCAAGTTTCTAGTTAATTCAATTCTAGCATGAATAAAAGACATTTATCATGATATATAATTAAATATAATAACAACTTTATTATTGCCTCTAGGGCATATTTCCTTCAGTCTCCCACTTGCACTAGAGTCAATAATGTAGATTACATAGTAATGATTCTAACACCCATGGAGTCTTGGTGCTGATCATGTTTTGCTCGTGGAAGAGGCTTAGTCAAGGGGTCTGCGACATTCGGATCCGTATGTATTTTGCAAATTTCTATGTCTCCCTCCTTGACTTGATCGCGGATGTAGTTGAAGCGTCTCTTGATGTGCTTGGTTCTTCTATGAAACCTGGATTCCTTCGCCAAGGCTGTTGCTCCAGTGTTGTCACAAAATATTTTCATTGGACCCGATGCACTAGGTATTACACCTAGATCGGATATGAACTGATTAATCTAGACACCTTAATTTGCTGCTTCCGAAGCAGCTATGTACTCCACTTCACACGTAGATCCCCCCATGACGCTCTGCTTAGAACTGCACCAACTGATAGCTCCACCGTTTAACAAAAATATTTATCCGATTTGTGACTTAGAGTCATTCGGACCAGTGTCAAAGCTTGCACCGACGTAACCGTTTACGACGAGCTCTTCGTCACCTCCATAAATGAGAAACATATCCTTCGTCCTTTTCAGGTATTTCAAGATGTTCTTGACCACTGTCCAGTGATCCACTCCTGGATTACTTTGGTACCTCACTGCTAGACTTATAGCAAGGCACACATCGGGTCTGGTACATATCATTGCATACATGATAGAACCTATGGCTGGAGCATAGGGAATGACTTTCATTTTCTCTCTATCTTCTGCAGATGTCGGGCATTGAGTCCGACTCAACTCACACCTTGTAAGACAGGCAAGAACCCTTTCTTTGACTGATCCATTTTGAACTTCTTCAAAACTTTATCAAGGTATGTGCTTTGTGAAAGTCCAATTAAGCGTCTTGATCTATCTCTATAGATCTTGATGCCAAATATATAAGCAGCTTCACCGAGGTCTTTCATTGAAAAAATCTTATTCAAGTATCCTTTTATGCTATCCAGAAATTCTACATCATTTCCAATCAACAATATGTCATCCACATATAATATCAGAAATGATACAGAGCTCCCACTCACTTTCTTGTAAACACAGGCTTCTCCAAAAAGTCTGTATAAAACCATATGCTTTGATCACCTCATCAAAGCGTATATTCCAACTCTGAGATGCTTGCACCAGTCCATAGATGGATCGCTGGAGCTTGCACATTTTGTTAGCACCTTTAGGATTGACAAAACCTTCTGGTTGCATCATATACAACTCTTCTTTAATAAATCCATTAAAGAACGCAGTTCTGTTATCCATTTGCCAGATTTCATAAAATGCGGCAATTGCTAACATGATTCAGACAGACTTAAGCATCACTACGGGTGAGAAATTCTCATCTAGTCAATTCCTTGAACTTGTCGAAAACCTTTCGCAACAAGTCGAGCTTTGTAGACAGTAACATTACCATCGGCGTCAGTCTTCCTCTTAAAGATCCATTTATTTTCAATAGCTTGCCGATCATCGGGCAAGTCAACCAAAGTCCACACTTTGTTCTCATACATGGATCCCATCTCAGATTTCATGGCCTCAAGCCATTTTGCGGAATCTGGGCTCATCATCGCTTCCTCATAGTTTGTAGGTTCATCATGGTCTAGTAACATGACTTCTAGAACAGGGTTACCGTACCACTCTGGTGCAGAACGTACTCTGGTTGACCTACGAGGTTCAGTAGTAACTTGATCTGTAGTTTCATGAGCATCATCATCAGCTTCCTCACTAATTGGTGTAGGAATCACTAGAACTAATTTATGTCATGAACTACTTTCCAATTCGGGAGAAGGTACAATTACATCATCAAGTTCTACTTTCCTCCCACTCACTTCATTCGAGAGAAACTCCTTGTCTAGAAAGGATCCATTCTTAGCAACGAATATCTTGCCTTCGGATATGTGATAGAAGGTGTACCCAACAGTTTCCTTTGGGTTCCTATGAAGACACATTTCTCCAACTTGGGTTCGAGCTTATCAGGTTGTAGCTTTTTCACATAAGCATCGCAGCCCCAAACTTTTAAGAAACGACAACTTGGGTTTCTTGCCAAACCATAGTTCATAAGGTGTCATCTCAACGGATTTAGATGGTGCCCTATTTAACGTGAATGCAGCAGTCTCTAAAGCATAACCACAAAATGATAGGGGTAAATCGGTAAGAGACATCATAGATCTCACCATATCTAATAAAGTACGGTTACGATGTTCGGACACACCATTACGATGTGGTGTTCCAGGTGGCGTGAGTTGTGAAACTATTCCACATTGTTTCAAATGAAGACCAAACTCGTAACTCAAATATTCGCCTCCGCGGTCAGATTGTAGAAACTTTATTTTCTTGTTACAATGATTCTATACGTCACTATGAAATTCTTTGAACTTTTCAAATGTTTGAGACTTGTGTTTCATCAAGTAGATATACCCATATCTGCTCAAATCATCTGTGAAGGTCAGAAAATAACGATACCCGCCACGAGCCTCAACACTCATTGGACCGCATACATCAGTGTGTATGATTTCCAATAAGTCAGTTGCTCACTCCATTGATTCGGAGAACGGACTTTTAGTTTTCTTGCCCATAAGGCATGGTTCGCAAGCACCAAGTGATTCATAATCAAGTGATTCCAAAAGTCCATCAACATGGAGTTTCTTCATGTGCTTTACACCAATATGACCTAAACGACAGTGCCACAAATAAGTTGCACTATCATTATCAACTTTGCATCTTTTGGCTTCAATATTGTGAATATGTGTATCACTATGATCGAGATTCAACAAAAATAGACCACTCATCAAGGGTGCATGACCATAAAAGATATTACTCATATAAATAGAACAACCATTATTCTCTGATTTAAATGAATAACCGTCTCGCAACAAACATGATCCAGATATGATGTTCATGCTCTACACTGGCACCAAATAACAATTATTTAGGTCTAAAACTAATCCCAAAGGTAGATGTAGAGGTAGCGTGCCGACGGGGATCACATCGACTTTGGAACCATTTCACACGCGCATCGTCACCTCGTCCTTAGCCAATCTTTGTTTAATCCGTAGCCCCTGTTTCGAGTTACAAATATGAGCTACCGAACCAGTATCAAATACCCAGGCGCTACTACGAGCATTAGTAAGGTACACATCAATATCGTGTATATCAAATATACCTTTGTTCACTTTGCCATCCTTCTTATCCGCCAAATACTTGGGGCAGTTCCGCTTCCAGTGAACAGTCCCTTTGTAGTAGAAGCACTCAGTTTCAGGCCTGGCTCCAGACTTGGGTTTCTTCCCGGGAGTAGCAACTGGCTTGCTATTCTTCTTGAAGTTCCCCTTCTTTCCCTTGCCCTTTTTCTTGAAACTAGTGGTCTTGTTAACCATCAACACTTGATGCTCCTTCTTGATTTCTACCTCCGTAGCTTTGAGCATAGCGAAGAGCTTGGGTATTGTTTTCTGCATCCCTTGCATATTATAGTTTATCACGAAGCCTTTGTAGCTTGGTGGCAGTGATTGGAGAAATCTGTCAATAACACTATCCTCTGGAAGATTAACTCCCAGCTGAGTCAAGTGATTATGATATCCAGACATTTTGAGTATGTGTTCACTGACAGAACAGTTCTCCTCCATCTTGCAGCTATAAAACTTTTTGGAGACTTCATATCTCTCAACTCGGGTATTTGCTTGAAATATTAACTTCAACTCTTGGAACATCTCATATGCTCCATGACGTTCAAAACGTCTTTGAAGTCCTGATTCTAAGCCGTAAAGCATGGCACGCTGAACTATCGAGTAGTCATCAGACTTCGCCTGCCAGACGTTCAAAGCGTCTACATTAGCGGGAGGGGGCTTGTCACCTAGCGGTGCTTCAAGGACATAATTCTTCTGTGCAGCAATGCGGATAATCCTCAAGTTACGGACCCAGTTCGTGTAGTTGCTACCATCATCTTCAACTTAGCTTTCTCTAGGAACGCATTAAAATTCAAGGGAACAGTAGCACGGGCCATTGATCTACAACAAAGTAGATATGCAAAAACTATCAGGACTAAATTCATGATAAATTAAAGTTCAATTAATCATATTACTAAAGAACTCCCACTTAGATAGACATCCCTCAAGTCATCTAAATGATCACGTGATCCAAATGAACTAAACCATGTCCGATCATCACGTGAGATGGAGTAGTTTTCAATGGTGAACATGTTATGTTGATCATATCTACTATATGATTCGCGCTCGACCTTTAGGTCTCCAGTGTTCCGAGGCCATGTATGTACATGCTAGGCTCATCAAGTTTAACCCGAGTATTCTGCATGTGCAAAATTGTCTTACACCCATTGTATGTGAACGTAGAGCTTATCACACCCGGTCATCACGTGGTGTCTCGGCACGACGAACTGTCGCAACGGTGCTTATCAAACCCGGTCATCACTTTGTAAGGGATCATCTTATAATGTTACTGCCATACTAAGAAAAATAAGATGCATAATAAGATAAACATCACATGTAATAAAAAATGTGACATGATATGGCCATCATAATCTTGTGCTTTTGATCTCCATCTCCAAAGCATCGTCATGATCTCCATCATCGCCGCTTGACACCATGATCTTCATCGTAGCGTCGTGGTTGTCTCGCCAACTATTGCTTCTACTACTATCGCTAACTCATAGTGATAAAGTAAAGCAATTATGTGGCGTTCGCAATTCATACAAAAAAGAGACAACCATAAGGCTCCTGCCGGTTGCCGATAATTTACAAAACATGATCATCTCATACAATATCGTATAACTCATCACGTCTTGACCATATCACATCACAACATGCCCAGCAAAAACAAGTTAGACGTCCTCTACATTGTTGTTGCAAGTTTTACGTGGCTGCTACGGGCTTCTAGTAAGAACCGTTCTTACCTACGCATCAAAACCACAACAAATTTTCATCAAGTGTGATGTTTTAACCTTCAACAAGGACCGGACGTTGTCACACTCGATTCAACTAAAGTTGGAGAAACTAACACCCGCCAGCCACCTATGTGCAAAGCACGTCGGTAGAACCAGTCTCATGAACGCGGTCATGTAATGTTGGTCCGAGCCGCTTCATCCAACAATACCGCTGAATCAAAGTATGACGTTAGTGGTAAGCAATATATCTATTATCGCCCCATAACTCTTTGTGTTCTACTCGTGCATATCATCTACGCATAAACCTGGCTCATGATGCCACTGTTGTGGAACGTAGTATTTCAAAAAAAAAATCCTATGATCACGCAAGATCTATCTAGGAGAAGCATAAAAACGAGTGGGAGAGTGTGTCCACGTACCATCGTAGACCGAAAGCGGAAGCGTTTAGTAACGCGGTTGATGTAGTCGAACATCTTGGCAATCCAACCGATCCAAGTATCGAATGTACGGCACCTTCGCGTTCAGCACACGTTCATATCAATGACGTCCCTCGAGCTCTTGATCCAGTTGAGGACGAGGGAGAGTTTCATTAGCACAACGGCGTGGTGACGGTGATGATGAAGTTTACCGGCGCAGGGCTTCGCCTAAGCACTACGACGATATGACCGAGGTGTGTAACTGTGGAGGGGGGCACCGCACACGGCTAAAACAATTGTCAACTTGTGTGTTCTAGGGTGCCCCTGCCTCCGTATATAAAGGAGCAAGGGGGAGGCCGGCCGGCCCTCATAGGGCGCGCCCCAAGTGGGGAGTCCTACTAGGACTCCTAGTCCTAGTAGGATTCCACCAAGAGGGAGAGAGGGGAGAGGAAGGAGAGGGAGAGAGGGAGAAGCAAAGAGGGGGGCGCCACCCCCTCCTAGTCCAATTCGTACTCCTCAGGGGGGCACACAGCCAGCCCTAGAGGCCCGTCCTCTCTCTCTCTCTCAAGGACCATGTTGCCCCATTAGTTCCCCCAGTAGTTCCGATAACCCTCCGAGCACTCCGATAATTACCCGGTACCCCCAGAACTCATCCGGTGTCCGAATATCATTGTCCAATATGTCATTCTTTATGTCTCGACCATTTCGAGACTCCTTTTCATGTCTGTAATCTCATCCCGGACTCCGAACAATCTTCGGTCATCAAAAACACATAGCTCATAATACAAATCGTCATCGAACGTTAAGCGTGCAGACCCTACGGGTTCGAGAACTATGTAGACATGATCGATACACATCTCCAGTCAATAACCAATAGTGGAACCCGGATGCTCATATTGGTTCCTACGTATTTTTCGAAGATCTTTACCAGTCAAACCGCATAACAACATACGATGTTCCCTTTGTCATCGGTATGTTACTTGCCTGAGATTCGATCGTCGGTATTATCATACCTAGTTCAATCTCGTTACCAGCAAGTCTGTTTACTTGTTCTGTAATACATCATCTCTATGATGTGTATTAACGAGAGGGCCCATAGATACCTCTCCGACATTCGGAGTGACAAGTCCTATTCTTGATCTATGCCAACACCACAAGCACTTTCGGAAACACCTGTAGATCATCTTTATAATCACCCACTTACGTTTTGACGTTTGATAGCACACAAGGTGTTCTTCCGGTATTTGGGAGTTCCTTGACTTCATAGTGAGAGGAACATGTATAAGTCATGAAGAAAGCAATAGCAATAAAACTAAATGATCATAGTGCTAAGCTAACGGATGGGTCTTGTCCATCACATAATTCTCCTAATGATGTGATCCCATTGATCAAATGACAACACATGTCTATGGTCAGGAAACTCAACCATCTTTGATTAACGAGCTAGTCAAGTAGAGGCATACTAGGGACACTTTGTTTTGTCTATGTATTCACACATGTATCAAGTTTCCGGTTAATACAGTTCTAGCATGAATAAAAGACATTCATCATGATATATAAGGAAATATAAAATAACAACTTTATTATTGCCTCTAGGGCATATTTCCTTCACTTGCTTCTTCGCTTAAAGTAAAGCTTTCCCGAGGAGATCCAACTTTGGTTTTACCATTTGCCTAATAACTAAAAACTTGTCGGGGGAGTTATAAACCCGAGGATTATTAATCAACCCCCCGGGATAGTGCTCGACTTGGGTGTTGGTCTACCTACCTAGCAGTTGGCAGTGCTGCCTCGGGGCAACTCGAGGTATTCTGGCTATCGTCCACTTCGCATAGACGGATGAGTCCGTAGATAGAGAGCCTGTGGCTCTGGACACGGGTCTGACTCACCGGGAGATCTCCTTGGGATAGTTTTCCTTTCTTTGAAGAACTTGTGCACCGGGATTCCGGGGACGCTCGGGTCTTCCCGATATGGAGAATTACCTCTGTGGATCGTGAGAGCTTGTGATGGGCTAAGTTGGGACACTCCTCCAAGGTTATGATCTTTCGAAAGTCGTGCCCGCGGTTATGTGGCGGATTGGAGTTTGTTAATATCTGGTTGTAGATTACTTGACACAAAAACTAAATAAAATACACTACCTATGTGAGTAGCCGTGATGGTCTATTTTCGAGGGAGTTCGAGAAGAGAACACAATTGGGTTATGAATGACTCGTAGGTAGACATGATCACTTAGTGATCATTACTAGACCACGACCATTTGCGTAGCTTCTCATCTCACTCTCAAAGTTCGTAAGCTAGCCACCTCATATATGCTTAGCGCTTGCTGCAACTCCACTTGGTACCTTCTCCCCACCTAAAAGCTTTGGTAGTTTTGATACCTGGGAACAGGATTGCTGAGTCCTCACGACTCACGGTTTACTACAACACAGGTGCAGGTACAACTGAGTTCGATGCAGGCGATATGGCCAGGAGCTCCAATGGGAGTTCGATGAACAGCGTGAGCGTATGTATGTCACATACCCGATGATCAGTAGTGGTTCCTACTAGGGCCGATCGGGCATAGCATGGGTGGTTATCTTTTCATTTGGTTTCGTCTGTAGTCAAACTTTGTGTGTACTCTGAATGATATATGAATAATTTAATCTTTGTGTGAAGTGCTGATTGTAAGCCAACTATTTACTTCCTTGTTCATATACATGGGAATGTGTGAAGATGACCCTTCTTGCGATCATACCAAAATGCGGTTATGCCTCTAAGTCGTGCCTCGACACGTAGGAGATATAGCCGCATCTTGGGCGTTACATAGGGTCTCCACCCGACATCATGGAAGACGTGGGTCGCCTAGATTATGGATCGGGAGACTCACACCCGCCGGTGACTCGGTAGCTTCCACACGGCCGAGATCGCGTCCATGGAGTATGACCGTTGGCAGGTCTGCTACCATGGCACGTCGGCTAGGCTCAATTTCCCCTTTGGCAAGCATCCGGGCGACCTCGTCCCACCGAGCCAGGGGTGGTTCCTACCTCTTGAGCTTGCGTTGTATTCCTCGATAAGGAAAGGGAGATGCAGCACAGTAGCGTAAGTATTTTCCTCAGTTTTTGAGAACCAAGGTATCAATCGAGTAGGAGACCACGCGCGAGTCCCTCGCACCTGCACAAACAAATAAGAACTTCGCAGCCAACGCGATAAGGGGTTGTCAATCCCTTTACGGTCACTTACAAAAGTGAGATCTGATAGAGATGATAGTTTATATTTTTGGTATTTTTAGTTTAATAAAACAGCAAATAAAAGCGGTAAAAGTAAAGTAGATGTAGATTGATATGTTGAGAATAGACCCGGGGGCCATAGTTTTCTCTAGTGGCTTCTCTCATGATAGCAATATTCTACGGCGGGTAAACAAATTACTGTCGAGCAATAGATAGAAAAGCAAATATTTATGAGACTATCTAGGAATGTGTCGGGGAAACTGATCCACCCACGAACACCTATGGGGACGGAGCCCCTTTTCGGTACGGCAGGGGGTGGAGATTGCACAAAGAGAAGATCGAGGCGAGGCACACGAGCAGTTTACCCAGGTTCGGGCCACACGGATGCGTAAAACCCTACTCCTGCTTTGGTTTGTATTGAGTTCTTGGCCCGGGAGCGCTGGAAGCTACAGTACTCCTCAGCGGCTAACGAGACCGAGCGTGAGAGTCTTCGAACCTACGTTGCGCATGGGCCTCCTTTTATAAGCTCAAGGGGTCACCAACAGGTGGCAACGCAGTTGAGGGTAAAAATGGAAAAGGGGTGGTAGTTGGTACAGTGCTCCATACCTAACCCTGACGGCAGGGGACAAGGGCATTAAATGCCCATCGCCGTCGCCCAAACAGTGCAAAAAGGGCCATCAGGGGCGCCACCGTTCGCCACGATGGCAACCTTGTCATCGCCGCTTGCCACTGCGTACCCCTGGCTGCACAGCCTTCCGCCACGTACGCCTGGGAGGATCCCAGAGCGACACGTGGGTGGATGTGCTGGAGCGCGGGTACTGAGTGGAAGCTTGTCGCGGCAAGCGCCTTGCCGCGGTCGCTATCTTGTTGCTTCCGGGAGTTTGTCGCTCACCGGACCTTGCCGAGACGTGTGGGGCGTCGCGGCAAGTTTCTTGAGATGCCTTAGTTGGCCTTCCCGGCAAGCTCCTCTTGCCAGGGTCTTGCGCCTTGAGTGGCCTTGTGCCCTGAGTGGCCTTCCCGGCAAGCTCCTCTTGCCGGGGCATTGTCTCCTTGGCTTGGATACTTTGTTCTTGAATGGCTCCAAAGGAACCACGGAGGACCTTGGCGATCACCCGGCAAGCCTCGCCGCGGGATGCTGCGACTGCCCGTGCACAAGTTCGGGATACTAAGGGTACCCCTACTTTAGTACACGAACAGGAGCCCCCGGGCCTGGGCCATACACGGTGCTGAGCGCTGTTGGGCCAGGCCCAAAACAGTGCACGGGCACGCGCGGCCTGGTTCTCGCTGTATCTTTCTCCGTATCCGCCGCGCCCTCCCCTAACAGCACGCGTCGATTGCAGCGTCGTGGGAGAGATCGTGGGCTGTTTCTTTATTCGGAAATGCGGAACGTCCGCCCCCTTCCCCCTTATAAGCAGGGGAAACATGGGCAGTTCGTCTATCCGCCTGTTGCTACTCCTCGAAAACCTCCGCTGCTCCCCTTCCTCCCAAAGCTTGAAAGAGAGCAGCGCTCCGCCCCTCGTCGCCACCAGCACCACCAGCACCGTCGACCTCCCTCACCGCTTCCGCCATGGCTCCGAAAGGCGAGAAGGGGAAGACCGCGAAGTCGGCCGAGGCGTTGCGGCTCGCGGCGCTGCGAAAGAAGCGGGCTGTCTTCCCCCCCCCCAAGCTTGCCGCGAGGAAGCTGAGGGAGAACTTCTACCTCTTCTGGTCGG
Organism: Secale cereale; assembly: GCA_902687465.1. Taxonomy (NCBI): domain Eukaryota; kingdom Viridiplantae; phylum Streptophyta; class Magnoliopsida; order Poales; family Poaceae; genus Secale; species Secale cereale. The sequence continues at coordinate 213,213,715 of LR738715.1, forward strand.
GGGAGATGCGGGCGCATCCGCGCACCAAGGTACTCCCAGCCATTGCTTGTGAAACGGCTCCGAACGGATATGCGTTCTTCGCCTTGTTCTTCTACTGCGGGCTCTGCCCGCCTTTCTCTGAATTCTTCTGCGACATCATGAACACCTACGGGTTCCACCTCCTTGACTTCACCCCCAACGCCGTTCTGACCATGGCAGTTTTCGCACATCTCTGCGAAAATTTTGTCGGAGTCCATCCCAATGTTGCCCTCTTCCGCCACTACTTCACGCCCCGAGTTGAGAGAGGAGAGCCGTTATCCGGCGGGGTCTCCTGGATCTCGAGGACGCACAAGAAGGAAGCTTATCTGGAGGGAGAGCTCCGCGGAAAATGGGATGAATGGAGAGCAGACTGGTGCTGGATTGTAGAGGAGAACCCACAACCATTCACCGCCCGGCGCCAAGCCCCAGTAGTACGCGGCAACGACTGGAGCGACCTAGCCCCGGAAGACAGTAGACTGAAGATTGCCACTGCCCGGATCCTTCGCCTCAGGCTTGCCGGGCTAACTGTAGGCGCAGTTGGCGCAGACTTTCTTCGCCGCCGCATCGCCCCCGTGCAGGAGAGGAAGAGGCCCGCCTGGGAGTTTGAGAACGCGGCAGATATCATGAGGCTACGCCCGGGCCTCAACTTCAACTTCACTGTCCTGGAGCTTAACGGGATGCTCCAGGAGCTGTTCAAGTATGACCCCGATCATCCCGAAGTGTTCAGGTTGTCGAGGGGGGTCGTCCTGCTGTGCAATAACTCCGCGCTCAGCCGCATCCGCGCAATGATGCCGTTGTGCGATTCTCATGGGATTGACCCAACTTGGCAAGAGCCTGCCGATGAAGCCGTGTAGGAGTTCTTTGACAACTTGGAAGAAACGCCGATTTGCTCCGACGAGAAGAAGGGCCTCACCCGCGACACCACCGACAAGGAGATGGCATACATCGCCACCAGGCTGGGAGAGGCGGCGGCAGCTGCGGCCGCGGGCGAGTTCGGATACACCGTGGAGGAGGCGGAGGCAGCGGAGGCGGCAAGCCTTGCCGAGCGGGAGGAGTTTCTTGGCGCGGGAGAGCCTGCCGGCGAGGGAAAGCCTGCCGGGCAAGACGCCGAGCCGAGCGAGCCCGCCGAGCAGGGTGACGAGTCGAGCGAGCCCGCCGAGAATACGAGCGGCTCGCTGGGGATCGACTCTTCCTCCTCCTTGTCCTCAGGCAACTCGCCACCACCAGCAGAGCCTCCAGCCCCACCAAGAAGGCGTCTCCGCAAGGCCGGGGTCGTAACGGAGCAGCAGACGGGTCAACAGCCGTCGCGCCGCTCGACGCGCTCCACCGCGGCAAGCAAGGTTGCCGCGGGAGCGCCTCGTGCTTCCACGGCAACTGGAGCGGGGTCTTCCCGGACCGCCGCTTCTGCCCCTGCCGCTCCCCACGCCACGACGGCAGTTGGAGCGGGGTCGCCTCAGACGACCACCACTGCTCCCGCCAAGCGGCGAAGGGAGCCCACTCCTCCGCCTCCTCGCGCCGGGACGCGTGAGTCAGACTTCGACTTCTCCGCGCTCAGCTCCGACGAGGAAGAAGAAGAGTAAGATTTTGTTGTTCTTGTATTTCTTCAATTTTTGCTGTTTAGTCTTGTATATCTTTTGCATCACTCTGAACCTGTTCCTTTTTTCAGAACTCTGTCCCAGAGGGCGGCAAAGAGGGCCAAGGTCCCGGTGATTGTCATTGAGGACGAGCCCGCCGTGCCAGCAGGGGGTGCACCTCGGACAACCTTGCCGGACCCGGCAACTGATCTTCAAAGCAGCCCCCAGCGCAGCCCCCAGCGTAAGTGTGTGGTTTACTTTCCGCTGTTAGGCGTGCGTGGGGGTTCTACCTTTGCTGACGTCTTGTTCGTTGATTTGTGTAGGAGCAGAGCAGACACTCCGGGAGCGCCCGGAGACCGCCCCCGAAGCGCCACCCGCTACAACTACGCCGCCAAGGGAGAGTTCTCCACCAAGGGCGAGTTCTCCGGCGAGGGACAGCACCAGCGGCCCTCCGCCGGCGGAGACCATGACTACGCCGCCAAGGGGGAGTTCCCCGGCAAGGGACACTTCCGAGGAGCCGGTTTGCGCAGGTAATCTTCTTGCTTCAAACTTCCTTTGGGCTTTTCTTCTTTTGATTCGTCTTTTTTGGATATTTGCTTGACTGTTTTCCTCCCCTTTCCTACCATCAGATCCATCTGCTGCGGAGCCTATGGAGACGAAGGCTGCTCTTGAGGAGAATACGCGCGGCAACACCGGCGACGCCGCTACCACCGAAGGAGCGGCCGGTGCTAACGATCCCATCGGCGACGAGGCCGCCAAGGCTGCTGCCGCAGTAGCCGGCGAGGAGTCCGGCGATCACACTGACGGCCCTGAGGCCATAGGAGCGCCTGGCGCTACGCCGACCGCCGATCCCTCCGCCGCTGACGCAACCCCAGGCTCCGAGGAGCCCGAGCCAGGCGCCTACTTGAAGGCCGGCGACGGGGTCTTCATCAAGCTCCCCTGGGCGTCGAGCTCCAGGGCGTCGGTCGAAGGAGAGGCCTTTGACGGGGAAGTGCTCGCCTCTGCCGGGCTGACGCTTGTCGACGCGCCGAGCAGCAGTAGTGGCGAGCCTGAAGAGGAGCGGCTGTTGCGGAAGCTGCTCTCGCTCTACCGCGCCCGGCAGGCCAAGCTGGAGTCCCGCGAAGCGCTGGCCGCCAAGGCGGGAGTCGACATTGAGAAGCGCGCGAAGGAGCTCCGGGCCCTCAACCAGGCAGCTCTCCGGTCCTTGGCAGAGGAGCGGGAGCAACTTGCCGAAGAGCAGACGACCTTCTTCCTCGAGAAGGCCGAAGTCGAAGAGCAGCAGCGGCTTGCCGCTGAGAGGCTGTCCACGCGGGAGGGTGAGCTGGCGAAGTGGAAAGTCAACCTCGACAGCCACGAGGAGGAGCTTGCCGCGCGCGAGCAATCACTTGGCGGAGCTCTTTAGGAAGCAAAGGATGCTGCCGCGGCTGCTGAGACCGCCAAGAAGGAGTTGGAGACGAGAGTGGCGCAGCTCGAGGCCAACCTCAAGACGAGCGGCGAGGAGGTTGCCGCGCTCAAGCTTGAGCGGGAGAAGGACGCTCACAGCCATTCAGAGCTGCAGGTCCGCCTGGCCGAGCGGCGAGGAGGTTGCCGCGCTCAAGCTTGAGCAGGAGAAGGACGCTGATACGTCCAAAACGTATCTATAATTTCTGCTTGCTCCATGCCTCTTTTGGGTGATATTGCTATGATATTTATACACTTCCATACACTTTTGATCATATTTGGACTAACCTATTAACTTAGTGCACCCCAGTGCCAGTTTCTGTTTTCGGCTGTTTTTGTATTTCAGGTTTTCACGTTACGAGAACTGCCAGGAAAAATCCAGAAAAATTATATAAAAAATCAGCGTTCCAGAAACTACCGTGCGCTCGAAGGACAGCCGGGGGGGGCACCAGGGCTCCAGGCGCCCTGGCGGCGCGCCCCCCCTGGGCCGCCCCGGGGGGGCGCCTGGGCCCCCCGAGGCTCCTCCGATGCCCCCCTTTGGCATATATTTAAAGCGTATCCCGAAACCCTTGAGGGAGGAACTCTTTTCGCGATCCTATCTCTGTTCCGCCGCCGCTGCCGCTTCCAAGATCGGGAGCACCAGGAGAACTCTTCCCGGCACCCTGCCGGAGGGGAGGATCACCATCGGGAGCCTCTCCACCACCATGGACGCCTCCCGGATGAGTTGTGAGTAGTCTCCCTTGGACCATGAGTCCATGACCAGTAGCTATGTGATGTTCTCCTCCCGTTCTTCTGCTTCACTAATTAGTCCTCGTGAGCTGCCCTACATGATCGAGGCACATATGTAATCTTTATGCTGTTGCTATGATGAGTTTGCTGGGATCCGATGGATTATGAGATTATGTTCAGATTGTGTTTGAGTAATATATTTGATCTACCTCTTTTATATTTATGTTCGTAAGTAATTCTTGCATGTTCTCCGTTGTTATTTATTGCTTTGGCCAAGTAATAGGTAGTGACTCCAAGAGGGAATGTTATGCTTGATTGTGGGTTCATGCCCCTCGATGACTAGTTTGAGTGACAGAAACATGAGTCTAGGGGATATGCTGTTGCCACAAGGGGGAAAACAACGGTGCTTGTGCCCGCGGGTGCAAGGATTGTTTACTTTACGCAAAGTTCTTTTAATGCAGTTGTCTGTTGCATTGAGTTTACACTATGGGTGGGACTCGCAACTTAATACCAGCGAGATGTTCTGGATAGATATCTCAAGGTGGATGATTAGTAGTAGATATTGATGGATTTCGGTCTACTTACTTTGGCGTACCGCCCATGCTTTGAACCTCAACCTTTCTTGCAATGTAGTCAGCATTGGTTTGCGCACATGGTCCTGTCAATTGCCCAGCTGTAATTCGTTTACCTCACATAGATGTTTTATCGTCTTTTGGGAGAGAGACATCACTAGTGAACATCATGAGACTCCGGTCCATATTACCATCATTGATCACATCCGCTATTTACTATTCGCTTTTATTTTCTATTGCAATTATATCTATCACTACTATCACTTGCGTTTAATCCTTTGTGAACTACAAGGCCGGAGGGATTGACAACCTCTCTGTACTCGTTGGGAGCAAAGTTATTTGTATCTGTGTGCAGGTCCACGTTGATTGCTAATATCTGGTGCCGTAGCAGTTGACACCTTCTTGTTGAACCTAGGAGTCTCTGGGGATTCGATCCTTGGTATCTTTGCCAAGGGAAAAACTTCCGCAACACTACATCTCACACCTCCCACTTGGGGTAACCAACGAGGGGCGAGAAGCCTAGCAGACGCCCACAGCCATTTAGAGCTGCAGGTCCGCCTCACCGAGGAGGGCAAGGAGCTCGCCGCCGCCAAGGACTCCAACGCCGATCTTGAGTTGAAGCTGACCACTTTGACCAAGACGCTGGACGGCGCCAAGGAGCGGGAAGCGGCCCTAAAGGAGGAGGTCAGGGCCGAGAAGGCGTTGCTGGCGAGTGCCGCTGTCACCCAGAACAACTTCAGGGCAACCGTCAAGCACTGGATGGAGGGTCTTGTGAACGCTGCCATGGATATTGACAGGGAGCTAGCGCGGCTGGGGGCGGAGTATCTCGGGTATTCCTCCGACGAGAACCTCCACCCTAGCGCCAAGCTCACCCGATTCTTCAGAGGCGTGGTGACGGCCCTCTAGCAGCTTCGGGAAAGGATCCCAAAGCAACTGGCAGACGAGTCGCGCAAGCTCTGTGCGGGAGCCCTTCAAAAGGTGCTGATGAAGGTGGCCTTCCGCAACCCTGGCCTCAACCTCACCAACGTCCTTAGGAGCTTGCCATCGGACGCTGATCTGGAGGCGCTCAAGGACCTTGTCGCACCCATTGTGGACAAGGTGAGCGGGATCAAGAGGGTCGAGGGCGATCGCGCAGATTAGGCTGCCCATTTTCTTCTTTTCTTGTCGCTGCTAGTCATGTTATGGAAAACAGTCTGTTAGAGCTGCGACAAGCTATCTTGTAACATAACTCTATTTTGGGTAATGGTTGCACTGTTATTTCCTTTACTTGATTCCCTGCTTTGTATGTTTTTGCCCTACGCTTTTAGGGAACTTGCCGGCGCAGGCACCTTAGCCGCGAGCGCTGAGTGCGGAACTTCAGCAGCCTGCTGGCGGTGCCACTACCGGCAAGAAACCTTGTCGCAACTAGTTGCAGCACACTTAAGTTGTTGAGCGTGCTCGAAAACAAAGTAAGGGCACGACACTAGTCGCAGTACACTTAAGTCGTTGAGCGGACTCGAAACAAAGTAAGGGCGCAACTAGCTACGAGTAGGTTCCTCCGCGCACAGGTTTTCCATACAAAGCGCGGTCGTTCAAGGAAGATAACTTAAAAAATTAAAAATCTGATTGCTCAAACTTTGGCAACTTAGCTGTTGTGTTGTTCGCTTCCCGGCAAGGCGAAACTTTTTTGAACGGCGCTTGGTCCATACCACTATCTTCTCCTCCCCCCCCGGCAAACTTGTGCGCGAGGGAACCTTCTTTTCCTTGAGAAAAAAGAAAGAAGAGAAAATACAGATATGGAGCCTTTGGGCTCGTTATGCCTTACCGGGGGTAGGCGCTGCATAAAGTGTCAGATAATACATGCATGAAATAAAAAGCACGAAATTGACAAGATGTGCAGAGCACATGAGCTTTACTGATGCATAGGGTCTGCGCCCGGCTTTGTACAAAGGATTACATGCAACAGCGGCAAGACTTGTACAAAAGGTGGTTGCCGGAGCGGGTCACGGCAACCGCGCCTTACGGGTAAAACTTACGAAGATGCTCGATGTTCCAGGAGTTGCTCACCAGAAAGCCATCTTCGGTCTCAAGGCGGACAGCGCCGGGCCTAGTGACTCGTTTCACCCGGTAAGGGCCTTCCCACTTCGGCGTCAACTTGTTGGAATTCTTGGCGGACTGAACGTGCCGAAGAACAAGGTTGCCTTCCTCGAGACTTCTGGTGTTAATTTGCAGCTAGGGTAGTGGCACAAAGCTTGCTGGTAGCGAGTAGCTCGTACAACAGCCTGAAGACGGTCTTCCTCAAGGAGCAGCACATCATCTTGTCGCAGCTGCTCTTGCTCGAGTTCATCATAAGCGAGCACTCGAGGTGACCCGTATACGAGTTCCGTGGGGAGAACTGCCTCCGCTCCATAGACTAGAGCGAAAGGTGTCTGTCCGGTGGCTCGATTTGGCGTCGTCCTGATCGACCAAAGAGCCGCCGGTAGCTCCTCGATCCAGTTTCTTCCGCACTTGTGCAGCCTGTCGAAAGTTCTGGTCTTGAGTCCACGCAGCACTTCAGCATTTGCCCTCTTCGCTTGACCGTTGCTTCTCGGGTGAGCAACAGAAGCGAAGCAGACCTTGGCGCCAAGATCTTGGACGTACTGCATGAAGGTGCGGCTCGTGAATTGCGTACCGTTGTCGGTGATGATCTTGTTAGGGATCCCGAAACGGCAAACAATCGACCTGAAGAACTTGACTGCTGACTGTGCGGTCACCTTTCTCACTGGTTCCACTTCCGGCCACTTTGTGAACTTGTCGATTGCAACGTACAAGTACTCAAAGCCCCCGGCTGCGCGGGGAAAGGGGCCGAGGATGTCGAGCCCCCAGGCCGAAAATGGCCAGGATAAAGGGATCGTCTAGACAGCTTGAGCTGGCTGGTGTATCTGCTTGGAATGGAACTGGCACGCTTCACACTTGGTTACTTGTGCAGTTGCATCCTGGAGTGCTTCTGGCCAAAAGAAACCTTGCTGGAATGCTTTGCCGGCAAGTGCTCTTGCGCCAATGTGGTGACCACATATGCCTCCATGTACCTCTGCCAACAGCTTTTGTCCGTCTTCCCGGGGAATACACTTCAATTTCACACCGTTGAGTCTTCTTCTGTACAGTGTGTTGTCGACAAACTGGTACATACTTGACTGCCAGGCTACTCTTTCTGCTTCTTCTTGCTCTTCGGGAAGTTCTCCTGTCTGAAGGAAACGGACAATCTGCTGTGCCCATGCTGGAGCCTATGGCTCGACAACAAGGACTAAAGGCACATCTGTTGCTGCGGGAACGTCCGCTTCTACGGCAAGAACCTGCGGCTCAGCCGCAGCTTGACATTCCCCGGCAAGCTTGCCGGAGCAAAACTTGTCGGGAGCATTTGCTTCAACGGAACAAACCCTAGGGCTTGCCGGAGCAGACTGCTCCTCAGCACTCTTGGTGTTGATCTTGGGGACCTTCTTGGTGGCGGCTTCGGGAAGCTCTGCCAGAAAATAGTCGCCAGAAATCAGCTTCCTCTTCTTGCTATGTCCAGTTGGTGGTGTTACGGATGGTTGAGTAAGCTTGAGCACAAAAATCCCTGGTTCCACAGGTAACTTAAGTGCGGCGCACTTTGACAGGCCGTCAGCAATGTCGTTCTGAGCTCTTGGGACGTGCTCCATCTGTAGGCCGTCAAAGTGCTCTTCAAGCTTCCTCACTTCATCGACGTAAGCTTCCATCAACGGACTCTGATAATTCTTGTTCACTTGGCGGACGACAAGCTAAGGTGCCTGCGCCGGCAAGTTCCCTAAAAGCGTAGGGCAAAAACATACAAAGCAGGGAATCAAGTAAAGGAAATAACCGTGCAACCATTACCCAAAATAGAGTTATGTTACAAGATAGCTTGTCGCAGCTCTAACAAACTGTTTTCCATAACATGACTAGCAGCGACAAGAAAAGAAGAAAATGGGCAGCCTAATCTACGCGATCGCCCTCGACCCTCTTGAGCGCGCTCACCTTGTCCACAATGGGTGCGACAAGGGCCTTGAGCGCCTCCAGATCAGCGTCCGACGACAAGCTCCTGAGGACGTTGGTGAGGTTGAGGCCAGGGTTGCGGAAGGCCACCTTCATCAGCACCTTTTGAAGGGCTCCCGCGCAGAGCTTGCGCGACTCGTCCGCCAGTTGCTTTGGGATCCTTTCCCGGAGCTGCTGGAGGGCCGTCGCCACGCCTCTGAAGAATAGGGTGAGCTTGGCACTGGGGTGGAGGTTCTCGTCGGAGGAATACCCGAGATACTCCGCCCCCAGTTGCGCTAGCTCCCTGTCAATATCCACGGCAGCGTTCACAAGACACTCCGTCCAGTGCTCGACGGTTGCCCTGAAGTTGTTCTGGGTGACAGCGGCACTCGCCAGCAACGCCTTCTCGGCCCTGACCTCCTCCTTTAGGGCCGCTTCCCGCTCCTTGGCGCCGTCCAGCGTCTTGGTCAAAGTGGTCAGCTTCAACTCAAGATCGGCGTTGGAGTCCTTGGCGGCGGTGAGCTCCTTGCCCTTCTCGGCGAGGCGGACCTGCAGCTCTGAATGGCTGTGGGCGTCCTTCTCCCGCTCAAGCTTGAGCGCGGCAACCTCCTCGCCGCTCGTCTTGAGGTTGGCCTCGAGCTGCGCCACTCTCGTCTCCAACTCCTTCTTGGCGGTCTCAGCAGCCGCGGCAGCATCCTTTGCTTCCTGAAGAGCTCCGCCAAGTGATTGCTCGCGCGCGGCAAGCTCCTCCACGTGGCTGTCGAGGTTGACTTTCTGCTGCGCCAGCTCACCCTCCCGCGTGGACAGCCACTCAGCGGCAAGCCGCTGCTGCTCTTCGACTTCGGCCTTCTCGAGGAAGAAGGCCGTCTGCTCTTCGGCAAGTTGCTCCCGCTCCTGTGCCAAGGACCGGAGAGCTGCCTGGTTGAGGGCCCGGAGCTCCTCCGCGCGCTTCTCAATGTCAACTCCCGCCTTGGCGGCTAGCGCTTCACGGGACTCCAGCTTGGCCTGCCGGGCGCGGTAGAGCGAGAGCAGCTTCCGCAACAGCCGCTCCTCTTCAGGCTCGCCACTGCTGCTGCTCGGCGCGTCGACAAGCGTCAGCCCGGCAAAGGCGAGCACTTCCCCGTCAAAGGCTTCTCCTTCGACCGGCGCCCTGGAGCTCGACGCCCAGGGGAGCTTTCTGAATACCCCGTCGCCGGCCTTCAAGTAGGCGCCTGGGTCGGGCTCCTCGGAGCCTGGGGCGGCGGCAGCGGCGGAGGGATCGGCGGTCGGCGTAGCGTCAGGCGCTCCTGCGGCCTCAGGGCCGTCAGTGCGATCGCCGGACCCCTCACCGGCTGCTGCGGCAGCAGCCTTGGCGGCCTCGTCGCCGGCGGGATCGTTAGCACCGGCCGCTCCTTCGGTGGCAGCGGCGTCGCTGGTGTTGCCGCGCGTATCCTCCTCAACAGCAGTCTCCGTCTCCATAGGCTCCGCAGCAGATGGATCTGACGGTAGGAAAGGGGAGGAAAACAGTCAAGCAAATATCCAAAAAAGAAGAATCAAAAGAAGAAAAGCCCAAGGGAAGTTTGAAGCAAGAAGATTACCTGCGCAAACCGGCTCCTCGGCAGTGTCCCTTGCCGGGGAACTCCCCCTTGGCGGCGTAGTCGTGGTCTCCGCCGGCGGAGGGCCGCTGGTGCTATCCCTCGCCGGAGAACTCGCCCTTGGTGGAGAATTCTCCCTTGCCGGGGAAACCCTTGCCGGGGAACTTTCCCTTGGCGGCGTAGTTGTAGCGGGTGGCGCTTCGGGGCAGTCTCCGGGCGCTCCTGGAGTATCTGCTCTGCTCCTACACAAATCAACGAACAAGACATCAGCAAAGGTAGAACCCCCACACACGCCTAACAGCGGAAAGTAAACCACACACTTACGCTGGGGGCTGCGCTGGGGGCTGCTCCGAAGATCAGTTGTCGGGTCCGGCAAGGTTGTCCGAGGCGCACCCCCTGCTGGCACGGCGGGCTCGTCCTCGATGACAATCACCGGGACCTTGGCCCTCATTGCCGCCCTCTGGGCCAGAGTTCTGAAAAAAGGAACAGGTTCAGAGTGAGGCAAAAGATATACAAGACCAAACAGCAAAAAATTAAGAAATACAAGAACAACAAAATCTTACTCTTCTTTTCCTAGTCGGAGCTGAGCGCGGAGAAGTCGAAGTCTGGCTCACGCGTCCCGGCGCGAGGAGGCAGAGGAGTGGGCTCCCTTGGCCGTTTGGCGGGAGCAGTGGTGGTGGTCTGAGACGACCCCGCTCCAGCTGTCGCCGTGGCGTGGGGAGCGGTAGGGGCAGAAGCAGCGGTCCGGGAAGACCCCGCTCCAGTTGCCGTGGAAGCACGAGGCGCTCCCGCGGCAACCTTGCTTGCCGCGGTGGAGCGCGTCGAGCGGCGCGACGGCTGTTGACCCGTCTGCTGCTCCGTTACGACCCCGGCCTTGCGGAGACGCCTTCTTGGTGGGGCTGGAGGCTCTGCTGGTGGTGGCGAGCTGCCTGAGGACGTGGAGGAGGAAGAATCGATCCCCAGCAAGCCGCCCGTATCCTCGGCGGGCTCGCTCGACTCGTCACCCTGCTCGGCGGGCTCGCAAGGCTCGGCGTCTTGCCCGGCAGGCTTTCCCTCGCCGGCAGGCTCTCCCGCGCCAAGAAACTCCTCCCGCTCGGCAAGGCTTGCCGCCTTCGCTGCCTCCGCCTCGTGCACGGTGTATCCGAACTCGCCCGCGGACGCGGCCGCCGCCGCCTCTTCCAGCCTGGTGGCGATGTACGCCATCTCCTTGTCGGTGGTGTCACGGGTGAGGCCCTTCTTCTCGTCGGAGCAAATCGGCGATTCTTCCAAGTTGTCGAAGAACTCCTGCACGGCTTCGTTGGCAGGCTCTTGCCAAGTTGGGTCAATCCCATGAGAATTGCACAGCGGCATCATTGCGCGGATGCGGCTGAGTGCGGAGTTATTGCACAGCGGGACGACCCCCCTCGGCAACCTGAACACTTCGGGATGATCGGGGTCATACTTGAACAGCTCCTGGAGCATCCCGTTAAGCTCCAGGATAGTGAAGTTGAAGTTGAGGCCCGGGCGCAGCCTCATGATATCTACTGCGTTCTCAAACTCCCAGGCGGGCCTCTTCCTCTCCTGCAGGGGGGCGATGTGGCGGCGAAGAAAGTCTGCGCCAACTGCGCCTACAGTTAGCCCGGCAAGCCTGAGGCGAAGGATCCGGGCAGTGGCAATCTTCAGTCTACTGTCTTCCGGGGCCAGGTCGCTCCAGTCGTTGCCGCGTACTAGTGGTGCGTCGAGGTTGTGTGAACCTGATTTGGTGTCCACACGAGCTAGATCTTCATCATCTTCATCGACATGCCGCCGAAGAAGAAGGCTTCGGAGGCAGCTGGTCCGTCCGCGTCGATCCCGCCACCACCGGAGCCAACGGCTGGTGGGGTAGAAGCCGGCGGAAGAACGGACGTGGACGAGGGAGCTCACGGTGCCGCCAGGTCCAAGGACAAGGTTGCGCTGCCCATCGGCGGCGTAGCCGGCTCCCACGATGACCGGGCGCACTCCAAGACCTCGGCGTTCGTGCATGCACCGCGCCCATCTCAGGAGGCGCGGGACCAGCAGCGTCGTGGTACTCACGGTACCATACGCTTGCTGGACCAAGATCGAGCTGGTGGATCCCGGGACGCTCAAGGCCAGCATGCACGCCAGCACGCCGGCACGAGCAAGGCACGGTCGCCCGGACGGGATACTGCTCCTTCTAACATAGTTGGTAGTCCGAGCATATCCCGCTCCTCGCACCGTTCGCCACCGCTACCCGCCACTCCGGCAGAAGCTCTGGCACGAGCTCAACTGCTCCTAGACTTCGCTCCAGCGGCAGACAAGGCCGACGACTGGAGGGCCACCATTCAGAGTCTCATCGCCTTTGCCAACGGCGACACTCCGCGGCAACCGAGCACATCGCAGCCGCGGCAAGTCAGCCAGGCACGGGCCGATGGCGACAAGACCGATGGGGGTCCAACCACCATGCACTCTCCGCCCCGAAGGCCAAAATCGCCGACTCGCCGGATCAACATCGACGACGACTCCACTGCATCATCAGATCCACGAGCTCGTCGCGATCAGTGCCAAGTTCTCCACGAACGACAGCAAGAAGACGCTCGTACCCGCATCGAGCGCCGAAGAGAAGCGTGGCGTCAATCAGACCAATGCGCGGGGCCCGCTGTCGACATGCATGAGCCAGAGGGACCAGGCGTCTTGCCGTACGCGGTAGGTTGTCCTGCGTTCACTCGTGAGCTGCGGCAAGTCTAGTGGCCCAGCATGAAGAATTTCAAGCCAGACGTACCAGAGAAGTACGACGGCAAGACGCATCCGTCGGAGTTCCTCAGCATCTACACCATTGCGGTGCAAGCTGCCGGGGGGCGAGACGACAAGATCCTTGCCAACTACTTCCCTCTGGTACTCAAACCCAACGTCAGGTCCTGGCTCATGCACTTGCCGGACAACTCCATATCCTCCTGGGCAGACCTGTGCCATCAGTTTGTCGGCGCCTTTACAGGCGGCCACAAACCCCATGGCCAAGAGAGTGACCTACATCTGCTCGCCCAGAAGGAAGGAGAACCCCTGCGCAAGTATATCCAGAGATTCAGCTGTGTACAGCATAACATCGCAGACGTCCACCCTGCCGCGGTTATCAGCGCGTTCCATCAGAACGTGCGTAACCGCAGGATGAGGGAGGAGATGGCGATGTGCAAGATCAGGGACGTCAGTGAGCTGTACGCCCTGGCCGACAAGTGTGCACGTGCTGAGGAGGGGAGGAAACTCCCCGGGGAGGATACAGGAGCAGGAGGATCTGACAGTGAGGATGCTGCCCCGGCAAAGAAAAACCGGCGACGGAACAACAGGAAGAAGAAAAACAAAGAGGTGCTTGTCGTTGAGCAGTCCGGCAACGGAGGTGGCGCCGACAAGGCCAAAGTTGGTAGCTCCGGCAAGGAGACTGCCGCATGCACCAACTGCCAGGCCGTGGCGGCCGCCGACAAGCAGGACGGCACCGACAAACAGTACTGCAAGATCCACCGCACCAAGGGTCATGACCTCCAGAACTGCAAGAGGGTCGAACAGCTCGTCGAGCAGCAGAAGGCTGAGTACGAGCGACGCGACAAGGAGATGGCCCAAGGAGGTGGTGGAGGATCCGGCCAGAAGCGGACATTTGCCGGCCGGGGAGGACGCCGCGGCAAGGCCAAGCAGCGGCAAGGAGACAGACCTCCCCGCGACCGCGACAAGGATGAAGATGACGACGACGACGAAGACATGGAGGATGCTGAGACCAGTGAGCAGGAGTTCCAGAAAGCCACAGAGGTCTTGTGCGTTGACAGCGGTGCTTCTCTGCATACTTCTCACCGCCAACTCAAACAGTGGGTGCGGAAAGTTAATGCGGCAGAACCACCTGTCGAATCGCGCAAGCTTCTGAAATGGTCCAGCACGCCTATCATCTTTGATATTGAGGACCACCCTGATCGCACAACTACGGTCGGGTGCTTGCCGATGTTGGTTTCACCAACTGTCCGCAACCTCAAGTCACTAAGATGTTAGTTGACGGCGGGGCCGGCTTGAACTTGATCTCCTCCACTGTACTCCAGAAGCTCCAGATCCCTGACAGCGAGCTCGAAGAGACCGACACATTCCAAGGAATAAACCCGGGAAGGAGCAAGCCGAAGGGAAAGATCACACTGCCAGTGACATTTGGCGGCGAGCTAAACTTCAGGACTGAGAGGGTCACTTTTAACATTGCCGATTTTCCATTGCCTTACAATGGGATACTTGGCCGTCCAGCACTCGCCAAGTTCATGGCAGCCTCTCACTATGCATACAATATGTTGAAGATGCCCGGCCCGATAAGCGTCATCTCTGTCCCTGGCGACAAGAAAGTTGCCCTTATCTGCGCCGACAAGATCTACCGGGAAGCAGCAGCCGCAACGGATCGCAACACACTTGTCGCTGAAGCTCCCGGAGGGAAGAAGACCAAGTCCGGCGAAAGCTCTGGGGCCCACTCCGGCAAGTGCACCTCTTCGGAGTGCTGCGCTGCCGTCGAGGAGGCACCATCGAGCTCCACCGGCAAGTGTAAGAAGACGATGGCAGCTCCGCCAGAGACCAAGAAGGTGTCCGCCAAGGAGGACGGCACTGGTGGTACCTTCACCATCAGTGCCACGCTTGACCCTAAATAGGAAAGCGCGCTCGTTGCTTTCCTGCGGGCGAACGTCGACGTGTTTGCATGGCAACCGTCTGACATCTCCGGTGTTCCGAGGAAAGTAATTGAGCACAAGCTTGCCGTCTGTCCTCACGCGCGGCCCGTCAAGAAGAAAGTCAGGAAACAAGCAGTGGAGCGCCAAGAATTCATAGCAGAAGAGATCAAGAAGTTGGAAGCAGCATGCCTTGTCAGAGGAGTGCTCCATCCTACGTGGTTGGCCAATCCAGTAGTCGTGCGTAAGGCAAACGGGAAATGGAGGCTTTGTACCGACTTCACCGATGTGAATAAAGCTTGTCCCAAAGACCCATTTCCCTTGTCGCGCATTGACCAGATTGTTGACTCCACGGCCGGATGTGATTTGCTTTCATTTCTTGACGCATACTCAGGATACCACCAGATCTTCATGGCAGAAGAGGATGAGGAGAAGACTGCATTCATCACTCCATGTGGCACATACTGTTTCATACGGATGCCTTTTGGTTTGAAGAATGCTGGTTCAACATTTGCAAGGGTGGTACATACAGCTTTTGAGCCACAAATTTACAGTAATGTAGAAGCATACATGGATGACATAGTGGTCAAGAACAAGGACAGAGCAACCCTGATTCAAGATTTAGAAGAGACCTTTGCAAATCTGCGCAAGATCCAGCTCAAGCTCAACCCCGAGAAGTGTGTGTTTGGAGTCCCTTCCAGCAAGCTTCTCGGGTTCTTCGTGTCTCAGAGGGGGATTGAAGCCAATCCCGACAAGATCAAGGCCATCGAGCAGATTGAAGCACCCAAGCGCGTCAAGGATGTGCGAAGACTTGCCGGTTGCGTGGCTGCTCTTAGCAGGTTTATCTCTAAGTCAGCTGAGCGCGCCCTGCCGTTTTTCAAAATTTTGAAAAAGCCAGGTCCAATGAAATGGACTCCGGAAGCGGAGACTGCGCTGCAAGACTTGAAGAGATATCTGTCCTCTACTCCAATACTTGTCGCACCTAAGCCACAAGAGAAGTTGCTGCTGTACCTAGCGGCAACCAATCAAGTGGTTAGTGCTGCGTTAGTAGCGGAGAGGGAGGCAGACGACGAGCTAGCAACCGCGGCAAGCACATCCAGTGACAACCAGGGGGCTTCCCCGACAAGCTCTGGTCCCGACAAAGATGGATCTGCACAGGCGCAAGAGGAGGTACGGAAGAAAATGGTGCAGCGCCCAGTGTACTTTGTCAGCTCCCTTCTGCAGGGGGCTAGGTCAAGATACTCTGGTGTGCAGAAGTTGCTTTTCGGCCTTCTCATGGCCTCGAGAAAGCTGCGCCATTACTTCCAAGCACATGAGATCACAGTTGTCACTAGCTTTCCGCTGAAGAGGATACTACAGAATCCGGAAGCAACACGCATGATTGTTGAGTGGGCACTGGAACTGTCAAGCTTTGGCCTCAAGTTTGAAAGTACTTCAACTATCCAAAGCAGAGCATTGGCAGAATTCATAGTAGAGTGGACGCCAACACCAGATGAAGAGATCCCAGAAACGAGCATCCCCGTCAAGGAAGCAAGCAAAGAGTGGCTGATGTACTTTGATGGTGCCTTTTCACTGCAAGGCGCCGGGGCTGGCGTGCTGCTTGTCGCACCCACAGGAGAGCACCTCAAGTACGTAGTCCAGATGCACTTTCCCAAGGAGCAAGCGACAAACAATACTGCAGAGTATGAAGGTTTGCTTGCCAGTCTCAGGATCGCGGCAGACCTTGGGATCAAGAAGCTGATTGTCAGGGGTGACTCGCAGCTTGTCGTCCGCCAAGTGAACAAGAATTATCAGAGTCCGTTGATGGAAGCTTACGTCGATGAAGTGAGGAAGCTTGAAGAGCACTTTGACGGCCTACAAATGGAGCACGTCCCAAGAGCTCAGAACGGCATTGCTGACGGCCTGTCAAAGTGCGCCGCACTTAAGTTACCTGTGGAACCATGGATTTTTATGCTCAAGCTGACTCAACCATCCGTAACACCACCAACTGGACATAGCAAGAAGAGGAAGTTGATTTCTGGCGACTATTTTCCGGCAGAGCTTCCCGAAGCCGCCACCAAGAAGGTCCCCAAGATCAACACCAAGAGTGCTGAGGAGCAGTCTACTCCGGCAAGCCCTAGGGTTTGTTCCGTTGAAGCAAACGCTCCCGACAAGTTTTGCTCCGGCAAGCTTGCCGAGGAATGTCAAGCTCCGGCTGAGCCGCAGGTTCTTGCCGTAGAAGCGGACGTTCTCGCAGCAGCAGATGTGCCTTTAGTCCTTGTTGTCGAGCCACAGGCTCCAGCATGGGCACAGCAGATTGTCCGTTTCCTTCAGACAGGAGAACTTCCCGAAGAGCAAGAAGAAGCGGAAAGAGTAGCCCGGCAGTCAAGTATGTACCAGTTTGTCGACAACACACTGTACAGAAGAAGACTCAACGGTGTGAAATTGAAGTGTATTCCCCGGGAAGACGGACAAAAGCTATTGGCAGAGGTACATGGAGGCATATGTGGTCACCACATTGGCGCAAGAGCACTTGTCGGCAAAGCATTCCGGCAAGATTTCTTTTGGCTAGAAGCCCTCCAAGATGCAACTGCACAAGTAACCAAGTGTGAAGCGTGCCAGTTCCATTCCAAGCAGATACACCAGCTAGCTCAAGCTCTCCAGACGATCCCTTTATCCTGGCCATTTTTGGTCTGGGGGCTCGACATCCTCGGCCCCTTTCCCCGCGTAGCCAGGGGCTTTGAGTACGTGTACGTTGCAATCGACAAGTTCACAAAGTGGCCGGAAGTGGAACTAGTGAGAAAGGTGACCGCACAGTCAGCAGTCAAGTTCTTCAGGTCGATTGTTTACCGTTTCGGGATCCCTAACAGGATCATCACCGAGAACGGTACGCAATTCACGAGCCACACCTTCATGCAGTACGTCCAAGATCTTGGCGCCAAGGTCTGCTTCGCTTCTGTTGCTCACCCGAGAAGCGACGGTCAAGAGGAGAGGGCAAATGCTGAAGTGTTGCATGGACTCAAGACCAGAACTTTCGACAGGCTACACAAGTGCGGAAGAAACTGGATCGAGGAGCTACCGGCGGCTCTTTGGTCGATCAGGACGACGCCAAATCGAGCCACCGGACAGACATCTTTCGCTCTAGTCTATGGAGCGGAGGCAGTTCTCCCCACGGAACTCGTATACGGGTCACCTCGAGTGCTCGCTTATGATGAGCTAGAGCAAGAGCAGCTGTGACAAGATGACGCGCTGCTCCTTGAGGAAGACCGTCTTCAGGCTGCTGTACGAGCTGCTCGCTACCAGCAAGCTTTGCGCCGCTACCATAGCCGCAAAGTTAACGCCAGAAGTCTCGAGGAAGGCGACCTTGTTCTTCGGCGCGTTCAGTTCGCCAAGAATTCCAACAAGTTGACGCCGAAGTGGGAAGGCCCTTACCGGGTGAAACGAGTCACTAGGCCCGGCGCTGTCCGCCTTGAGACCGAAGATGGATTTCCGGTGAGCAACTCCTGGAACATCGAGCATCTTCGTAAGTTTTACCCGTAAGGCGCGGTTGTCGTGACCCGCTCCGGCAACCACCTTTTGTACAAGTCTTGCCGCTGTTGCATGTAATCCTTTGTACAAAGCCGGGCGCAGATCCCGTGCATCAGTAAAGCTCATGTGCTCTGCACATCTTGTCAATTTCGTGCTTTTTATTTCATGCATGTATTATCTGACACTTTATGCAGCGCCTACCCCTGGTAAGCCATAACGAGCCCAAAGGCTCCATATCTGTATTTTCTCTTCTTTCTTTTTTCTCAAGGAAAAGAAGGTTCCCTCGCGCACAAGTTTGCCGGGGGGGGGGGAGGAGAAGATAGTGGTATGGACCAAGCGCCGTTCAAAAAAGTTCCGCCTTGCCGGGAAGCGAACAACACAAAAGCTAAGTTGCCAAAGTTTGAGCAATCAGATTTTTAAATTTTTAAGTTATCTTCCTTGAGCGACCGCACTTTGTATGGAAAACCTGTGCGCGGAGGAACCTACTCGTAGCTAGTTGCGCCCTTACTTTGTTTCGAGTCCGCTCAACGACTTAAGTGTGCTGCGACTAGTGTCGCGCCCTTACTTTGTTTTCGAGCACGCTCAACAACTTAAGTGTGCTGCAACTAGTTGCGACAAGGTTTCTTGCCGGTAGCGGCCCCGCCAGCAAGCTGCTGAAGTTCCGCACTCAGCGCTCGCGGCTAAGGTGCCTGCGTCGGCAAGTTCCCTAAAAGCTTAGGGCAAAAACATACAAAGCAGGGAATCAAGTAAAGGAAATAACAGTGCAACCATTACCCAAAATAGAGTTATGTTACAAGATAGCTTGTCGCAGCTCTAACAGACTGTTTTCCATAACATGACTAGCAGCAACAAGAAAAGAAGAAAATGGGCAGCCTAATCTGCGCGATCGCCCTCGACCCTCTTGATCCCGCTCACCTTGTCCACAATGGGTGCGACAAGGGCCTTGAGCGCCTCCAGATCAGCGTCCGACGGCAAGCTCCTGAGGACGTTGGTGAGGTTGAGGCCAGGGTTGCGGAAGGCCACCTTCATCAGCACCTTTTGAAGGGCTCCCGCGCAGAGCTTGCGCGACTCGTCCGCCAGTTGCTTTGGGATCCTTTCCCAGAGCTGCTGGAGGGCCGTCGCCACGCCTCTGAAGAATAGGGTGAGCTTGGCGCTGGGGTGGAGGTTCTCGTCGGAGGAATACCCGAGATACTCCGCCCCCAGCTGCGCCAGCTCCCTGTCAATATCCACGGCAGCATTCACAAGACCCTCCGTCGAGTGCTCGACGGTTGCCCTGAAGTTGTTCTGGGTGACAGCGGCACTCGCCAGCAATGCCTTCTCGACCCTGACCTCCTCCTTTTGGGCCGCTTCCCGCTCCTTGGCGCCGTCCAGCGTCTTGGTCAAAGTGGTCAACTTCAACTCAAGATCGGCGTTGGAGTCCTTGGCGGCGGCGAGCTCCTTGCCCTTCTCGGCGAGGCGGACCTACAGCTCTGAATGGCTGTGGGCATCCTTCTCCCGCTCAAGCTTGAGCGCGGCAACCTCCTC
Source organism: Secale cereale (assembly GCA_902687465.1). Classification (NCBI taxonomy): domain Eukaryota; kingdom Viridiplantae; phylum Streptophyta; class Magnoliopsida; order Poales; family Poaceae; genus Secale; species Secale cereale. Next base: position 213,233,292 of record LR738715.1, read on the forward strand.
GCCGCTCGTCTTGAGGTTGGCCTCGAGCTGCGCCACTCTCGTATCCAACTCCTTCTTGGCGGTCTCAGCAGCCGCGGCAGCATCCTTTGCTTCCTGAAGAGCTCCGCCAAGAGATTGCTCGCGCGCGGCAAGCTCCTCCTCGTGGCTGTCGAGGTTGACTTTCCGCTGCGCCAGCTCACCCTCCCGCGTGGACAGCCTCTCAGCGGCAAGCCGCTGCTGCTCTTCGACTTCGGCCTTCTCGAGGAAGAAGGCCGTCTGCTCTTCGGCAAGTTGCTCCCGCTCCTCTGCCAAGGACCGGAGAGCTGCCTGGTTGAGGGCCCGGAGCTCCTCCGCGCGCTTCTCAATGTCGACTCCCGCCTTGGCAGCCAGCGCTTCGCGGGACTCCAGCTTGGCCTCCTGGGCGCGGTAGAGCGAGAGCAGCTTCCGCAATAGCCGCTCCTCTTCAGGCTCGCCATAGCTGCTGCTCGGCGCGTCGACAAGCATCAGCCCGGCAGAGGCGAGCACTTCCCCGTCAAAGGCTTCTCCTTCGACCGGCGCCCTGGAGCTCGACGCCCAGGGGAACTTGATGAAGACCCCGTCGCCGGCCTTCAAGTAGGCGCCTGGCTCGGGCTCCTCGGAGCCTGGGGCTGCGGCAGCGGCGGAGGGATCGGCGGTCGGCGTAGCGCCAGGCGCTCCTGCGGCCTCAGGGCTGTCAGTGCGATCGCCGGACCCTTCGCCGGCTGCTGCGGCAGCAGCCTTGGCGGCCTCGTCACCGGCGGGATCGTTAGCACCGGCCGCTCCTTCGGTGGCAGCGGCGTCGCCGGTGTTGCCGCGCGTATCCTCCTCAACAGCAGCCTCTGTCTCCATAGGCTCCGCAGCAGATGGATCTGACGGTAGGAAAGGGGAGGAAAACAGTCAAGCAAATATCCAAAAAATTAGAATCAAAAGAAGAAAAGCCCAAGGGAAGTTTGAAGTAAGAAGATTACCTGCGCAAACCGGCTCCTCGGCAGTGTCCCTTGCCGGGGAACTCCCCCTTGGCGGCGTAGTCGGGGTCTCCGCCGACGGAGGGCCGCTGGTGCCGTCCCTCGCCGGAGAACTCACCCTTGGTGGAGAACTCTCCTTGCCGGGGAGACCCTTGCCGAGGAACTTTCCCTTGGCGGCGAAGTTGTAGCGAGTGGCGCTTCGGGGGCGGTCTCCGGGCGCTCCTGGAGTGTCTGCTCTGCTTCTACACAAATCAACGAACAAGACGTCAGCAAAGGTAGAACCCCCACGCACGCCTAACAACGGAAAGTAAACCACACACTTACGCTGGGGGCTGCTCTGAAGATCAGTTGCCGGGTCCGGCAAGGTTGTGCGAGGCGCACCCCCTGCTGGCACGGCGGGCTCGTCCTCGATGACAATCACCGGGACCTTGCCCCTCTTTGCCGCCCTCTGGGCCAGAGTTCTGAAAAAAGGAACATGTTCAGAGTGAGGCAAAAGATATACAAGACCAAACGGCAAAAATTGAAGAAATACAAGAACAACAAAATCTTACTCTTCTTCTTCCTCGTCGGAGCTGAGCGCGGAGAAGTCGAAGTCTGGCTCACGCGTCCCGGCGCGAGGAGGCGGAGGAGTGGGCTCCCTTGGTCGCTTGGCGGGAGCAGTGGTGGTGGTCTGAGATGACCCCGCTCCAGCTGCCGCCGTGGCGTGGGGAGCGGCAGGGGCAGAAGCGGCGGTCCGGGAAGACCCCGCTCCAGTTGCCGCGGAAGCACGAGGCGCTCTCGCGGCAACCTTGCTTGCCGCGGTGGAGCGCGTCGAGCGGCGCGACGGCTGTTGACCCGTCTGCTGCTTCGTTACGACCCCGGCCTTGCGGAGACGCCTTCTTGGTGGGGCTGGAGGCTCTGCTGGTGGTGGCGAGCTGCCTGAGGACGAGGAGGAGTAAGAGTCGATCCCCAGCGAGCCGCCCGTATCCTCGGCGGGCTCGCTTGACTCGTCACCCTGCTCGGCGGGCTCGCTCGGCTCGGCGTCTTGCCCGGCAGGCTTTCCCTTGCCGACAGGCTCTCCCGCGCCAAGAAACTCCTCCCGCTCGTCAAGGCTTGCCGCCTCCGCTGCCTCCGCCTCCTCCACGGTGTATCCGAACTCGCCCGCGGCCGCGGCTGCCGCCGCCTCTTCCAGCCTGGTGGCGATGTACGCCATCTCCTTGTCGGTGGTGTCGCGGGTGAGGCCCTTCTTCTCGTCGGAGCAAATCGGCGTTTCTTCCAAGTTGTCGAAGAACTCCTGCACGGCTTCGTTGGCAGGCTCTTGCCAAGTTGGGTCAATCCCATGAGAATCGCACAGCGGCATCATTGCGCGGATGCGGCTGAGCGCGGAGTTATTGCACAGCGGGACGACCCCCCTCGGCAACCTGAACACTTCGGGATGATCGGGGTCATACTTGAACAGCTCCTGGAGCATCCCGTTAAGCTCCAGGACAGTGAAGTTGAAGTTGAGGCCCGGGCGCAGCCTCATGATATCTGTCGCGTTCTCAAACTCCCAGGCGGGCCTCTTCCTCTCCTGCAGGGGGGCGATGCGGCGGCGAAGAAAGTCTGCGCCAACTGCGCCTACAGTTAGCCCGGCAAGCCTGAGGCGAAGGATCCGGGTAGTGGCAATCTTCAGTCTACTGTCTTCTGGGGCCAGGTCGCTCCAGTCGTTGCCGCGTACTACTGTGGCTTGGCGCCGGGCGGTGAATGGCTGCGGATTCTCCTCTACAATCCAGCACCAGTCTGCTCTCCATTCATCCCATTTGCCGCGGAGCTCTCCCTCCAGATAAGCTTCCTTCTTGTGCGTCCTCGAGATCCAGGAGACCCCACCGGATAACGGCTCTCCTCTCTCAATTCGGGGCGTGAAGTAGTGGCGGAAGAGGGCAACATTGGGATGGACTCCGACAAAATTTTCGCAGAGATGTGCGAAAACTGCCATGGTCAGAACGGCGTTGGGGGTGAAGTCAAGGAGGTGGAACCCGTAGGTGTTCATGATGTCGCAGAAGAATTCAGAGAAAGGCGGGCAGAGCCCGCAGTAGATGAATAAGGCGAAGAACGCATATCCGTTCGGAGCCGTTTCACAAGCAATGGCTGGGAGTACCTTGGTGCGCGGATGCGCCCGCGTCTCCTCTGACCAGAAGAGGTAGAAGTTCTCCCTCAGCTTCCTCGCGGCAAGCTTGGGGGGGAAGACAGCCCGCTTCTTTCGCAGCGCCGCGAGCCGCAGCGCCTCGGCCGACTTCGCGGTCCTCCCCTTCTCGCCTTTCGGAGCCATGGCGGAAGCGGTGAGGGAGGTCGACGGCGCTGGTGGTGCTCGTGGCGACGGGGGGGGGGGGGCGGAGCGCTGCTCTCTTTCAAGCTTTGGGAGGAAGGGGAGCAGCGGAGGTTTTCGAGGAGTAGCAACGGGCGGATAGACGAACTGCCCCTATTTCCCCTGCTTATAAGGGGGAAGGGGGCGGACGTTCCGCATTTCCGAATAAAGAAACAGCCCACGATCTCTCCCACGACGCCGCAATCGACGCGTGCCGTTAGGGGAGGGCGCGGCGGATACGGAGAAAGATACGGCGAGAACCAGGCCGCGCGTGCCCGTGCACTGTTTTGGGCCTGGCCCAACAGCGCTCGACACCGTGTATGGCCCAGGCCCGAGGGCTCTTGTCGGTGTACTAAAGTAGGGGTACCCTTAGTATCCCGAACTTGTGCACGGGCAGTCGCAGCGTCCCGCGGCGAGGCTTGCCGGGTGATCGCTAAGGTCCTCCGTGGTTCCTTTGGAGCCATTCAAGAACAAAGTATCCAAGCCAAGGAGACAAGGCCCCGGCAAGAGGAGCTTGCCAGGAAGGCCACTCAGGGCACAAGCCCACTCAAGGCGCAAGACCCTGGCAAGAGGAGCTTGTCGGGAAGGCCAACTAAGGCATCTCAAGAAACTTGCCGCGACGCCCCACACGTCCCGGCAAGGTCCGGTGAGCGACAAACTCCCGGAAGCGACAAGATAGCGACCGCGGCAAGGCGCTTGCCGCGGCAAGGTTCCACTCAGTACCCGCGCTCCAGCACATCCACCCACGTGTCGCTCTGGGATCCTCCCAAGCGTACGTGGCGGAAGGCTGTGCAGCCAGGGGTACGCGGTGGCAAGCGGCGATGACAAGGTTGCCATCGTGGCAAACGGTGGCGCCCCTGACGGCCCTTTTTGCACTGTTTGGGCGACGGCGATGGGCATTTAATGCCCTTGTCCCCTGCCGTCAGGGTTAGGTATGGAGCACTGTACCAACTACCACCCCTTTTCCATTTTTACCCTCAACTACGTTGCCACCTGTCGGTGACCCCTTGAGCTTATAAAAGGAGGCCCATGCGCAACGTAGGGGGGGGGGGGTTAGACATTCGAAGACTCTCACGCTCGGTCTCGTTAGCCGATGAGGAGTAATGTAGCTTCCAGCGCTCATGTCGGGGAAACTGATCCACCCACGAACACCTATGGGGACGGAGCCCCTTTTCGGTACGGCAGGGGGCGGAGATTGCACAAAGAGCAGATCGAGGCGAGGCACACGAGCAGTTTACCCAGGTTCGGGCCGCACGGATGCGTAAAACCCTACTCCTGCTTTGGTTTGTATTGAGTTCTTGGCCCGGGAGCGCTGGAAGCTACAGTACTCCTCAGCGGCTAACGAGACCGAGCGTGAGAGTCTTCGAATGTCTAACCCCCCCTACGTTGCGCATGGGCCTCCTTTTATAAGCTCAAGGGGTCACCGACAGGTGGCAACGCAGTTGAGGGTAAAAATAGAAAAGGGGTGGTAGTTGGTACAGTGCTCCATACCTAACCCTGACGGCAGGGGACAAGGGCATTAAATGCCCATCGCCGTCGCCCAAACAGTGCAAAAAGGGCCGTCAGGGGCGCCACCGTTCGCCACGATGGCAACCTTGTCATCGCCGCTTGCCACCGCGTACCCCTGGCTGCACAGCCTTCCGCCACGTACGCCTGGGAGGATCCCAGAGCGACACGTGGGTGGATGTGCTGGAGCGCGGGTACTGAGTGGAAGCTTGCCGCGGCAAGCGCCTTGCCGCGGTCGCTATCTTGTCGCTTCCGGGAGTTTGTCGCTCACCGGACCTTGCCGGGACGTGTGGGGCGTCGCGGCAAGTTTCTTGAGATGCCTTGGTTGGCCTTCCCGGCAAGCTCCTCTTGCCAGGGTCTTGCGCCTTGAGTGGCCTTGTGCCCTGAGTGGCCTTCCCGGCAAGCTCCTCTTGCCGGGGCCTTGTGTCCTTGGCTTGGATACTTTCTTCTTGAATGGCTCCAAAGGAACCACGGAGGACCTTGGCGATCACCCGGCAAGCCTCGCCGCGGGACGCTGCGACTGCCCGTGCATAAGTTCGGGATACTAAGGGTACCCCTACTTTAGTACACCGACAGAATGATCATTGTATATAGGCATCACGTCCGAGACAAGTAGACCGACTCCTGCATGCATCTACTACTATTACTCCACACATCGACCGCTATCCAACATGCATCTAGTGTATTGAGTTCATAAGAACATAGTAACGCCTTAAGCAAGATGACATGATGTAGAGGGATAAACTCAAGCAATATGATATAAACCCCATCTTTTTATCCTCGATGGAAACAATACAATACGTGCCTTCCTGCCCCTACTGTCACTGGGAAAGGGCACCGCAAGATTGAACCCAAAGCCAAGCATTTCTCCCATTGCAAGAACTATAGATCTAGTAGGCCAAACCAAACCAATAATTCGAAGAGACTGGCAAGGATATTATGAGCACACATAAAAAGTTCAGAGAAGAACCAAATATCTTTCATAGATAACCTTGATCATAAACTCACAATTCGTCGGATCTCGACAAACACACCACAAAAAGAGATTACATCGAATAGATCTCCTCGAAGACCGAGGAGAACTTTATATTGAGATCCAGAGAGAGAGAAGAAGCCATCTAAATACTAGCTATGGACACGAAGGTCTGTGGTAAACTACTCACAACTCATGCTGAGGGAGATGATGATGATGATGAAGGCCTCCGTGATGGATCCCCCTCCGGTGGAGCTCCGGAACAGGCTCCAAGATGGGATCTCCACGGGAACAGAAGCTACGGCGATGGAATTAGGGTTTTCTCTCTGTTCACGGAGTTTCTGGGGTACGTAGACTTATATAGGAAGAAGGAGGGCACCGGGGGACGCTCGAGGGGCCCACGAGGTAGGGGGCGCGCCCTGGGAAGGGGGGCACGCCCCCCACCCTCGTGGGCGCCTCGACGCTCCCCTGACGTGGTTCTCAAGTTCCTCTGGCGTGATTTTCTCCAAAAATATCTCTCGCGGAGGTTTCATTCTGTTTGGACTCCATTTAATATTCTTTTTCTGTGAAACCCTGAAATAGGCAAAAACAGCAATCTGGACTGGGCCTTTGGGTTAGTAAGTTAGTCCCAAAAATGATATAAAAGTGAATGATAAAGCCCATTAAACATCCAAGACTTCATAAATAATAGCATGGAACAATCAAAAATTATAGATACGTTGGAGACATATCAGTGGTGAGCACGGCTATGGCGCAGGAGGACCGCGAGGAGAGGGAGCGTCTCGAGGCCGAGGCCGCCGACGAGGCCTACATGCAAGAGCTCTGTCGGCAGCACCCGGAGCTCGTGGAGGCGGAGCAGATGATCTTTGTCAGGGCGGAGGGCGGCGAGGTTATCGTGCTCTCCTCCTCCGACGAGGTCAATGGCGGCGAGGATGAGGAGATATACATCGACGAGTGGAGGAGTGTCTTCTCCAACGACCTCGATGACGGCACCGGCCCGGACCCGTCTCTCGGTGCACCATACCTGACGAGGAAGGATTTGCTCGACCTCCACTTCAACCAAAAGTAGTTCAGTTTAAATTTATGTCTTATGTTCGGTTGTGCAAAATTATCTATGTTTATGTTTGAATGCATGCTACTTTCGGTTGAAATTGCATTGAACTTGATCAAATTGAATTTTACTCCGTTATGTTTAGGGGATCGACTAGAAACGGCCAAAAATTAGTGGAGTATGTATACTCCACTAAGGGTTTTACTCCGTTAACTTTTAGGGGATTGGCTAGAGATGGCCTTATGCCTTGTTTATTTCAGTTATTCACAATGTTATGCTCTATATGTGCAACTATTTACTATGCAGTACAATTTCATCAATACTAGTTCAACGACCATATTTGTTTCCTGTTACGTCTGTTGTAGGTAATACGCACCCTGTTTTTTCACATTGTGATGTGAAAGGATCGATATGGTTGACTAGAGGGGGATTGAATAGGCATCTAACAATTTTTAGCTTTTCTTGACCAAATTAAACTTAGCAATAATATAGGTTGTCTAGATATGCAACTAGGTGAGCAACATATACGATGCAACAAAGATAATCATGCAAGCAAGCACAAGATACTAACACAATAAAGCTTGCACAAGTAAACGCTAGAGATAACCAAAAGTGAAGCCGGTGAAGACGAGGATGCGTTATCGAAGTTCCTTCCCTTTGAGGGGAAGTACGTCTCTATTGGAGCGGTGTGGAGGCACAATGCTCCCCAAGAAGCCACTAGGGCCACCGTATTCTCCTCACGCCCTCACACAATGCGAGATGCCGTGATTCCACTATTGGTGATCTTGAAGGCGGCGACCGAACCTTTACACACAAGGTTGGGGCTCTCTCCACAACTGAATTGGAGGCTTCCAACGGAACCACGGAGCTTCACCACAATGGATATGGTTCCGAGGTGACCTCAACCGTCTAGGGTGCTCAAACACCCAAGAGTAACAAGATCCGCAAGGGATTAGTGGGGCGAATCAATTTTCTCTTGGTGGAAGTGTAGATCTGGGCCTTCTCAACCAATCCCTAGGAAATCAACAAGTTTGATTGGCTAGGGAGAGAGACCGTGCGAAAATTAGCTTTTGGAGCAACAATGGACCTTGGGGGAGAAGAGGTAAGTCTTATAGAGGAAGAAGAACCCTTTATATAGTAGTGGAGAAGAGTGAACCGTTACCCCCTTATCTGCCCGCATAGAGCGGTACTATTGCTGGGCAGAGCGGTACTACCGCTGGTGCCAGCAGTACTACCACAACCCCCAGCAGTACTACCGCCCTGTGTTAGGGACGTGGAACGGAGGGGAGGAGCGGTAGTAGCCGCAGTGGTGGCAGCGGTACTACCGCTGCTACTACCGTTGCTACTACCGTAGAACCCGACACGAGAAATACTCGCCTCCAATCGACGTGGAGGTGGAGCCTAGCAGCGATGGTACTTGCTACTTCTCGAGTTTGCGTTGTATTCCCTCGAGGAGGAAAGGGTGATGCATCATAGTAGCGTAAGTATTTCCCTCAGTTTTTGAGAACCAAGGTATCAATCTAGTAGGAGACCACGTGCGAGTCCCTCACACCTGCACAAACAAATAAGAACCTCGCAGCCTACGCGATAAAGGGCTGTCAATCCCTTCACGGTCACTTACGAGAGTGAGATCTGATAGCTAGGATAAGATAATATTTTTGGTGTTTTTGGTATAGAAACAGAAAGTAAATAAAGCAAAGTAAAGTAGATGGAAGATTAATATGATGAGAATAGACCCGGGGGCCATAGGTTTCACTAGTGGCTTCTCTCACGATAGCAGAATTATATGGTGGGTGAACAAATTACTGTCGAGCAATTGATAGAAAAGCGCATAGTTAAGAGAATATCTAGGCATGATCATTATATATAGGCATCACGTCCATGACAAGTAGACCGAAATGATTCCGCATCTACTATTATTACTCCACACATCGGTCACTATCCAGTATGAATCTAGAGTATTAAGTTCATAAGAACAGAGTAACGCCTTGAGCAAGATGACATGATGTAGATGGATAAACTCAAGCAATATGATATAAATCTCATCTTTTTATCCTCGCTGGCAACAATACTATACGTGCCTTGCTGCCCCTGCTGTCACTAGGAAAGGACACAGCAAGATTGAACCCAAAGCCAAGCACTTCTCCCATTGCAAGAACTATAGATCTAGTAGGCCAAACCAACCCAATAATTCGAATAGACTTGCAAGGATATTATAATCATACATAAAAGATTTCAGGAAAGAATCCAATATTGTTCATAGATAATCTTGATCATAAACTTACAATTCATCGGATCTCGACAAACACACCGCAAAAAGATTACATCGAATAGATCTCCTCGAAGATCGAGGATAACTTTGTATTAAGATCCAAAAAGAGAGAAGAAGTCATCTAGCTAATAACTATGGACCCGAAGGTCTGTGGTAAACTACTCACAACTCATCGCAGGAGCTATGGTGCTGATGTAGAAGCCCTCCGTGATAGATGCCCCCTTCGGCGGAGCTCCGAAATAGGCCCCAAGATGGGATCTCACGGGAACATAAGGTTACGGCAGTGGAATTAGGGTTTCTTTGTGCTCCTTGATGTTTTCAGGGTATGTGGATATATATAGGAGGAAAAAGTGCGTCGATGGAGCAACATGGGGCCCATGAGGATGGGGTGCGCGCCTACCCCCCTGGGCGCGCCCTGCCCCCTCGTGGGCACCTTGTTTCTTCTCTGACTTGTACTCCAAATCTCTCGTAAAGATATCATTCCAAAAATAACTCTCCCGAAGGTTTCATTCCGTTTGGACTCCGTTTGATATTTCTTTTCTGCGAAACACTGAAATAGGCAAAAAAACAGTAATTTGCACTGGGCCTTGGGTTAGTAGGTTAGTCCCAAAAATAATATAGAAGTGTATAATAAAGCCCATTAAACATCAAAAATAGAATATATAATAGCATGGAACAATCAAAAATTATAGATACGTTGGAGACGTATCAAGCATCCCCAAGCTTAGTTCCTGCTCGTCCTCGAGTAGGTAAATGATAAAAATAGAATTTTTGATGTGGAATGCTAACCAACATAATACTCAATGTAATTTTCTTTATTGTGGCATGAATGTTCATATCTCAAAGATTCAAGACAAAAGTCTATATTGACATAAGAATAATAATACTTCAAGCATACTAACAAAGCAATCATGTCTTCTCAAAATAACATGGCGAAAGAAACTTATCCCTACAAAATCATATAGTTTGGCTATGCTCTATCTTCATCACACCAAATATTTAAATCATGCACAACCCCGGTTTCAAACAAGCAATTGTTTCACACTTTAATTCTTTCAAACCTTTCAACTTTCATGCAATACATGAGCGTGAGCCATGGATATAGCACTATGTGGAATAGAGTGGTGGTTGTGGGGAAGACAAAAGAAGAAGATAGTCTCACATCAACTAGGCATATCAATGGGCTATGGAGATGCCCATCAATAGATATCAATGTGAGTGAGTAGGGATTGCCATGCAACGGATGCACTAGAGCTATATGTGTATGAAAGCTCAACAAAAGAAACTAAGTGGGTGTGCATCCAACTTGCTTGCTCACGAAGACCTAGGGTATTTTGAGGAAGCCCATCATTGGAATATACAAGCCAAGTTATATAATGAGAATTCCCACTAGTATATGAAAGTGACAAAACAAGACTCTCTATCATGAAGATCATGGTGCTACTTTGAAGCACAACTGTGGAAAAAGGATAGTAACATTGTCCCTTTGTCGGGGGAAACTGTCCACCACGAACACCTATGGGACCGGAGTCCCTTGCTTGTGCGGTAAGAGGGCGGAGGGAGCACGAAGAGCAGATCGTAGTGGACACGCGGGCAGTTTACCCAGGTTCGGGCCGCGATGGACGCGTAAAACCCTACTCCTGCTTAGTTTGTATTGAGTTGGAGAGCTCGGGAGCTTGAAGAACTAGCTACACCGAGCGTATGAGCGATCTAGGTTCCGAACCCCCCCCCCCCCCACGTTGTGCATGGGCCTCCTTTTATAGTGCAAGGGGTCACCGACAGGTGTCAACGTAGGAGAAAGGGTAAAAATGTAAAAGAGGTGGTAGTTGTAACAGTGCGGGAATAGTGGAGCTACAGTGTATGAACAGTGGTCGCTACCTACTTTGACAATGGGGGACAAGAGCATTTAATGCCCGTCGCCGTCGACCCCAAAAGCGCCCGCCCTTGCGTCTCCGTTTGCCACGGCGATGGCTTCACCACCGTGGAGTGCCACCGTGTCCCCCAGGCTGCACAGCCATCCGCCACGCGTCCCTGGAATGGCCCCAGTGCGACGCGTGGTTCGATGAGCTGGAGCGTGGGCACATAGCACAACTCTCCCCGACGAGCACCTTGCCGGGGTCTTGACCTCGCCGGGCCCGGGATCTTGCCGGGCTCTGAAGCTTGTCGCTCCCCGGACCCTGCCGGGGCGCATATAGCGCCGAGGCATGTCTTCTGTAATGGAATCTTCTAGTCTTTCTGGCAAGCTCCTCTTGCCAGGGCCTTGCGTGAGTGAGGTAATCTTGAGCCTGGAACGGCCTTCCCGGCAAGCTCCACTTGCCGGGGTCTCGATCTTCTGTCTTGTATACTTTGTTTTTGAATGGTTTTATATGGAGCAGGAAGGTCTCCGGCGAGGACGTGGTCGACCCTGCCGCGGGAAGCTGCTACTGCCCGTGCACAAGTTGGGGTACTGAGGTACCCCTACCTTAGTACACCGACAGGAGCCCCCGGGCCTGGGCCACACACGGTGCCGAGCGCTGTTGGGCCAGGCCCAAAACAGTGCACGGGCACGCGTGGCCCACGGCACGCCGAATCCGCTTTCGCATCCGCCGCGTCCCCCCGTAACGGCATGCGTCGATTGCGGCGTCGTGGGATGGGACGTGGCCACGTTCTTTTAATGGAAAGAGCGAAACGCCCCCCACTTCCCCATAAAAGCAGAGGAAGCAGGAGCGGTTCCCCTCCTACGCCTTCATTGCATCTTCTTCCATCTCCTTCCTGGCGCGCCAAAGATGTCGGGGGAAACTGTCCACCACGAACACCTATGGGACCGGAGTCCCTTGCTTGTGCGGTAAGAGGGCGGAGGGAGCACGAAGAGCAGATCGTAGTGGACACGCGGGCAGTTTACCCAGATTCGGGCCGCGATGGACGCGTAAAACCCTACTCCTGCTTAGTTTGTATTGAGTTGGAGAGCTCGGGAGCTTGAAGAACTAGCTACACCGAGCGTATGAGCGATCTAGGTTCCGAACCCCCCCCCCCCACGTTGTGCATGGGCCTCCTTTTATAGTGCAAGGGGTCACCGACAGGTGTCAACGTAGGAGAAAGGGTAAAAATGTAAAAGAGGTGGTAGTTGTAACAGTGCGGGAATAGTGGAGCTACAGTGTATGAACAGTGGTCGCTACCTACTTTGACAGTGGGGGACAAGAGCATTTAATGCCCGTCGCCGTCGACCACAAAAGCGCCCGCCCTTGCGTCTCCGTTTTCCACGGGGATGGCTTCACCACCGTGGAGTGCCACCGTGTCCCCCAGGCTGCACAGCCATCCGCCACGCGTCCCTGGAATGGCCCCAGTGCGACGCGTGGTTCGATGAGCTGGAGCGTGGGCACACAGCACAACTCTCCCCGACGAGCACCTTGCCGGGGTCTTGACCTCGCCGGGCCCGGGATCTTGCCGGGCTCTGAAGCTTGTCGCTCCCCGGACCCTGCCGGAGCGCATATAGCGCCGAGGCATGTCTTCTGTAATGGAATCTTCTAGTCTTCCTGGCAAGCTCCTCTTGCCAGGGCCATGCGTGAGTGAGGTAATCTTGAGCCTGGAACGGCCTTCCCGGCAAGCTCCACTTTCCGGGGTCTCGATCTTCTGTCTTGTATACTTTGTTTTTGAATGGTTTTATATGGAGCAGGAAGGTCTCCGGCGAGCACGTGGTCGACCCTGCCGCGGGAAGCTGCTACTGCCCGTGCACAAGTTGGGGTACTGAGGTACCCCTACCTTAGTACACCGACAGGAGCCCCCGGGCCTGGGCCACACACGGTGCCGAGCGCTGTTGGGCCAGGCCCAAAACAGTGCACGGGCACGCGCGGCCCACGGCACGCTGAATCCGCTTCCGCATCCGCCGCGTCCCCCCGTAACGGCACGCGTCGATTGCGGCGTCGTGGGATGGGACGTGGCCACGTTCTTTTAATGGAAAGAGCGAAACGCCCCCCACTTCCCCATAAAAGCAGAGGAAGCAGGAGCGGTTCCCCTCCTACGCCTTCATTGCATCTTCTTCCATCTCCAGAGATCCCCTTTTGCGCTCCGCCTCCACACCTCCTCCGCCACCGTCCGCATCTGTGGTGCCGCCGGACTCTTCGTCCCCCTTCCCTCGCCGCCTCCGCCATGGCCCCGAAGACCGAGAAGGCGAAGGTGGAGAAGACCAAGAAGGAGAAATCGGAGCAAGCGGCGAGGCTTACCTTGTTGCGGAAGCGGAACCTCGTCTTCTCGCCGAGGCTCAGCGCGCGGGAGCTCTGGAACAAGTATTACTTGTTCTGGGCCAAGAAGACCAAGGCGCATCCCCGCACCCGAGCCTATCCGGCCGCCGCCAAGGACAACTACCCCGGCAGGTACTATTTCTTCGCAGCCTTCTTCCACTGTGGTCTCTGTCCTCCTTTTTCTGATTTCTTCTGCGACATAATGCACACCTACGGCCTCCATCTTCTCGACTTCACCCCCAACGCCATCCTCACGATGGCGGTTTTCGCACATATGTGCGAAAACTATATTGGGATATATCCGAACGTAGCGTTGTTTAGGCACTTCTTTACCCCTAGAGTAGAAGCCGGCGCTCCCCTCTCCGGAGGGATATCTTGGGTTTTTCGTCTGAACAAGAAGGAGTCCTACTTGCCGGGGGAGCTCCGCGGCAAGTGGGAGGAGTGGCGTGCAGACTGGTGTTGGATTGTCGAGGACCAGCCGCAATCTTTCACCGCGCCGCGCACAACACCTATCGTGCGCGGCAGGGACTGGAGCGAGCTGGATTCGGACGATAGCAAGCTCGACGTCGCCCTCATCAGGATTCTTCCTCTCCGGGTAGCAAGGTTGTCTGTCTGAGAAGTGGGCACAGATTTCCTCCGCCGCCGCATCGCCCCCCTCCAAGATAGGAAGAGGCCAGCCTGGGATTACGGCAACTCGGCGGACATAATGAGGCTGCGCCCCGGGCTCAACTTCAACTTCACGTCGCTGGAGCTGAAGGGGATGGTCCGGGAGCTATTTAAGCATGACCCGGCCCACCCAGAGTGGTTCAGGGGTCCCCGGGGAGTGGTGCCTCTCAGCAACAGCACGGCCCGGGACTCCCTTCGCGCCATGATGCCCGCGTGTGACTCGCACGGCGTCGACCGCACGTGGATTCCGCCCAAGCCAGACGTCGTCTTGAACTTCTTCGACAACCTGGTGGAGGTGGCGAAGAACAAGAACGAGGTCCGGGAGCTGACACGGGATACCACCGACCAGGAGATAGCGTACATAGCTTCTCGGGTTGAAGAGGCCGCTACAGCCGCAGCGGCAGGGGAATTCGGCTTCTCGCCCGAGGAGGCAGAGGCTGCGGAAGCGTCCTGCCAAGCAGAGGAGGCGGAGATCCGCAGACTGTTGAAGCTTCCTCCCGACGAGCTCGCCGGGGTCCCTTCCCTGAGGCACTCCGGGATCCCGGGGATCCTGACCGAGGCCGCGGCGAGAGGCAACGCCGCCGGAGGAAACAGAGGCGCCGCAGGGAGCGGAGGCGCCGGAGGAAGCGGAGGCGCCGGAGAGAGAGCGGCCACAGTGCAGGGCGCTGGGCCCAGCAAGCCTGCCGAGGAGGAGGAGGAGGAGGAGGACGCCGGGGCCGACGAGGACTCCGACGGGTCCCTTGGGCTCTACGCCGACGACATCTCTTCGTCATCGGAGACCTCCCCGCCCCGGGCGAGTCCCAAGCGGTCTCCGATGAAACGTCTCCGCAAGGCGACGACCGGGACGAGGGCACAGGCGCCCCGGCAACAACCAACTCGCCGGGCAGCGCGAGCTTCCCGGGGGAGTCAAGCTGCGACGGGGGCGCCCGGCGCACCAGCCACGGCGGAGGCACCCCGCAAGCAGGCCACAGCAGAGGCGCCCCGCAAGCAGGCCACAGCAGAGGCGCCCCGCAAGTCAGCGCCGAGCGGAAGGGAGTCTTCACAGAGCGGAGCGGCGGCTCCGCCCGCTCCCCGGGCCCCGGCTACCACAGGGGCTGGGTCTTCGCAGCCCCCAGCCCCAGGGACCGCCAAGCGCCCGAGGGAGTCTTCGCCTCCTGCTCCCCGCGCGGACGCGCCTCAGGTGGAGTTTGACTTCTCCGCCTTGAGCGACGACGACGACGAGGAAGAACAGGAGTAAGAACTCGAGGCTTTGCATCTTCTTTAACATTATCTTGATTCTTGTTGATGCTGATCTTGTTTCTTGTTTTGATTTCAGGACCTTGGCCCAGCGAGCGGCGAAGAAGGCCAAGGTGCCCGTGGTTGAAGTCACGGACGACTCGCCCGTCGTGGCGGCCGGGGACGTGGCGGAGCCAAGCCTGCCGGACCCGAGCGCTGCTCCGAGGAGCAGCCCCCCGCGCAGCCCCCAGCGTAAGTCTGGGTTCTGTACTTCCGCTCGTCGGGCGTGCTTGAGGATTTATCCTTGTGCTGACATCTTGATACTTTTATCTTGTCTTGTGTAGAGGTGGAGCCACAGCCGCAGGAGCGTCCGGAGGTCGCTCCCGAGGAGCCGCAGGCCCCGCCGCCCCCGCCAAGGCCGAACTCCCCGGCAAGGGAGAGCGCTCCGCCAAGGGCGGGTACTCCGCCAAGGGCGAGTACCCCGCCAAGGGCGAGCAGCCCGGCGAGGGCGGCTACCCCGCCAAGGCAGAGCTCCCCGGCGAGGGAGCCCGCCGCTGACGACGTCCGCCAAGGTAAGTTCCGTAACTTTGTCCTCTTGGATTCATCTCTTTTTGGATATTTGCTTGAACTTCTTTTGCTTTCTCTTCTTCTTCTAGATCCTCCTCCCCCCGAGCGGATGGAGACGGAGGTCATCGACGTCGAGGAGGAGGTCGCGCAGGGCGGCGGCGGCGACGCCCCTGTCGCCGAGGACACGGCGGGAGCCGCCGAGCCAGCTGCGGAGGAGACCGCTCCGGCTGCGGACGCGGCGGCCGGGGAGGGGGACGGTGACCGCACTGCCGGCCCGGAGGCGGCAGGAGCATCAAGTGCTGCGCCGGCCGCCGACCCCTCCGCCGAAAAGGAGCAGGCCGGCTACTATCTTGAAGCTCCCAACGGCATCTTCATCTAGGTGCCGTGGGGTTCTTCTTCGCGAGCCCCCGCGGAGGGCGAGGCCTTTGATGGAGAGGTCCTCGCCTCCGCGGGTTTGAAGATCGTCGAGGCGCCCGGCGGAAGTGACGGGCCCGAAGAGGAGAAGCTGCTTCACCAGCTCCTGGCCCTTTACCGGGCCAGGCAGGCGAAGCTAGCGTCTCGGGAGGCCCTTGCCGCCAAGGCCACCGTCGAGATGGAGAAGCGCGCGGCGGAGCTCCGCGCCGCCAACCAGGCTGCCCTCCGTGAGGTGGCGGAGGAGCGCGAGAGGCTCGCCGGGGAGTATCAGGAATGGTTGCTGGAGAAGGCCGAGGCCGAAGAGCAGCAGCGGCTCGCCGGGGAGGAGCTGTCCCGGCGAGAAGGAGAACTGACCCAGCGGAAGGTCAACCTCGACTCCCACGAGGAAGACCTTGCCGCTCGGGAACAGGCCCTTGGCGGAGAGCTGAAGGAGGCGAAAGCCGCCGCGGCTGCCGCGGAGACCGCCAAGGAGGAGCTTGCCGCCAAGGTCGCGCAACTGGAGGAGTCATTGAAGGCGAGCGTGGAGAGGGTCGCCGCGCTCAACACAGAGCGCGAGAAGGACGCCCACACCAACTCCGAACTCCAGGTGCGTCTCTCTGAGAAGGGCGACGAGCTGAAGGCCGCCAAGGACTCCATCGAGGATCTGGAGCTAAAGGTTTCCACGCTGAAGGACTCGCTTGACGCCGTCCGGGACCGGGAAACCAAGCTGAAGGAGGAGCTCCGCAAGGAGCGAGGCTTGGTGGCGAGCGCCAACACTGCGACCGAGAACTTCCGCCGTAACGTCGAGGTGTGGACCGAGGACTTGGTATCTTCTGCGTCCAACATCGGCCAGGAGCTGCTGGCGCTGAAGTTGGAGCATCTCATCTACTCTCCGGACCCAAACCTCCCTCACAGCGCCAAGCTCAGCCTCTTCTTTAGGGGGATCGCGCCGGCCCTTGCAGATCTTCGGAAGAAGATCCCCGCGCAACTGGCCGAGGAGTCGCGCCGGCTCTGCACGGGAACCTTGGAGCGTGTGCTGACGAAGATTGTATACCGCAATCCCGGCATAAACCTCACCAACGTTCTCCGCAGCTTGCTGGCCGACGCGAACATGGAGGCGCTGAAGGAGCAGGTCGCCCACATCATCGCCAAAGTGAACAAGATCTCCAGGATTGAGGGCGACCGCGTAGATTAGGCCTCCTTTATCTTTATCTCTTTTTGTTGCTGCATAGGGTGTTATGAACTCATTAATCATTGCGACAAGTTATCCTTTGTAATATATTTATCTTATTTTGATCAATCAGTGCAATGTTATCTTCCTTGTCTTGGTCCTTTACTTTGTATGCTTTTCACCCTACGCTTTTAGGGAGCTTGTCGGCAAGGGTCCTTTGCCGCGAGCGCTGAGTGCTGGACTCTGAGCAGCCTGCTGGTCAAGGTCACACCGGCAAGCAACCTTGCCGCGGCTAGTCGCGACGCACTCAGCTTGTTGAGTGAACTCAAAAACGAACCAAGGGCGCGACACTTGTCGCAGCTCACTTGAATCGTTGAGTGTACTCGAAAACAAGATAAGGGTGCGGCTAGCTACGGGTAGGTTCCTCCGCGCACAGGTTTTCCATACGAAGTGTGGTTATTCAAGGAAGACAACTTAAAATTAAAAATTTGAACTGATCAAATTCTAATAACATAGCTTTCATATATTGCTCCCTTCTCGGTAAGGCTTCTCTTTCTTGAACAGCACTTGGTTCCTCTTCCATCTCCTTCCCCCCCCCCCCCCCCCCCC
>LR738715.1:213251226-213425885 GCA_902687465.1 Secale cereale
CTTGAGAGGCAAGGAAAAAGAAGAGAGAAACAAGTATATGGCCTTTCGGCGTGCTAGTGCTTACCGGGTGTGTATGTTGCACAAGATGCCAAACAACACATGCAAATAGCAAAGAAAAGCATGCAAAAGGCAAATAGCGCAAAACATGAAGAACTTTACTGATGCACGGGGTCTGCGCCCGGCTTTGTACAAAGGGTTACATGCAACAGCGGCAAAGCTTGTACAAAAGGTGGTTGCCGGAGCGGATTACGGCAACCGCGCCTTATGGGTGAAACTTGCGAAGATGCTCTATGTTCCAGGAGTTGCTCACCGGTAAGCCTTCTTCGGTCTCAAGGCGGACAGCGCCGGGCCTTGTGACTTGTCTCACCCGATAAGGGCCTTCCCACTTTGGCGTCAACTTGTTGGAATTCTTGGCGGACTGAACACGCCGAAGAACAAGGTCGCCTTCCTCGAGACTCCTGGCCTTGACCTTGCGGCTATGATAGCGGCGCAAGGCTTGCTGGTATCGAGCAGCTCGTACAGCAGCCTGGAGACGTCCCTCCTCGAGGAGCAATGCATCATCTTGTCGCAGTTGCTCTTGCTCGAGCTCATCATAAGCGAGCACTCGAGGAGATCCGTATACAAGTTCCGTGGGGAGAACTGCCTCTGCTCCATAGACTAGAGCAAAGGGTGTCTGTCCGGTGGCTCGACTTGGTGTCGTTCTGATTGACCAAAGAGCCGCCGGTAGCTCCTCTATCCAATTTCTTCCGCACTTGCGCAGCCTGTGAAAGGTCCTTGTCTTGAGTCCGCGCAGCACTTCAGCATTGGCCCTCTCCGCTTGACCGTTGCTCCTCGGGTGAGCAACAGAAGCGAAACAGACCTTGGCGCCAAGGTCTTGGACGTACTGCATGAAGGTGCGACTAGTAAATTGTGTACCGTTGTCGGTGATGATCCTGTTGGGGATTCCGAAACGGCAAACAATTGACCTGAAGAACCTGACCGCTGACTGTGCTGTCACCTTTCTCACTGGCTCCACTTCTGGCCACTTTGTGAACTTGTCGATTGCAACGTACAAGTACTCAAAGCCCCCGACGGCTCGGGGGAAGGGGCCGAGGATATCGATCCCCCAGACCGAGAAGGGCCAGGACAAAGGAATTGTTTGGAGAGCTTGAGCTGGCTGGTGAATCTGCTTTGCATGGAACTGGCACGCTTCACACTTGGTTACTAGTGCAGTTGCATCTTGGAGGGCTTCTTGCCAAAAGAACCCTTGCCGGAAAGCTTTCCCGGCAAGCGCCCTTGCGCCAATGTGGTGGCCGCATATGCCTCCGTGTATTTCTGCCAACAACTTCTGTCCATCTTCCCTGGAGATGCACTTCAGTCTGACACCATTGAGCCTTCTTCTGTACAGCTCGTTATCCACGAACTGGTACATACTTGACTGCCTGGTTATCTTCTCTATTTCTTCTGGGTCGTCGGGAAGTTCTCCAGTTTGCAGAAAACGGACGATCTGCTGTGCCCATGCCGGAGCCTGAGGCTCAACGGCAAGGACTAAAGGCATGAGGGCCGCTGCGGGGACCCCAGCTTCTACGGCAAGAACCTCCGGTTCCGCCGGAGCTGATGATCCCCCGGCAAGCTCGCCGGGGCGAGGCTTGTCGGGAACACCTGCTTCAACTGCACAGATCCTCGGATCTACAGGAGCAGACTGTCCCTCAGCGTTCTGGTCGTTGATCTTGGGGACCTTGGCGGCGGTTTCAGGAAGATCCGCCGGCAAGTAGTCGCCGGAGACCAACTTTCTCTTCTTGGACTGCCCAATTGATGGTGTAACGGATGGTTGAGTCAGCTTGAGCAAGAAGGTCCCTGGTTCCACAGGTAACTTCATCGAAGCACACTTTGAAAGGCCATCTGCAATGTCATTCTGAGCTCTCGGGACGTGCTCCATCTGCAGACCTTCAAAGTGCTCTTCAAGCTTCCTCACTTCATCTACATAAGCTTCCATCAAAGGGCTCTGGTAGCTTTTGTTAACTTGCCGGACCATCAACTGAGAATCTCCTCGCACAATCAGCTTTCTGATCCCAAGTTCGGCCGCAATCCTGAGGCCGGCAAGCAAGCCTTCATATTCAGCAGTGTTGTTTGTCGCTTGCTCCCTGGGAAAGTGCATCTGGATAACATACTTGAGGTGCTCTCCGATGGGCGCGATGAGTACCACGCCAGCACCGGCGCCTTGCAGCGAGAAGGCACCATCAAAATACATTACCCATTCACTTGTCGCTTCTTGTACGGGTGCACTTGTTTCTTGGACTTCCTCATCGGGCGTTGGGGTCCACTCAGCTATGAATTCTGCCAAAGCTCGGCTCTGTATGGTTGAAGTACTTTCAAACTTGAGTCCAAAGCTCGACAGCTCCAGTGCCCACTCAACGATCCTGCCTATTGCTTCTGGGTTGTGCAATATCCTCTTCAGCGGAAAGCGAGTGACCACTGTTATCTCATGTGCCTGGAAGTAATGGCGCAGCTTTCTCGAGGCCATGAGGAGGCCGAAAAGCAACTTTTGCACACCCGAGTATCTTGATCTAGCCCCCTGGAGAAGGGAACTTACAAAATACACTGGGCGCTGCACCATCCTCTTCCGCACTTCTTCCTGTTCCTGCGCAGAGTTGTCCTTGTCGGGGCCAGAGCTTGCCGGGGCAGCCCCCTGCTTGTCGCTGGATTCGCTTGCCGGTGGTGTAGACTCCTCGTCGGCCTCCCTCTCCGCTACTAACGCAGCACTAACCACCTGGTTGGTTGCCGCTAGGTACAGCAGCAACTTTTCCTGTGGTCTAGGTGCGACAAGTATAGGAGTGGAGGATAGGTACCGTTTCAAATCTTGCAACGCTGCCTCCGCTTTCGGAATCCACTTCATGGGACCTACCTTCTTCAATATTTTGAAGAAAGGTAGGGCGCGTTCTGCAGACTTCGAAATGAACCTACTGAGGGCAGCCACACAACCTGCAAGCCTTCTGACATCCTTGACGCGCTTCGGGGCCTCGATCTGCTCAATGGCTTTAATCTTGTCGGGGTTGGCTTCAATCCCCCTCTGTGACACAAAGAACCCGAGAAGCTTGCCGGAGGGGACTCCAAAGACGCACTTCTCGGGGTTCAACTTGAGCTGTATCCTGCGCAAGTTCTGAAATGTTTCTTCCAAATCTTGGACCAGGGTTTCCTTGCTCTTACTCTTCACCACGATGTCATCCATGTAAGCCTCTATATTTCTGTGGATCTGTGGCTCGAAAGCAGTGTGCACTACCCTTGCAAATGTTGATCCTGCATTCTTCAGTCCAAATGGCATGCGTATGAAGCAATAAGTGCCACATGGAGTGATAAATGCAGTCTTCTCTTCGTCTTCCTTGGCCATAAAAATCTGATGGTAGCCTGAATATGCATCAAGAAAAGAGAGTAGCTCACATCCGGCAGTGGAGTCAACGATCTGGTCAATGCGCGGCAAAGGGAATGGATCCTTGGGACATGCTTTATTCACATCGGTGAAGTCTATACACAGTCTCTGTTGGGGATCGTGGCAGAAAATCAAAAATTTTCCTACACATCACCAAGATCTATATATGGAGTAATCTAGCAACGAGCATAAAGGGGAGTGCGTGCATCTAGATACCCTTGTAGATTGCGAGCGGAAGCGTTCAAGAGAACGGGGATGATGGAGTCGTACTCGTCGTGATCCAAATCACCGATGATCCTAGCGCCGAATGGACGGCACCTCCGTGTTCAACACACGTACGGAGCGGGGACGTCTCCTCCTTCTTGATCCAGCAAGGGGGGAGGAGAGGTTGATGGAGATCCAGCAGCACGACGGCGTGGTGGTGGAAGTAGCGGGATTCCAGCAGGGCTTCGCCAAGCGCTGCGGGAGGAGGGAGATGTGTCACGGGAGGGAGAGGGAGGCGCCAGGGCTTGGGGTGCGGATCCCATGCGCCTCCCCACTATATATAGGGGTGGAGGGGGCTGGTTTCTTGCCCTCCAAGTCCATTGGGGCGTTGGCAAAGGTGGGGGAAAGAAATCCCATCATTTCCTTTCCCCACCGATTGTTATCCCCCCTTTTTAGGGATCTTGATCTTATCCCTTCGGGATATGATCTTATTCCTTCTAAGGGGTGATCTTGGTGCGCCTTGACCAGGGGTGTGGGGCCTTGCCCCCACTACCCACGTTCATGTGGGTCCCCCCATGCAGGTGGGCCCCACTTCGGAACCTTCTAGAACCTTCCCGGTACAATACCGAAAAATCCCGAACATTTTTCGGTGGCCAAAATAGGACTTCCTATATATAAATCTTTACCTCCGGACCATTCCGGAACTCCTCGTGACGTCCGGGATCTCATCCGGGACTCCGAACAACTTTCGGGTTTCCGCATACTTTTATCTCTACAACCCTAGCGTCACCGAACCTTAAGTGTGTAGACCCTACGGGTTCGGGAGACACGCAGACATGACCGAGACGACTCTCCGATCAATAACCAACAGCGGGATCTGGATACCCATGTTGGCTCCCCCATGCTCCACGATGATCTCATCGGATGAACCACGATGTCAAGGATTCAATCAATCCCGTATACGATTCCCTTTGTCTATCGGTATAGCACTTGCCCGAGATTCGATCGTCGGTATACCGATACCTTGCTCAATCTCGTTACCGGCAAGTCTCTTTACTCGTTCCGTAACACATCATCCCATGATCAACTCCTTGATCATATATTGTGCACATTATGATGATGTCCTACCGAGTGGGCCCAGAGATACCTCTCCGTCATACGGAGTGACAAATCCCAGTCTCGATTCGTGCCAACCCAACAGACACTTTCGGAGATACCTGTAGTGCACCTTTATAGCCACCCAGTTACGTTGTGACGTTTGGTACACCCAAAGCATTCCTACGGTATCCGGGAGTTGCACAATCTCATGGTCTAAGGAAAAGATACTTGACATATAGAAAAGCTTTAGCATACGAACTACACGATCTGTGCTAGGCTTAGGATTGGGTCTTGTCCATCACATCATTCTCCTAATGATGTGATCCCGTTATCAACGACATCCAATGTCCATGGTCAGGAAACCGCAACCATCTATCGATCAACGAGCTAGTCATCTAGAGGCTTACTAGGGACATGGTGTTTGTCTATGTATCCACACATGTATCTGAGTTTCCTATCAATACAATTCTAGCATGGATAATAAACGATTATCGTGAACAAGGAAATATAATAATAACCAATTTATTATTGCCTCTAGGGCATATTTCCAACAGTCTCCCACTTGCACTAGAGTCAATAATCTAGTTCACATCGCCATGTGATTAACACTCACAGGTCACATCGCCATGTGACTAACATCCAAAGAGTTTACTAGAGTCAGTAATCTAGTTCACATCAATATGTGATTAACACTCAATGAGTTCTGGGTTTGATCATGTTATGCTTGTGAGAGAGGTTGTAGTCAACGGGTCTGCAACATTCAGATCCCTATGTACTTCGCAAAACTTTATGTCATATCGTAGATGCTGCTACCACGTTCCACTTGGAGCTATTCCAAACTGTTGCTCCATTATACGTATCCGGTATCTCCACTTAGAATTATCCGGATAGGTGTTAAGCTTGCATCGACGTAACTCTTTACGTCGAACTCTTTATCACCTCCATAACCGAGAAACATTTCCTTATTCCTCTAAGGATAATTTTGGCCACTATCTAGTAATCCACTCCTGGATCACCTTTGTACCATCTTGCCAGACATGTGGCAAGGCACACATCAGGTGCGGTACTTAGCATGGCATACCGTATAGAGCCTATGACAAAACCATAGGGGACGACCTTCGTCCTTCCTCTTTCTTCTGCCGTGGTCAAGCTTTGAGTCTTACTCAACTTCACACCTTACAACTCAGGTAAGAACTCCTTCTTTGACTGATCTATTTTGAACTCCTTCAAAATCATGTCAAAGGTGTGTGTTCTTTTGAAAGTATCATCAGGCGTCTTGATCTATCTCTATAAATCTTGATGCCCAATATGTAAGCAGCTTTATCCAGGTATTCCTTTGAAAAACACCTTTCAACCAACCCTTTATGTTTTCCAGAAATTCTACATCATTTCGAATCAACAATATGTCATTCACATATACTTATCAGAAATGTTGTAGTGCTCCCACTCACTTTATTGTAAATACAAGTTTCTAACAAACTTTGTATACCCAAAAACTTTGATCACTCCATCAAAGCATATATTCTGACTCCGAGATGCTTGCTCTAGTCCATAGAAGGATCGCTGGAGCTAGCATATCTTTTAGCATCCTTAGGATCGACAAAACCTTTCTGATTGTATCATATACAACCTTTCCTTACAAAAACTGGTAAGGAAACTTGTTTTGTCATCCATCTGCCAGATTTCATAAATGCAGCTAATGCTAACATGATTCCAACGGACTTAAGCATCGCTACGGGTGAGAAAATCTCATCGTAGTCAACTCCTTGAACTTGTGGAAAACTCTTCGCCACAAATCGAGCTTCATAGACGGTGACATTACCGTCCACGTCCGTCTTAGTCTTAAAGATCCATTTGTCTCAATGGCTTGCCGATCATAGGGCAAGTCCACCAAAGTCCATACTTTGTTTTGATACATGGATCCTATCTCGGATTTATCGGCTTCTAACCATTTGTCGGAATATGGGCCCACCATCGCTTCTCCATAGTTCGTAGGTTCATTGTTGTCCAACAACACGACATCTAAGACAGGATCACTGTACCACTCAGGAGTAGTACTTATCCTTGTCGACCTACGAGGATCGATAGCAACTTGATCTGGAGCTTCATGATCACTATCATTAGTTTCCTCTTCAACTGTCGTAGGTTCCACAGAAACATATTTCTGTGTTGCACTACTCTCCGGTTGAAGTGCGGGTTCGATAACCTCATCAAGTTCTATCTTCCTCCCACTCAATTCTTTCGAGAGAAAACCCTTCTCGAGAAAGGACCCGTTCTTAGCGACAAACATTTTTGTCCTTGGATCTGAGATAGAAGGTATACCCAACTGTTACCAGTGGGTATCCCATGAAGATGTATTTGTCCGCTTTGGGTTCGAGCTTTTTCCGGCTGAAGCCGTAAGCATCGCAGCCCCAAACATTGAGAAACGACAACTTTGGTTTCTTGCCAAACCTTAGTTCATACGGCGTTGTCTCAACGGACTTAGATGGTGCCCTATTTAAAGTGAGTGCAGCTGTCTCTAATGCATAACCTTAAAATAACAGCGGTAGATCGGTAAGATACATCATAGATCGCACCATATCTCATAAGGTTCGATTACGATGTCCGGACACACCATTACGCTGTGGTGTTCCAGGGGGCTTCAACTGCGAAACAATTCCACAATGTCTTAAGTGATTGCCAAACTCATAATTCAGATAATATCCCCTTGATCAGATCGTAGGAACATGATCTTCTTGTTATGATGATTCTTAATCTTCACTCTGAAATTGTTTGAACCTTTCAAACGTTTCAGACTTTTGCTTCATTAAGTAAATATACCATATCTACTCAAATCGTCAGTGAAGATGAGAAAATAACGATATCCACCACACACCTTAATTCTCATTGGATCACATACATCAGTATGTATGATTTCCAACAAGTCACTTGCCCGTTTTATTGTACCTGAAAACGGGATCTTAGTCATCCTGCCCAAGAGGCATGGCTCGCATGTGTCAAGCGATTCAAAATCAAGTGACTCCAAACATCCATCAGCATGGAGTTTCTTCATGCATTTTATGCCAAAATGACCTAAGCGGAAGTGCCACAAGAAAGTGGTACTATCATTATTAACTCTACATCTTTTGGCATTAATATTATCATCATGTGTATTACTATGATCGAGATTCAACAAACCATTGGGTGCATGACCATAAAGGTATTATTCATGTAAACAGAATAACCATTCTTCTCTGACTTAAATGAACAACCGTATTGCAATGAACATGATCTAATCATATTCATGCTCAACGTAGACACCCGATAACATTTATCTAGGTTCAACACTAATCTCGAAAATAGAGGGAGTGTGCGATGGTGATCTTATCAACCTTGGAAACACTTCCAACACACATCGTCACCTCGCCCTTAGCTATTCTCCGTTCAGTCCGTAGCTTTTGCTTCAAGTCACTAATAATAGCAACTGAACCGGTATCCAATACCCATGTGCTACAAGGAGTACTAGTAAGGTACACATCAATAACACGTATATCAAATATACTTTGTTGAAGTTGCCAACTTTTCTTATCTACCATGTATTTGGGGTAGTTCCGCTACCATGTGACTGTTCCCCTTACAATAGAAGCACTTAGTCTCGAGGTTTGGGTTCAACCTTGGGTTCCTTCATTAGAGAGACAACTGGTTTGCCATTCATGAAGTTTCCCTTCTAGCCCTTGCCCTTCTGAAACCAGTGGTCTTGTTAAACCATCAACACTTGATGCTCCTTCTTGATTTCTACTTTCGCGGTCTTAAGAACCGCTAATAGCTCCGGGATCATCTCCATCCTTTGCATGTCATAGTTCATCACGAAGTTCTAGTAGCTTGGTGATAGTGTCTAGAGAATTTTGTCAACCACTATCACCTGGAAGATTAACTCCCACTTGGTTCAAGTGATTTTAGCACCCAGACATTCTGAGCACATGCTCACTAGTTGAGCTATTCTCCTCCATCCTTTTTGGCAAAAGAACTTGTCAGAGGTCTCATACCTCTCAACACGGGCATGAGCCTGAAATCACAATTTCAGCTCTTTGAACATCTCATATGTTCTACGGCGTTCAAAACGTCATTGGAATCCCGATTCTAAGCCATAAAGTATGGTGAACTAAACTATCAAGTAGTCATCAGGACGTGTCTGTCAGGTGTTCACAACATCCACAGACAATGCTGTAGGGGTTTGCACATCGAGCGGTGCATCAAAGACGTAAGCTTTCTGTGTAGCAGTGAGGACACTCCTCGGACTACGGACCCAGTCCGCATCATTGCTTACAATATCTTTCAACTTAGTCTTTCTCTAGGATCGTATTAAACAAGAGCTACAACGCAGTTATTGGTCTACAACATAATTTGCGAAGACAACTTAGACTATTGTTCATGACAATGAAGTTCATCTAATGAACTCCCACTCAGATAGACATCTCTCTAGTCATCTAAGTGATACATGATCCGAATCGACTAGGCCGTGTCCGATCATCACGTGAGACGGACTAGTCATCAACGGTGAACATCTTCATGTTGATCGTATCGTCTATACGACTCATGTTCGACCTTTCGGTCTTCCGTGTTCCGAGGCCATGTCTGTACATGCTAGGCTCGTCAAGTCAACCCTAAGTGTATCGCGTGTGTAAATCTGTCTTACACCCGTTGTATGCGAACGTTAGAACCTATCACACCCGATCATCACGTGGTGCTTCGGAGCAACGAACCTTAGCAACGGTGCACAGTTAGGGGGAACACAATTCTTGAAATTTTAGTGAGAGATCATCTTATTCACTACCGTCGTTCTAAGCAAATAAGATGTAAAACATGATAAACATCACATGCAATCAAATAGTGACATGATATGGCCAATATCATTTTGCTCCTTTTGATCTTCATCTTCGGGGCTCCATGATCATCATCGTCACCGGCATGACACCATGATCTCCATCATCATGATCTCCATCATCGTGTCTTCATGAAGTCGTCTCGCCAAACATTACTTCTACTACTATGGCTAACGTTTAGTAATAAAGTAAAGTAATTACATGGCGTTATTCAGTGACACGCAGGTCATACAATAAATAAGACAACTCCTATGGCTCCTGCCGGTTGTCATTCTCATCGACATGCAAGTCGTGATTCCTATTACAAGAACATGATCAATCTCATACATCACATATATATCATTCATCACATCCTTTTGGCCATATCACATCACACGGCACATGCTGCAAGAACAAGTTAGACGTCCTCTAATTGTTGTTGCAAGTTTTTACGTGGCTGCTATAGGTTTCTAGCAAGAACGTTTCTTACCTACGCCAAAAACACAACGTGATATGCCAATTTCTATTTACCCTTCATAAGGACCCTTTTCATCGAATCCGATCCGACTAAAGTGGGAGAGACAGACACCCGCTAGCCACCTTATGCAACTAGTGCATGTCAGTCGGTGGAACCTGTCTCACGTAAGAGTACGTGTAAGGTCGGTCCGGGCCGCTTCACCCCACGATCCCGCCGAATCAAGATAAGACTAGTAACGGCAAGTAAATTGACATGATCTACGCCCACAACTACTTTGTGTTCTACTCGTGCAAGATACTACGCATAGACCTAGCTCATGATGCCACTGTTGGGGATCGTGGCAGAAAATCGAAAATTTTCCTACACATCACCAAGATCTATCTATGGAGTAATCTAGCAACGAGCATAAAGGGGAGTGCGTGCATCTACATACCCTTGTAGATTGCGAGCGGAAGCGTTCAAGAGAACGGGGATGATGGAGTCGTACTCGTCGTGATCCAAATCACCGATGATCCTAGCGCCGAATGGACGGCACCTCCGTGTTCAACACACGTACGGAGCGGGGACGTCTCCTCCTTCTTGATCCAGCAAAGGGGGAGGAGAGGTTGATGGAGATCCAGCAGCACGATGGCGTGGTGGTGGAAGTAGCGGGATTCCAGCAGGGCTTCGCCAAGCGCTGCGGGAGGAGGGAGATGTGTCACGGGAGGGAGAGGGAGGCGCCAGGGCTTGGGGTGCGGATCCCATGCGCCTCCCCACTATATATAGGGGTGGAGGGGGCTGGTTTCTTGCCCTCCAAGTCCATTGGGGCGTTGGCAAAGGTGGGGGAAAGAAATCCCATCATTTCCTTTCCCCACCGATTGTTATCCCCCCTTTTTAGGGATCTTGATCTTATCCCTTCGGGATATGATCTTATTCCTTCTAAGGGGTGATCTTGGTGCGCCTTTACCAGGGGTGTGGGGCCTTGCCCCCACTACCCACGTTCATGTGGGTCCCCCCATGCAGGTGGGTCCCACTTCGGAACCTTCTAGAACCTTCCCGGTACAATACCGAAAAATCCCGAACATTTTCCGGTGGCCAAAATGGGACTTCCTATATATAAATCTTTACCTCCGGACCATTCCGGAACTCCTCGTGACGTCCGGGATCTCATCCGGGACTCCGAACAACTTTCGGGTTTCCGCATACTTTTATCTCTACAACCCTAGCGTCACCGAACCTTAAGTGTGTAGACCCTACGGGTTCGGGAGACACGCAGACATGACCGAGACGACTCTCCGATCAATAACCAACAGCGGGATCTGGATACCCATGTTGGCTCCCACATGCTCCACGATGATCTCATCGGATGAACCACGATGTCAAGGATTCAATCAATCCCGTATACGATTCCCTTTGTCTATCGGTATAGCACTTGCCCGAGATTCGATCGTCGGTATACCGATACCTTGCTCAATCTCGTTACCGGCAAGTCTCTTTACTCGTTCCGTAACACATCATCCCATGATCAACTCCTTGATCATATATTGTGCACATTATGATGATGTCCTACCGAGTGGGCCCAGAGATACCTCTCCGTCATACGGAGTGACAAATCCCAGTCTCGATTCGTGCCAACCCAACAGACACTTTCGGAGATACCTGTAGTGCACCTTTATAGCCACCCAGTTACGTTGTGACGTTTGGTACACCCAAAGCATTCCTACGGTATCCGGGAGTTGCACAATCTCATGGTCTAAGGAAAAGATACTTGACATATAGAAAAGCTTTAGCATACGAACTACACGATCTGTGCTAGGCTTAGGATTGGGTCTTGTCCATCACATCATTCTCCTAATGATGTGATCCCTTTATCAACGACATCCAATGTCCATGGTTAGGAAACCGTAACCATCTATTGATCAACGAGCTAGTCGTCTAGAGGCTCACTAGGGACATGGTGTTTGTCTATGTATCCACACATGTATCTGAGTTTCCTATCAATACAATTCTAGCATGGATAATAAACGATTATCGTGAACAAGGAAATATAATAATAACCAATTTATTATTGCCTCTAGGGCATATTTCCAACAGTCTCCACTTCCCGTTGGCCTTGCGCACGACGACTGGGTTTGCTAACCACGTCGGATGGATCACACCTCTAACTAGGCCTGCTGCCTCTAGCTTCTTGATCTCTTCGTTGATGAATTCTTGGCGCTCCACGGCTTGCTTCCTCACCTTCTGCTTGATGGGCCGCGCATGAGGACAGACAGCAAGCTTGTGCTCAATTACCTTCCTGGGAACACCGGGGATGTCAGACGGTTGCCATGCAAACACATCGACATTCGCCCGCAGGAAGGCAACGAGCGCGCTTTCCTATTTGATGTCAAGTGTGGCACTGATGGTGAAGGTATCCCCAGTGCCGTCCTCCTTGGCGGACACCTTCTTGGTTGCCGGAGGAGCGGCCATCCCCTTCTTACACTTGCCGGTGGAGCTCGATGGAACGTCCTCGACGGCAGCGCAGCACTCCGAAGAGGTGCGGTTGCCGGAGTGGGCCCCAGAGCACTTGCCGGACTTGGTCTTCGTCTTCTTCCCCCCGGGAGCTTCAGCGGCAAGTGTGTCCTTTTCTGCTGCGGCTGCTGCATCCCGGTAGATCTTGTCGGCGCAGACAAGCGCATCTTTCTTGTCGCCATGGACAGTGATGACGCTTATCGGCCCCGGCATCTTGAGTACGTTGTAAGCATAGTGGGAAGCTGCCATGAACTTGGCGAGGGCGGGACGGCCGAGTATTCCATTGTATGGCAATGGAATATCAGCGACGTCGAAAGTGATGCGCTCAGTTTTGAAGTTGAGCTCCCCGCCAAAGGTCACCGGCAGAGTGATTTTCCCCTTGGGCTTGCTCCTTCCCGGGTTGATTCCTTGGAAAGAACCGGTCTCTTCGAGCTCGCCATCTGGGATTTGGAGTTTCTTGATCACAGCAGAGGAGATCAAGTTCAGCCCGGCCCCGCCGTCAACCAACATTTTGGTGACCTTGAGGTTGCGGATGGTGGGTGAGACCAGCATCGGCAAGCACCCGACCGCAGTGGTGCGGTCAGGGTGATCCTCAAGATCAAAAATGATGGGCGTGCCGGACCATTTGAGGAGCCTGCGCGACTCCACGGGCGGCTCTGCTGCATTCACCTCGCGCACCCACTGCTTGAGCTGGCGGTGGGAGGTGTGCAGAGAGGCGCCACCGTCGACGCACAGGACCTCCGTGGCCTTCTGGAACTCCTGCTCGCTGTTATCCTCATCCTCCATATCTTCGTCGTCGTCCTCTTCATCCTTGTCGCGGCCCCGGGGAGGTCGATCACCTTGCCGCTGCTTGGCCTTGCCGTGGCGTCCTCCCCGGCCATTGAATGGCCGCTTCTTGCTTGGTTCTCCCCCGCCACCTTGGGCCTTCTCCTTGTCGCGCCTCTCGTACTCAGCTTTCTGCTGCTCGACGAGGTACTCGACGCGTTTGCAGTTGGAGAGGTCGTGGCCCTTGGTGCGGTGGATTTTGCAGTATTGCTTGTCGGAGCCGTCTTGCTTGTCGGCCGCCGCTACAGGGGCAGGCTCCTTGCCGGAGCCGCCAGCCTGTGTTTGCTTGGCGGGAGCCTCCTTGCCGGACTTCTCGACGGCAAGCACTTCCTTCTTGTTCTTCCTTCTGTTATTCCGCCGCCGGCTTTTCTTTGCCGGGGCGGCGTCGTCGCTGTCGCTTCCTCCTGCGCCAGCATCCTCCCCGGGGAGTCTCCTCCCCTCTTCTGCGCGTGCGCACTTATCAGCCAGAGCGTAGAGCTCGCTGACATCCCGAATCTTGGTCATGGCCATCTCTTCACGCATGCGGCGGTTACGCACGTTCTGGTGGAACGCGCTGATAACCGCGGCAGGGTGAACGTCGGGGATGTTGTGCTGTACACGGCTGAAGCGTTGGATGTACTTGCGCAGGGATTCTCCTTCCTTCTGGGCCAGAATGTGGATATCGCTCTCCTGGCCGTGGGGTTTGTGGCCGCCCGTGAAGGCGCCAACAAACTGATGGCAAAGGTCTGCCCAAGAAGAAATGGAACCTTCCGGCAAGTGCATAAGCCAGGAACGAACGTTCGACTTAAGCACGAGCGGGAAGTAGTTCGCCAAAATCTTCTCGTCGCGCCCCCGGCAGCCTGCACCGCGATGGTGTAGATGCTGAGGAATTCCGAGGGGTGCGTCTTGCCGTCGTACTTCTCCGGTACGTCGGGCTTGAAGTTCTTCATGCTGGGCCACTGGACGCGCCGCAGCTCGCGGGTAAACGCAGGGCAACCTGCCGCGTACGGCAAGTCGCCTGGTTCGCCGAGCGCGCGCGCGTCGACAGCGTTCCCAGCTCTCTGGTCTGATTGTCGCCGAGCTTCTCGGCGGCGCTCGATTGTTGTTCGAGCGTCTTCTTGTCGCCTGTCGTCAAGGACCTGGCGCTGGTCCCGACGGGCCCGCGGATCCGACGATGCCGTGGAGCCGTCGTCGGCGTTGTTCCGGCGGGGCGGCGTCTTCTGCTTCCGCGGCGGGGAGTGCACGGTGGTTGCACCCCCAGCGGTCTTGTCGCCGTCGGCCTTCGTCTTCTCGGCTTGCCGCGGCCGCGAGGTCGCCGGCTGCTGTGGAGAGTCGTTGTTGGCGAAGGCGATCAGGCTCTGGATGGTTGCCCTCCAGTCTTCGGCCTTGTCTGCCGCTGGAGGGAAGTCGAGGAGCAGTTGCGCCCTTGCGAGCGCTTCTGCTGGAGTGGAGGGGAGCAGGGGCGAGCGGTGCGAGGAGCGGGATATGCTCGGACTCCTAACGGCGTTAGAAGGAGCAGGGTCCCGCCCCGGCGACCGCGCCTTGCTCGTGCCAGGACGATGGCCCGGAGCGTCCCGTGAACCTCCAGTTTGCCCTTGGCCCAACAAGCGGATGCCACCTCCTGTGGCATGGCGCTGCTGGGTTGTCATTTGCTGAGACGGACGCGGCGCGTCCACGGAGACCGAGGCTCGGTCATCCGTCCTGTCCTTCGATTTGGTGGCGCCGCGAGTGTCCTCGCCGGCGACCACCCTTCCGACGGCGTCTCCCCCGCCCACCGTTGGTTCCGGTGGCGGCGGATGAGACGCAGACGGGCCTCCGACCTCCGAAGCCTTCTTCTTCGGGGCCATGGTGCTGTTGTTGACGAAGCTGACGAATTCGGAGAGGTTGATGAAGAATGCGCCCGCGTGAACGCCGGATCAGGTTCGCACAACCTCGACGCCCCCTACCTGGCGCGCCAAAGATGTCGGGGGAAACTGTCCACCACGAACACCTATGGGACCGGAGTCCCTTGCTTGTGCGGTAAGAGGGCGGAGGGAGCACGAAGAGCAGATCGTAGTGGAGACGCGGGCAGTTTACCCAGGTTCGGGCCGCGATGGACGCGTAAAACCCTACTCCTTCTTAGTTTGTATTGAGTTGGAGAGCTCGGGAGCTTGAAGAACTAGCTACACCGAGCGTATGAGCGATCTAGGTTCCGAACCCCCCCCCCCCACGTTGTGCATGGGCCTCCTTTTATAGTGCAAGGGGTCACCGACAGGTGTCAACGTAGGAGAAAGGGTAAAAATGTAAAAGAGGTGGTAGTTGTAACAGTGCGGGAATAGTGGAGCTACAGTGTATGAACAGTGGTCGCTACCTACTTTGACAGTGGGGGACAAGAGCATTTAATGCCCGTCGCCGTCGACCCCAAAAGCGCCCGCCCTTGCGTCTCCGTTTGCCACGGCGATGGCTTCACCACCGTGGAGTGCCACCGTGTCCCCCAGGCTGCACAACCATCCGCCACGCGTCCCTGGAATGGCCCCAGTGCGACGCGTGGTTCGATGAGCTGGAGCGTGGGCACACAGCACAACTCTCCCCGACGAGCACCTTGCCGGGGTCTTGACCTCGCCGGGCCCGGGATCTTGCCGGCCTCTGAAGCTTGTCGCTCCCCGGACCCTGCCGGGGCGCATATAGCGCCGAGGCATGTCTTCTGTAATGGAATCTTCTAGTCTTCCTGGCAAGCTCCTCTTGCCAGGGCCTTGCGTGAGTGAGGTAATCTTGAGCCTGGAACGGCCTTCCCGGCAAGCTCCACTTGCTGGGGCCTCGATCTTCTGTCTTGTATACTTTGTTTTTGAATGGTTTTATATGGAGCAGGAAGGTCTCCGGCGAGCACGTGGTCGACCCTGCCGCGGGAAGCTGCTACTGCCCGTGCACAAGTTGGGGTACTGAGGTACCCCTACCTTAGTACATCGACAGCCTTCTCTTTTTTTTCTCTCTTTTTTTTCTTTCCTTTTTCTCCTTTTTTTCTTGCGCTTTTTTCTCTTTTTTATGGCCTCTCATTTTTTCTTTTTTTTCGTCCAGAGTCTCATCCCGACTTGTGGGGGAATCATAGTATCCATCATCCTTTCCTCACTAGGACAATGCTCTTATAATGATGATCATCACACTTTTATTTACTTACAACTCGAAGCTAGAACAAAATATGACTCTATGTGAATGATAATGATGAAGCGTGTCATATGAACGGGACGGTGGAAAGTTGCATGGCAATATATCTCCGAATGGCTATGGAAATGCCATGATAGGTAGGTATGGTGGCTGTTTTGAGGAAGGTATATGGTGGGTGTATGGTACCGGCGAAAGTTGCGCAGTACAAGAGAGGCTAGCAATGGTGGAAGGGTGAGAGTGCGTATAATCCATGGACTCAACATTAGTCATAAAGAACTCATATACTTATTGCACAAATCTATGAGTTATCAAAACAAAGTATTCAACGCTTTCTCCTAGGGGAAGGGTTGGTAGGAGTTAACCGTCACGCGATCCCAACCTCCACACAAAGGATGACACTCAATAAATAAATCATGCTCCAACTTCATCACATAACGGTTCACCATACGTGCATGCTACGGGAATCACAAACTTTAACACAAGTGTTTCTCAAATTCACAATTACTCCACTAGCATGACTCTAATATCACCATCCTCATATCTCAAAACAATCATCAAGTATCAAACTTCTCATAATATTCAAAGCACTTGTATGAAAGTTTTACTATACTCATCTTGGATGCCTATCATATTAGGACTAGTTTTATAACCAAAGCACATTACCATGCTGTTCTAAAAGACTCTCAAATAGATATAAGTGAAGCATGGGAGATCAATAATTTCTACAAAATAAAACCACCATCGTGCTCTAAAAGATATAAGTGAAGCACTAGAGCAAAAGTATCTAGCTCAAAAGATATAAGTGAAGCACATAGAGTATTCTAATAAATTCCAAATCATATTTATCTCTCTCAAAAGGTGTGTCCAGAAAGGATGATTGTGGCAAACTAAAATCAAAGACTCAAATCATACATGACGCTCCAGGGAAAACACATATCATGTGGTGAATAAAAATATAGTCTCAAGTAAATTTACCGATAG
The DNA here is from genome assembly GCA_902687465.1 of Secale cereale. Classification (NCBI taxonomy): domain Eukaryota; kingdom Viridiplantae; phylum Streptophyta; class Magnoliopsida; order Poales; family Poaceae; genus Secale; species Secale cereale. The sequence goes on from LR738715.1 coordinate 213,268,670, forward strand.
ACGAAGACGAAAGAGGGGATGCCTTCCCGGGGCATCCCCAAGCTTAGGATTTTGGTTATCAAAGGATTTTACCTTGGGTTGCCTTGGGCATCCCCAAGCTTAGGATCTTTCCACTCTTTGTTCCATTTTCCATCAAATCCATACTCAAAACTTGAAAACTTCACAACACAAAACTTAGCCAAAAATCTCGTGAGCTCCGTTAGTATAAGAAAACAAACCACCACTCAAAGGTACTGCAATGAACTCACTATTTGTTTATATTGGTGTTAAACCTACTGCATTCCCACTTCTCCATGATTCATACCGCCCCCCCAATACTACTCATAGATTCATCAAAATAAGCAAACAACACACGAAAAACAGAATCTGTCAAAAACAGAACAGTCTGTAGTAATATGTAACTTTCGAATACTTCAGTAACTCTAAAAAATTGAAATAAATTGGTGGACGTGAGTAATTTGTCTACTAATCATCTGCAAAAACAATCAACTAAAAAGCACTCTCCAGTAAAAAATGACAGCCAATCTCGTGAGCGCTAAAGTTTCTGTTTTTTACAACATGATCGCATAAACTTCACACAAGTCTTCCCAAAGGTTCTACTTGGCACAAACACTAATTAAAACACAAAACCACATCTAAAAAGAATATAGATGCAATATTTATTCCTAAACATAAGCAAAAACCAAGAAAATAAAATCGGATTGCCTCCCAACAAGCGCTATCATTTAACGCCCCTAGCTAGGCACGATACAAGAATAGATCTAGGTATTGCCATCTTTGGTAGGCAATCCATAAGTGGCTCTCATAATAGATTCATAAGGTAATTTGATTTTCTTTCTAGGAAAGTGTTACATTTCTTTCCTTAACGGAAATTGGAATATAATATTTCCTTCCTTCATATCAATAATTGCACCAATCGTACTAAGGAAAGGTCTACCAAGAATAATAGGACATGAAGGATTACAATCTATATCAAGAACGATGAAATCTACGGGCACATAATTCCTGTTGGCAACAATAAGAACATCATTAATCCTTCCCATAGGTTTCTTAATGGTAGAATCCGCAAGATGCAAATTTAAAGAACAATCATCAAGTTCATGGAATCCTAACATATCACACAAAGCTTTTGTAATTGTGGAAACACTTGCACCCAAATCACACAAAGCAAAGCATTCATGATCTTCAATCTTAATTTTAATAGTAGGTTCCCACTCATCATAAAGCTTTCTTGGGATAGAAACTTCTGATTCAAGTTTTTCTTCATAAGACTGCATTAAAGCATCAACTATGTGTTTGGTAAAAGCCTTATCTTGACTATAAGCATGCAAAGAATTTAGCACGGATTGCAACATGGAAATACAATATATTAAAGAGAGTTTATCATAATTAAATCCCTTTAAATCCAAGATACTGGGTTCATCACTATGCAAAGTTTTGATCTCTTCAATCCCACTTTTAACAATTTTAGCATCAAGATCTAAAAACTCCGAATCATTGGGACGCCTTTTAACTAGAGTAGATTCATCTTTAGTCCCATATTTATCAAGATTCATACTAGAAAACAAGGATTTAATAGGAGACACATCAATCACTTTTAGATCTTCATATTTATTTTCATGATAACTAGAAGAACACGCTTTCATAAAGCAATCTTTTTTAGCACGCATCCTAGCGGTTCTTTCTTTGCACTCATCAATGGAAATTCTCATGGCTTTGAGTGACTCATTGATATCATGCTTAGGTGGAATAGATCTAAGTTTCAAAGAATCAACATCAAGAGTAATTATATCCATGTTTCTAGCCAACTCATCAATCTTAAGCAATTTTTCTTCAAGCAAAGCATTGAAATTCTTTTGCGAGTTCATAAACTCTTTAACACTAGTCTCAAATTCAGAGGGCATCTTACCAAAATTTCCATAAGAGTTATTGTAGGAATTACCATAGTTATTAGAGGAATTACTAGGAAAAGGCCTAGGATTAAAGTTTCCTCTATAAGCATTGTTACCAAAATTATTCCTACCAACAAAATTCACATCCAAAGATTCATTATCATTTTCGATCAACATGGACAAAGGAATATCAATAGGATCAAAAGAAGCACTCTTAGTAGCAAATAATTTCATAAGTTCATCCATCTTTCCACTCAAAACACTAATCTCTTCAATAGCATGCACTTTTTTACTAGTAGATCTTTCGGTGTTTCATTGAGAGTAGTTAACCATAATATTATCTAGGAGTTTGGTAGCTTCTCCTAAAGTGATTTCCATTAAAGTGCCCCCCGCGGCCGAATCTAAAAGATTTTTAGAAGCAAAATTCAAGCCAGCATAATTTTTTTGTATAATCATCCATAAGTTCAAACCATGTGTAGGGCAATTATGTACCATTAATTTCATTCTCTCCCAAGCTTGTGCAACATGCTCATGATCTAGTTGCTTAAAATTCATAATATCGTTTCTAAGAGAGATAATCTTAGCAGGAGGAAAATACTTAGAGATAAAGGCATCTTTGCACTTATTCCATGAATCAATACTATTTCTAGGCAAAGAGGAAAACCAAGTTGTAGCACGATCTCTAAGTGAAAAACGGAAATAGCTTCAATTTAACAATATCATTATCCGTATCCCTCTTCTTTTGCATATCGCACAAATCAACAAAGTTGTTTAGATGGGTAGCGGCATCTTCACTAGGAAGGCCAGAAAATTGATCTTTCATGACAAGATTCAACAGAGCAGCATTGATCTCACAAGATTCAGTATCTAAGATAGGAGCAATCGGAGTGCTAATAAAATCATTATTGTTGGTATTGAAAAAGTCACAGAATATGGTATTATCTTGAGCCATAGTGACAAGCAAGCAATCCAACACACAAGCAAACAAGTGGCAAGCAAACGGTAAAACACGCGGAAAAAGAAGGGCGAATAAAACGGCAAGGGTGAAGTGGGGGAGAGGAAAACGAGAGGCAAATAATGTAGTGCGAGGGATAAGGGTTTGTGATAGGTACTTGGTATATGACTTTTGCGTAGATCTCCCCGGCAACGGCGCCAGAAATTCTTCTTGCTACTTCTCGAGCTTGCGTTGTATTCCCTCGAAGAGGAAAGGGTGATGTAGCATAGTAGCGTAAGTATTTCCCTCAGTTTTTGAGAACCAAGGTATCAATCCAGTAGGAGACCACGCGCGAGTCCCTCGCACCTGCACAAACAAATAAGAACCTCGCAGCCAACGGGATAAGGGGTTGTCAATACCTTCACGGTGACTTACGAGAGTGGCATCTGGTAGATAGGATAAGATAATATTTTTGGTATTTTTGGTATAGAAATAGAAAGTAAATCAAGCAAAGTAAAGTAGATGGAAAATTAATATGATGAGAATAGACCCGGGGGCCATAGGTTTCACTAGTGGCTTCTCTCATGATAGCAGAATTCTACGGTGGGTGAACAAATTACTGTTGAGCAATTGATAGAAAAGCGCATAGTTATGAGAATATCTAGGCATGATCATTATATATAGGCATCACGTTCATGACAAGTAGACCAAAACGATTCTGTATCTACTACTATTACTCCACACATCGACTGCTATCCAGCATGCATCTAGAGTATTAAGTTCATAAGAACAGAGCAAGGCCTTAAGCAAGATGACATGATGTAGAGGGATAAACTCAAGCAATATGATATAAACCCCATCTTTTTATCCTCGATGGCAACAATACTATACGTGCCTTGCTGCCCCTGCTGTCACCGGGAAAGGACACCGCAAGATTGAACCCAAAGCCAAGCACTTCTCCCATTGCAAGAACTATAGATCTAGTAGGCCAAACCAAACCAATAATTCGAAGAGACTTGCAATGATATTATAATCATACATAAAAGATTTCAGAAAAGAATCCAATATTGTTCATAGATAATCATGATCATCAACCCACAATTCATCGGATCTCGACAAACACACCGCAAAAAGGTTACCTCGAATAGATCTCCTCGAAGATCGAGGAGAACTTTGTATTGAGATCCAAAGAGAGAGAAGAAGCCATCTAGCTAATAACTATGGACCCGAAGGTCTGTGGTAAACTACTCACAACTCATCGGAGGAGCTATGGTGTTGATGCAGAAGCCCTCCGAGATCGATGCCCCCTTCGGCGGAGCTCCGGAACAGGCCCCAAGATGGGATCTCATGGGAACAGAAGGTTACGGTGGTGGAATTAGGGTTTCTTCGTGCTCCTCGATGTTTTCAGGGTATGTGGATATATATATATATATATATATATATATATATATATATATATATATATATATATATATATATATAGGAGGAAACAGTACGTCAGTGGAGCAACATGGGGCCCACGAGGGTGGGGCGCGCCTACCCCCCTTGGGCGCGCCCTGCCCCCTCATGGGCACCTCATTTCTTCTCTGACTTGTACTCCAAGTCTATCGTGAAGATATCGTTCCAAAAATAACTCTCCCGAAGGTTTCATTCTGTTTGTACTCCGTTTGATATTCCTTTTACGCAAAACACTCACATAGGCAAAAAACACCAATTTGCACTGGGCCTTGCGTTAGTAGGTTAGTCTCAAAAATTATATAGAAGTGTATAATAAAGCCCATTAAACATCCAAAACATAATATATAATAGCATGGAACAATAAAAAATTATAGATACGTTGGAGACGTATCAGTAGTGCCGCGCATACACCCAAGCGGTACTACCGCTTAGAGCGTATAAGCGGTACTACCGCCCCGGCTGCGGTACTACCGCGCCCAACAGAAAAGATCGCCACAGAAAGATGTGGAGATCCCCAAGGAAAGGAGAGACTATGAGGGTGCCGAAATTGAGTGTACGTGATGATTCCACCCTGGCCTTTCCAATGCGGACCCCCCCCCCCCCTTGATAGTACGGTGTCTCCTACGACTCAAGCCCACCAAAACACAAGCCTAAGAAGACGACACGTCTTGAGGTGATAACTTGGAGGGTAGATGATCGTCTCGTGCCCCTGGATTCATCTATGAAATACTTAGCACACATGATTAGTCCGCAAACGCATTGTCATCAAGCACCAAAACCACATAGGAAGGGACATGCCCTTTCAATCTCCCCCTTTTTGGTGGATTGATGACAACACGGGATTTGCACATAATATAGTGACATACTAGGAGTAAGCAAACCCCAAGGACTACAAAATATAGACGAGCTCCCCCTAGATGTGTGCCTAGAAAAGAATTGCTTGTGGAATGCAAAGCACACACTCTAGAATCAATGCTCCCCCTATATTTTATAATCCTATATCATCTAACAATGAGGAGACATAAGCGGGTAACAAAGTAGGTGCGAAAGGATAGAACAGGAATTAAGCACAATCCTACTAAAGTACTCGACATAATTAAGATATCATAGGTCTCACACATAGAGATGGTAACTAGGTCTCACGAACACAAACCAAACCAGAAAGACAAAGAAAAGACAGAGCGCCTAAAACACAAGATACAGACATAATCGCAAGACGCAAATCCACCTCTCCCCCTTTGGCATCGAGACACCGAAAAGGGGCAGAGAAAGGCCCAACATCATCACATCGCTGCATGGTCATCTGCACCTCCGTCATTGGCCGGGGGCTGCTCGGGGTTAGAGTTAGTCTAGTGGTAGTGTTGTCGAACCGAGTCATCCTCATCCGTGATCCGGACCTCAGATCCGCTGGCAACTGTGGCACCAAGCTGACGCATAAGCTCCTTATGACGGGTCATGGACTTCTTCTCAGAAGCATGGGCCATGTACTGACCGTGAGACTCCATGCAGAACAGCTTCTTCATATTCTTTTTAAGCTTCTTTGCCCAAGATGGCTCAGCTCAGATGGCATATACTCATCATCATCATCATCATCCTGACCAGCCTCTGCCTCAGAATCATCTGCACCAGCCGGGATGTCAGGCTGAGTGACCGGAGTGTTCCAGAGATCCTTCCTCCTAAGCCTCTTGACCTCGTGAGAGACCAACTCGCCAGTCTGCAGTGGGTACCAATTGTGGGTGTGTTCCCAAGCCTTCTAAATGAGGAGCATGATATATGGAGCATAGATGAGACACTTACGCTCTGAGATGGCGGACAACAGTTCAGACCACATGACATGAGAGATATCCAATGTTTCTCTAGTGTTCTGTTCCTTCTTATGCTGGTAGAAAATAAGCATATCCACAAGATATGAGTGGACCATATCCTGATTCCCAATGCAAGGAAAGAGCGTCTCCCTGAAGATGCCATGAAGAATATCCAAAAACACAGGTAGCTCATAAGTCTCCTTCAGAGTCTCAGGGTTGACCTTCTTAGTGCAATATGGCCAAAGGTTCTGCTTGTGAGTGGAGGTAGCATTGTGATGAGGTCGAAAGCCAACCGAACTCTCCAGACCAAGATCCTCAACACCAAAAAGCTCCATGAAAGCTTTCCACTTGACCGCCAGACGCCTGCCATTAGTCATCCACGTCAAAGTCCTTTCTGCATCGGTGCCCAGATGGACAGTGGCATAAAACTAAGCCACCAGATCAGCATCAAAGTCCTTATTGAATGACATGATGTTGAGAATGTTCAGCTGAGTGCACATCTCCAGAGCTTCGCCGAAGTAAGCCATGTCCTTCTCCAAATGAGCAATGTCAGTTGAGCGCACATCAACAAAGTGATTCTTCTTGGCCTTGGTCACGTCAAAGTAGGTAGCATACTGAAAGCGGTTCCAGAACGGGCAGTTGACAAGGGTGGGCTCTTGCTCATGCTCATAGGGATTGCGCCGACGCCTCTCCCAAAACTCCTTGTTTGACATCTCACTAACAGTCTTGGCCTTCTTAGCTGGCTTCTTTGCAGTATTCTTGGCCGGTTGCTGAGACTGAGACGGTGGTGCACTTGACGAAGGAGCACCTACAGAGCCACTTGCAGACCCACCTACTGCCTCAGAGGTGCGATAGCGCTTTGAACTAGAGCGACCGGGGTTGATGCGATGAGCAGGGTGTTCCGTTGGGCCATCTCCTGGAGCCAAACGCACACACACAAAAGACACCAAGAACGAACAAGGATAAGACACGAGACAAGGAGCAAAACATAATCAAAAATTGATAGGATCATAATGGATGATGGCCTCCCGCGGTAGTACCGCATAGCATAGGCGGTAGTACCGCTCGCAGCGGTAGTACCGCATATGGTAAGTGGTAGTACCGCTGACAGCGGTAGTACCTCTCCAGGCGGAGGAACAACAGTTCCCAAATCGCCAAGTCGGATCCGATACTACCGGGGAGGCTAAAATCAAATATAGTCCTGCCAAAGATCAATCCTAGCAGAATAGAGGTGTTCACCATCCTACTCAAGCCTTGATTCGGCCAAAAACACGAAAAGTATGCCCATTGCCTCTAAAAACCTAGATCTGAAAACTAGAAGCAACAAGAAGGAAACGAGGGGCAATACCAGAATCCATGGCTTGAGGAAGGGGTGGGGATCGATCCCACTGAAGGAAAAGGTGAAACACGGCCCGGAGGAGGCACCCCACCGGCTACCTTGTCGGCAGGTTCTTCATTGGAGAGGAGAACGAGAGATGGGGGTGAATGGATGTGGGTATGGGAAAGAAAACTTCCCGACCCCCACTTAACCCCGCAGTCTCGCCCTCCAGCGGTAGTACCGCTTCGTGCGGGCGGTAGTACCGCTTAGGATACTAAGCGGTAGTACCATGCGTTCCAGCGGTAGTACCGCCCAACTCAGAAAAAGAGTCTCTAAACTGACTTTTTGCTCACAAGAACCTTTTAGCGAGAAAACACTCAACTTAGGGAAGAAAGCACAGGAAAAACCGAGGGAACACCACAACCACAACCACAAAAACAAAGAGAAAAACACGACAACAAACACACACCTCTCGAAAGAGACGGCGGTGGCCGAGGCCACCAATGTTTGAGTGAAGCGGTATGGCACCACGAAGATCTTAACCTTGGGCCCATGACCACTACTCATCTTTGAAGCACATATATACCATCAATGATGGTGAATGTGAAAGATTTGATCGATTTATGCATAACGGGGGGAGGGAAAGTTCACTCAGAGAACAACACTCCTCCTATATCCATGCTTACATCTAGACAAGATAACACGGTGTGTATGGGAGGTGTGCACAACCTCAATCCACATTGCTCAAATCTATGGTATTTAGCTCATGCCTTAACTCGCGAAATCTTGCTTCATCCAAAGGCTTCGTGAAGATATTTGCAAGGTTATCATGGGTGTTGACATAGTGTAGATCAATTTCCCCTCGCCGAATATGCTCCCGGATGAAGTGATACCGAATCTCAATATGCTTCGTCTTGAAGTGTTGCACCAGGTTGAGAGAAATCTTGATGGCACTTTCTTGTCACACCAAAGAGGCACTTTGTCACAAGTGACACCGTAATCCTTTAAAGTTTGCCTCATCCATAGAAGTTGAGCACAACAACCGCCGGCCGCCACTTACTCGGCTTCGGTGGAACAGAGAGATACACAACTTTGCTTCTTGGAAGACCAACTCACCAAAGAGCAACCGAAATTGGCAACCTCCGGAAGTTGACTTCCTATCCACATTGTCTCCCGCCCAATCCGAATCCGAGAACCCTACAAGGTTGAAGTTTGCTCCTCTTGGGTACCATAAGCCAAAGTTTGGGTATGATCCAAATATCAAAAGATTCGCTTGACTGCCACAAAGTGACTTTCTTTAGGTGATGCTTGAAACCGTGCACACATTCCCAAACTCAACATGATATCTGGTCTAGATGCACAAAGGTAAAGCAAGGATCCAATCATAGAACGATATACCTTTTGATCCACCGCTTTACCGTTGGGATCAATGTCAAGTTGGCACTTGGAGGCATTGGAGTAGTAGCCAGCTTGACATCACTTAGATTGAACCTCTTGAGCATGTCTTGAGTGTATTTGGCTTATTTGATGAAGATTCCTTCTCTTGTTTGTTTGATCTCAAACCTGTCAGGGATATTACTAGCAGGTATAAACCGGCCAGGAAGGTCCGGATTACACTGACAATGTTGTATTATTACAAGCCCAGTAGAGTAGGTACAGGAGATTACAACCCATAGAGGTTTGGGCCCATGTATAAGGCCCACGGTCTGTAAACCGTTGTATCATGTAACTTGGGATGTAAGACAGAAAGAGTAGAGACCGAGGCGGACACGTTTATGAGCCGGCCTCGGGACTCTGTAAACCGGACCGGGCGTCGCCTCCTATATAAAGGGACGACCCGGCGACGGTTCAGGGGACAAGAAACAACAGCTCGAGACACAGGCCGGCGGATTCGCTCCCTGTTCATCGACGCACAAGCAATACCACACCAAACTAGACGTAGGCTTTTACCTTCATCAAAGGGGCCAAACTAATATAAAACTCCCTGTGTCCTTTGTCCGCTTTAACCTCTTCAAGCTAACCCGCGCGATGGCCTCACACCTAAGTCCTCTAAACCGGACATCTGCCGTGCTAATTCCACGACAAAACCCAAGGAAGAACTTCAACTCTCCCATCATGGACATCTCAAACTCCGCGGTCATGAGTGTGGCAAACTCATCATTGAAAGCTTTGTTAGGTGAACCAAAGATAATATCATCAACGTATAGTTGGCATACAAACAACTCCCCTTTGACCTTCTTAGTAAAAAGAGTGGGGTCGATTCTCCCAATTTCAAACCCACGATCTTGCAACAACTCGGTAAGATGCTCATACCACGCACGTGGGGCTTGTTTAAGGCCATAGAGCGCCTTATCAAGTTGATACACGTGATTGGGAAACTTAGGATCCTCAAGCCCTGGGGGGTTGTTTGACATACACCAACTCATTAAGAGGACCATTTAGAAAAGCACTTTTCACATCCATTTGTTGCAATTTAAAGTTATGATGAGAAGCATAGGCAAGCAACAAACAAATAGATTCAAGGCGAGCAACGGGGGCAAAGGTTTCACCATAGTCGATACCCTTGACTTGGGATTAGCCTTGAGCCATCAAACGAGCCTTGTTGCGTATGACAAATCCGTGAGCATCTTGCTTGTTCTTAAAGATCCACTTGGTTCCAATGACATTATGGTTCTCCTTCGGCCTTGGCACCAGGCGCCACACCTTGTTGCGCTCGAAGTTATGGAGTTCTTCATGCATGGCATTGAGCCAATCGGGGTCTTAGAGCGCCTCATAGACCTTTTGAGGTTCAACACAAGAGACAAACGCTTGATGAGCACAATAGTTTGCTAATTGTCTACGAGTGCTTACCCCCTTTGTGATGCTTCCAAGAATATTCTCCATTTGATGCTCTCTAGAAGAGAGCCTGGAAACAACTTTGGCAGCATGACACTCCAATTGCTCTTCAAGAGATAATTGAGGAGCTATGAGTTGATCATCTTGAGCGTCGTCATGAGCTTGCTCTTGATCTTGAACATGCTCGGGGGAGGGAACTTGGCCTTGTGCATCACTTGGTGGATCACCACCCTCTTGTGGTTGATCTTGCACTTGGCCTTGTTTATCGGGTTGAGGGCCTTCACTTTGCCTTCGGAAGCATGTGGGTCTTGGGTTGGTGATGGTTCCACTTGAGTGGAACATTTTCTTTCTCCTTCGGCCACAAGGGGTTCCTCAATGGGTAGGATATGTACAACACCCATTCTTCTTATGGCTTGAGGAGGAATTTGATCACCTACATCACAAGTACCACTTTGCTCCACTTAGGAGCCGTTATTTTCATCAAACTCCATGTTACACGTCTCCTCAATGAGTCCATTGGACTTGTTGAGGACATGGTAAGCATGAGAGTTTGTAGCATAACCAACAAATATGCCCTCATGAGCTCTAGCTTCAAATTTAGACAAACGAACACCTTTCTTGAGTATGAAACACTTACAACTAAACACCCGGAAGTACTTGAGATTGGGCTTGTTACCAATAAGTATCTCATATGGATTCTTGTTCAAGCCTTTGCGGAGATAGAGCCTATTGGATGCATGACAAGCGGTGTTGATGGCTTTGGCCCAAAAGTTGTACGGAGACATGAACTCCGCCATCATGGTCCTTGCCGCGTCCATCAAAGTCTGGTTCTTTCTCTCCGCCACACCATTTTGTTGAGGGGTATATGGTGCGGCATATTGATGCTTGATCCCCTCATCACTAAGAAACTCATCCAAGGTGTAATTCTTGAACTCGGTGCCGTTGTCGCTTCGAATTGTCAAGATCTTTGCATCATGTTGTCGTTGAGCTTCATTTGCAAAGTTGATGACAGTTTGTTGGGTCTCGCTCTTCCTCTTTAAGAAGTATACCTAGGTGTATCTTGAATAATCATCTACAATCACCAAGCAATACTTTCTACCCCCAAGACTATCAAAGGATGGAGGCCCAAAGAGATCCATGTGGAGGAGCTCTAATGGTCTTTTTGAGTAGATGATAGTCGTGGGAGGGTGAGCCTTCCCATGTAACTTTCCTTCAATACAAGCACTGGAAGCACGATCTTTGGCAAAACTAACATTTCTTAGTCCACGGACGTGGTCCCCCTTGAGAAGACTTTGCAAAGATCTCATATTGACGTGGGCTAACCGGCGATGCCCAAGCCATCCCACATCAACTTTAGCCATTAGGCACGCGGTCTTAGTGGGTCGCTTCAAGAAGTTAACCACATAGAGACCGTTCTTGACATGCCCAACAAAGGCTACTTTAAGAGTCTTTCTCCACAAGAGGGCCACGGTATCGATATCAAAGAATGTGGCAAAGCCCATGAGTGCAAGTTGACGAACGGAATGTAAATTGTATGCAAGGGACTCAACAAGCATGCCTTTCTCGATCGTGAGATCATGAGAAACGACAACCTTGCCAAGCCTCAATACCTTAGAAGATGAAGCGTCACCCCATTCGACATTGGTGGCCATAGATGAACCTTGGTGCATGTCCACCACCAAGTCTTTGCTTCTGGTCATATGATTTGTGGATCCACTATCGAGCAACCATGATTCCCCACCGGAAGCAAACTCCTACAAGAGATCAATGCTTGGATTTAGGTACCCATTTTGTAATGGGTCCTTTGAGGTTACTAACAAGGGTCTTAGGAACCCAAATAGACCATTCAATGTACTCATAATAAGAACCAACAAATTTAGAAAAAACATGTCCATCACTAGCACAACATAGAACATAAGAAGGGTTAAAGTTGTCGGCTTTGTCGGAAGGAGTGGTAGTGTTTTTCTTGACTCCACCACTCTTCACAATGTTCTTCTTCTTCTTAGGAGTACCTTCTCCCTCCTTTACAAAGCTTTGTTTGAGAGGAGTGGGTTGCTTGGTCTTGTCGTTCTTCTTCTTCTCGGGCTTGGGAGCAAATCCAATTCCTTCCTTCGCCACAACTTCCTTTTGATTGCTCAAAAGATCGTTGAGGTTCTTCTCACCTTGTATGCATGACACAAGGCCTTTCTCAAGTTGCTTCTTCAACTTGGCATTCTCGTCGACAAGATGCACATGCTCGCAACATGGGTTAGTAGTATTTGCATTATCAATTAAAACCATGCGAGGAAAGGTAGCTTTCTCCTTAGTTAGTGAAACTTGAAGTTGAGCACGAGACTCTTTGAGGCTAGCATGTACACTCTTCAAGACCTTGTGAGCCTTGTCAAGCGTAACAAACTCCTCCTTGAGTCTAGCATGGTCAACCACAAGCTTTGCCTTCTCGGAATTGAGCACACGAGAGACAACTAAAGCATGATCGAGATCTTTCTTTAATTTAGCATGATCATCGTTGTGTGACTCCTCAAGATCCAAACGAAGACCATGCTCTTCCTCAAGAGCATTAGAGAGATCCGATATCTCATCGGCATAGTCTCGACTATGACCCTCCATTTTAGAAATGGTCTCCTCGTGAGCCTCGATCATGTCATTGGCTTCACCAAGTTGTTCCAAGAGAGCAATGAAGTGCTTCTTGGGTTTTCCCCCCCTCACTCTCATCAATACAATCTGTCAATGAAGGATTAGAAGTGATGGTAGAATTGATGTTGGGGGTTACCTTGTTGGTGGCCTTAGCCATGAGGCACTTAGCGGTGATGTTCTCATTTGGTGAGTTGAAGAGGGATGATCGTGGAGTTGTTGCAATAGCAACGATGGCCATAGCAACCATCTCATCATCGGCATCCTCATCATATTCTTCTTGGGCCACCAATCCTTTCGGAGGAGTCTTCTTGTTGAAGTTGCTGTTGGGATAAGACTTGGCCTTGTCCTTTCGGATAAGCTTGCCTCCATTGTCTTCTCTTTTATCATATGGGCAATCCACAACAAAGTGACTCACATTGCCACAATTGTAGCACATCCTCACTCGTTGCTTGCCCTTGAGGCCACTTGAGTTGTCCTTGTTGAAGTTGGGCCTAGAATTCTTCTTGTTGCCCCAAAATTGCCCTAACGCTAGAGCCATGTGCTAATGACAAGCATATTTTGTGTCCTCGGGGCAACTCTCATCTTCATCCCCTTCATCCTCATCTTCCACACAAGCCTTGTCCTTCAAAGCAAGGTTGGGCTTCTTTGATCGTTGAGCTCGCAACACCGCATTGTCGGCGGTCTTATCCAAGATCCTCATGGCAATGAACTCATCCAACACTTCACTTGAGGACAAAGTGTGGAAGTCCGGTCGTTGGCGGATCACGGAGGACATGGCCTTGTGAAAAGGCATCATGGCCTTGAGAAACTTGCGCTTGATCCAATTGTCATCTGTATCCTTGCTCCCATGATCTCGAAGTGAGACTGCAAGAGTGGTTAATCTCCGATAAAGTTCACGGGGATCTTCATCTTCGATCATGGCAAACTCATCAGCATCTAGCACAACTTCATAATTTGGGCGTTGAATGCTAGCGCTTCCCTTGTACTCCCTCCGGTCCTTTTTACTCTGCACATTGGATTTGCCGAAAGTCAAACTTTGCTAAGTTTGACCAAATTTATATTAGAAATTATTAGCATATATAATATCTAATAAATATAATACGAAAATATATTCCGAGATGAATCCAATGATATTGGTGTTGTTATGTGAATGTCAATAATTTTTTATATAAACTTGGTCAAAGTTGGATGAGATTGACTTCAGACAAACCTAATATGCAGAGTAAAAAGGACCGGAGGGAGTACAAGGAACCAACATGTTCCCATGCTTCCTTGGCCACGGAGAAGGGTCGAAGATGTGCAATGTCTTCGAGAGGGATAGCCTCTTGAAGAATGCAAAGAACGGACTCGTTGAATTGATGATCCGCAGCTTCTCTTGGAGTTAGGTTGTGTCGTGGTGGTCTCGCGAGCGGGTTCATGAGACGACAGATGCCACGACGTGGCTTGAGGTGATGGCAAGACTGCTTTGGAGATCAACGGACGGGGTTGGGTAAATAGCACGCGGTGATTTACCCAAGTTCGGAGCTCTCCGGGGAGATAACACTCCTACTCCTGCATGTCTGAATATATATATATATATATATATATGCAGTGTACATGTGTGGCAGTACTAGTTTCTCCTGGAGCTGTATCTAGATGAATCAGGAAGCTAGCTACACTTATTCTCTACTCTGCCTCATGTGTGAGTGAGTGTGAATATGTGTGTACGTGAGTGGCCTTGTGGCCATGGCTTGTGGCCGCTTGCCTATGAGTGGTCGTATGAGCATGAGTGTGTAGGTGTGGATGGATAGATGGTGTGGCGTGAGAGCCAAGCCCCGCCGAGGGAGGCTGTGTCTTGTGGCTTTTTCTAGTGTGGCTGTCCCCTTGGCCAAGTCTATGACCTCATGGCCAAGGGAATGCCCTCCTCTCCAAGAAAGTGCTCCCCTAGGTCACTTTATACAATAGTGTCGAGGGACAAGTAACATTGTACATGGCATCATGTATGATGAGTGAATAGTGTATGCTCTATCAGCAATAGTGCCCATGGTATGGCTGTCTTGTCGGTGTCGTGTCAGATGGGATGCCGTAGTTGACTTCGCGTAGCAGGCCGGCTGGAGCAGCCGGACAGGAACCCGGCGGGGCGACCGGGATGGCGAGTTCGGCTGGGTCGAGGGACTTGGCCGGGTTGAGCGACCCGGCCAAGTGCGAGCCGGATTGAGGGGCGTTGCTGGCCCCGATGTTTTTGAAGCATCGTTTGCCGTCTTGGGCCTACCCGGGGGTCATCCCCCCGACAGTAGCCTCCGAGCCTCCGGGCAACTTGGAAAAGTTGCGCGGAGGGTTTTTAGCGGGCGTCGATGTAGTAGATGGCGTCGAAGATGCCGGTTGCAGCCGGCGGTTGGCGTGCAACAGGCGTGGCGTGTTCCGAGTGGGGGCGCGCGAGCGCACCCACTGGGTGTATCCTCCGAGCCTCCGGGCAACTTGGAAAAGTTGGGCGGAGGGTCTTGTTGTTGACGATGAAGCCGACAGTGACGTCGAGGGCGCCGGGCACGGACACGGAGTCTGCCGGCTGGAGGGCGCGGAGCCCTGCCGGACGCGGGTGCGGGGTCCGCCGGCTGAGTGGGGCCGTGTGAGCGCACCCACTGGGTGTAGCCTCCGAGCCTCCGGGCAACTTGGAAAAGTTGGGCGGAGGGTCTTCGCTGTTGTTGGAGAAGCCGACGGTGACGTCGAGGGTGCCGGGCGTGGACACAGAGTCCGCCGGCTGGAGGGCGCGGGGCCCCGTCGAACGCGGATGCGGGGTCCGCCGGCCGAGTGGGGGCGCGCGAGCGCACCCACTGGGTGTAGCCTCCGAGCCCCCGCGCAACTTGGAAAAGTTGGGTGGAGGGTCATTGCTGATGTTGATGACGGCAGCCGGCTGCGTGCTGCAGCCGAAGTGTAGCCTCCGTGCCTCCGAGCGAGGAGGGAGTCCCCCCCCCCCCAATAGGTGATCGTGCAAGGTTAGTCCGCGCAGATATATCAAATGTTTGCTTTTAGCATTGTAAATTTTATGCGAAGGGTGCCGAATAGGTTTCGTCCGAGCCCCCTTCAGTGTTTTTCATGTCCACTCCGCCCTTTGGCTTTACCTCTTGTTAGCTTGACAGCCAGGAGCCGGTCTGTAGCTGTTACGAAGAGTGGCCGCGGAGTGGAGCGTACAATACTCGTACTACAGGAGCGGATTCGACTGAGTAGATATACTAGTAAAGGAAACGGCCGTGTTGCCCAAACCGTTTTCTCATGGACGTTTTTCGCATGAGGTGACCTCTAGTTTTTGCTCTCGCTTGCCGGACAGCCGCGCTGAGGTCTGTGGCTGAGAGTGGGCCTTTGGTACCATATGCGCTACTAAGCCGTCTGCCGGAACGAACGTATCGGGGCGAGCGGCCAGCCTCCGGGTCGAGACTAGCCGGCGCCGTGGCGAACAGTGATGCGACTGAAATAAAGACGGACGTGGTCCCCGAGCGTCGCTCGGGTTTATTCGTGTTTGCACGTGGTGCGAAAGTATACGGGTGAGGAGCTCACATTGCTTTTCGCGTAGACGAGGAGGGGGTTGCCGAAGACAGCCGGCGCGGCTTCGCGCTCGCGGGGCGCGCCGGCACACCCATTGGGGGCAGCCTTCAAGCCTCCGGGTGCTTGAAGGGGGTCCAGCCGGTCGGGCCCGACGGGCCAGGCGGCTGAGCGGGACGCGGCCGAGCCGGCTTGGCGCAGCCGGCGAGGCGTCGAGGCGGGCGGGACCGTCGGGCGGGCTCTCCAGCCAGCCCGGTGTCGAAGTAGACGGGTAGGCCAGCCGGCCAAGCGGGCGTGGCTCGCGGTCTTATTTCTTCTTCTATCCGGCAGCGTGTTTTTCTCAACCGGCTTGGGCATCTCTTTTTTATATCTCCAGCCGGCTTCATTTTTTTGCGAAGCGAGCGCGGGAGGTCGACCCAGACCCGGCCAGGGGCGGGCAGCGACCCGGAGCCAGCGAGAAGGCCAGGTGGCGAGGTGGGACTGCGATGGGGACCGGGTCGCGGGCGCGAGCCGGCCGAGCGACGAGGCCGGGACGGCGGGGAGGCCGGCGCACGCAGACTCGGCAGGAGCGAGGTGGACGCGGCCGGTGGCGGTGCGAGGGAGCCGGCGGGTGGCCGGGTCGCGCACGGGGATGGGGAGCCGGCTCTGGCCAGGTGCGTGGGAGGCGGCGGCCGGGTTGCAGTGGGTGTAGCCTCCCAGCCTCCGGGAAACTTGGAAAAGTTGGGCGGAGGGTCTTGTTGTTGATGATGAAGCCGACAGTGACGTCGAGGGTGCCGGGCGCGGACACGTATTCCACCGGCTGGAGGGCACGAAGCCCTGCCGGACGCGGGCGCCGGGTCCGCCGACTGAGTGGGGGTGGAGTGGCTATGGGTCTCGGGTCGGAGGCGGCCGAGGCAAGTGCGCAGGTACGGAGCAGGCGGAGGAGCAGTCGGACGGCCGCGGAGCAGCAGCAGTGCAGGCTAGGAGGAGTGGTGCTGGGGAGTAGCAGCGCGCAGAGACAGCAACACGTGACCGAGGGAAGGGAGCAGCGGGGCTGAAGTATCGCGTGGAGCGGCGTGCGGAGGCGGGCGTACGCCGGGCGGCCAAGGGAGAGTATGGCTAGCGTATGGGTTGTGCATGTCCATTATCTGGCCATCATGCAGGCCGTGTCCGACTTGCGTTTGGCCAAAGTACATATGATGCACGGGGAGTGTATGGCCATTATCTGAGAATTATCTGGCTTGTGTATGAGTAGTAGCCAAGCAGTGTATATGCGGTGTATAGCTATGGTTTCACCATTGTGTGACTTGCATCTAGCCAACTTGTATAGATGATATATGAAGTATTCCGGCCGGAGCAAGGCGCAGCGCGGAGGGGAGCAGACGCGAGCGGCGCGGCCGACCGAAGCGAGGCGGTGCGGCGCGCGCGGATGGACAGCCGGCGTCGCGACGATGGTGACGAAGAGGCCGACGCCGACGCCGACGACGAGGATGCGCCGTCCCGCGTGGTCGCCCTGGAGGCATGTCGATGTAGTGCCCCGAGCGCGGTCGGTGAGATGACAACGATGCCGCGGTGGTGATGAAGAAGAGGGCGAGGCCATCAACGAGGGCGTGCCGCCCTGCGCGGCCGCTCCGGGGGCGTGCCGATGTCAAGCCCCCAAGCGCTACCGGAGAGGCGACGACGATGCCGAGGTGATGAAGAAGGTCCCGCCCAGATCGTGGTTCCGCGGCAGCTGGTAGCATAGTACCCCCCACGGTGGGCGCCAACTATCGTGGTGGTCTCGCGGGCGGGTTCATGAGACGACAGATGCCACGACGTGGCTTGAGGTGATGGCAAGACTGCTTTGGAGATCAACGGACGGGGTTGGGTAAATAGCATGCGGTGATTTACCCAAGTTCGGAGCTCTCTGGGGAGATAACACTCCTACTCCTGCATGTCTGAATATATATATATGCAGTGTACATGTGTGGCAGTACTAGTTTCTCCTGGAGCTGTATCTAGATGAATCAGGAAGCTAGCTACACTTATTCTCTACTCTGCCTCATGTGTGAGTGAGTGTGAATATGTGTGTACGTGAGTGGCCTTGTGGCCATGGCTTGTGGCCGCTTGCCTATGAGTGGCCGTATGAGCATGAGTGTGTAGGTGTGGATGGATAGATGGTGTGGCGTGAGAGCCAAGCCCCGCCGAGGGAGGGTGTGTCTTGTGGCTTTTTCTAGTGTGGCTGTCCCCTTGGCCAAGTCTATGACCTCATGGCCAAGGGAATGCCCTCCTCTCCAAGAAAGTGCTCCCCTAGGTCACTTTATACAATAGTGTCGAGGGACAAGTAACATTGTACATGGCATCATGTATGATGAGTGAATAGTGTATGCTCTATCAGCAATAGTGCCCATGGTATGGCTGTCTTGTCGGTGTCGTGTCAAATGGGATGCCGTAGTTGACTTCGCGTAGCAGGCCGGCTGGAGCAGCCGGACAGGAACCCGGCCGGGCGACCGGGATGGCGAGTTCGGCTGGGTTGAGGGACTTGGCCGGGTTGAGCGACCCGGCCAAGTGCGAGCCGGATTGAGGGGCGTTGCTGGCCCCGATGTTTTTGAAGCATCGTTTGCCGTCTTGGGCCTACCCGGGGATCATCCCCCCGACAGTAGCCTCCGAGCCTCCGGGCAACTTGGAAAAGTTGCGCGGAGGGTTTTTAGCGGGCGTCGATGTAGTAGATGGCGTCGAAGATGCCGGTTGCAGCCGGCGGTTGGCGTGCAACAGGCGTGGCGTGTTCCGAGTGGGGGCGCGCGAGCGCACCCACTGGGTGTATCCTCCGAGCCTCCGGGCAACTTGGAAAAGTTGGGCGGAGGGTCTTGTTGTTGACGATGAAGCCGACAGTGACGTCGAGGGCGCCGGGCACGGACACGGAGTCTGCCGGCTGGAGGGCGCGGAGCCCTGCCGGACGCGGGTGCGGGGTCCGCCGGCTGAGTGGGGCCGTGCGAGCGCACCCACTGGGTGTAGCCTCCGAGCCTCCGGGCAACTTGGAAAAGTTGGGCGGAGGGTCTTCGCTGTTGTTGGAGAAGCCGACGGTGACGTCGAGGGTGCCGGGCGTGGACACAGAGTCCGCCGGCTGGAGGGCGCGGGGCCCCGTCGAACGCGGATGCGGGGTCCGCCGGCTGAGTGGGGGCGCGCGAGCGCACCCACTGGGTGTAGCCTCCGAGCCCCCGCGCAACTTGGAAAAGCTGGGTGGAGGGTCATTGCTGATGTTGATGACGGCGGCCGGCTGCGTGCTGCAGCCGAAGTGTAGCCTCCGTGCCTCCGAGCGAGGAGGGAGTCCCCCCCCCCAATAGGTGATCGTGCAAGGTTAGTCCGCGCAGATATATCAAATGTTTGCTTTTAGCATTGTAAATTTTATGCGAAGGGTGCCGAATAGGTTTCGTCCGAGCCCCCTTCAGTGTTTTTCATGTCCACTCCGCCCTTTGGCTTTACCTCTTGTTAGCTTGACAGCCAGGAGCCGGTCTGTAGCTGTTACGAAGAGTGGCCGCGGAGTGGAGCGTACAATACTCGTACTACAGGAGCGGATTCGACTGAGTAGATATACTAGTAAAGGAAACGGCCGTGTTGCCCAAACCGTTTTCTCATGGACGTTTTTCGCATGAGGTGACCTCTAGTTTTTGCTCTCGCTTGCCGGACAGCCGCGCTGAGGTCTGTGGCGGAGAGTGGGCCTTTGGTACCATATGCGCTACTAAGCCGTCTGCCGGAACGAACGTATCGGGGCGAGCGGCCAGCCTCCGGGTCGAGACTAGCCGGCGCCGTGGCGAACAGTGATGCGACTGAAATAAAGACGGACGTGGTCCCCGAGCGTCGCTCGGGTTTATTCGTGTTTGCACGTGGTGCGAAAGTATACGGGTGAGGAGCTCACATTGCTTTTCGCGTAGACGAGGAGGGGGTTGCCGAAGACAGCCGGCGCGGCTTCGCGCTCGCGGGGCGCGCCGGCACACCCATTGGGGGCAGCCTTCAAGCCTCCGGGTGCTTGAAAGGGGTCCAGCCGGTCAGGCCCGACGGGCCAGGCGGCTGAGCGGGACGCGGCCGAGCCGGCTTGGCGCAGCCGGCGAGGCGTCGAGGCGGGCGGGACCGTCGGGCGGGCTCTCCAGCCAGCCCGGTGTCGAAGTAGACGGGTAGGCCAGCCGGCCAAGCGGGCGTGGCTCGCGGTCTTATTTCTTCTTCTATCCGGCAGCGTGTTTTTCTCAACCGGCTTGGGCATCTCTTTTTTATATCTCCAGCCGGCTTCATTTTTTTGCGAAGCGAGCGCGGGAGGTCGACCCAGACCCGGCCAGGGGCGGGCAGCGACCCGGAGCCAGCGAGAAGGCCAGGTGGCGAGGTGGGACTGCGATGGGGACCGGGTCGCGGGCGCGAGCCGGCCGAGCGACGAGGCCGGGACGGCGGGGAGGCCGGCGCATGCAGACTCGGCAGGAGCGAGGTGGACGCGGCCGGTGGCGGTGCGAGGGAGCCGGCGGGTGACCGGGTCGCGCACGGGGATGGGGAGCCGGCTCTGGCCAGGTGGGTGGGAGGCGGCGGCCGGGTTGCAGTGGGTGTAGCCTCCCAGCCTTCGGGAAACTTGGAAAAGTTGGGCGGAGGGTCTTGTTGTTGATGATGAAGCCGACAGTGACGTCGAGGGTGCCGGGCGCGGACACGTATTCCACCGGCTGGAGGGCACGAAGCCCTGCCGGACGCGGGCGCCGGGTCCGCCGACTGAGTGGGGGTGGAGTGGCTATGGGTCTCAGGTCGGAGGCGGCCGAGGCAAGTGCGCAGGTACGGAGCAGGCGGAGGAGCAGTCGGACGGCCGCGGAGCAGCAGCAGTGCAGGCTAGGAGGAGTGGTGCTGGGGAGTAGCAGCGCGCAGAGACAGCAACACGTGACCGAGGGAAGGGAGCAGCGGGGCTGAAGTATCGCGTGGAGCGGCGTGCGGAGGCGGGCGTACGCCGGGCGGCCAAGGGAGAGTATGGCTAGCGTATGGGTTGTGCATGTCCATTATCTGGCCATCATGCAGGCCGTGTCCGACTTGCGTTTGGCCAAAGTACATATGATGCACGGGGAGTGTATGGCCATTATCTGAGAATTATCTGGCTTGTGTATGAGTAGTAGCCAAGCAGTGTATATGCGGTGTATAGCTATGGTTTGACCATTGTGTGACTTGCATCTAGCCAACTTGTATAGATGATATATGAAGTATTCCGGCCGGAGCAAGGCGCAGCGCGGAGGGGAGCAGACGCGAGCGGCGCGGCCGACCGAAGCGAGGCGGTGCGGCGCGCGCGGATGGACAGCCGGCATCGCGACGATGGTGACGAAGAGGCCGACGCCGACGCCGACGACGAGGATGCGCCGTCCCGCGTGGTCGCCCTGGAGGCATGTCGATGTAGTGCCCCGAGCGCGGTTGGTGAGATGACAACGATGCCGCGGTGGTGATGAAGAAGAGGGCGAGGCCATCAACGAGGGCGTGCCGCCCTGCGCGGCCGCTCCGGGGGCGTGTCGATGTCAAGCCCCCAAGCGCTACCGGAGAAGCGACGACGATGCCGAGGTGATGAAGAAGGTCCCGCCCAGATCGTGGTTCCGCGGCAGCTGGTAGCATAGTACCCCCCACGGTGGGCGCCAACTATCGTGGTGGTCTCGCGGGCGGGTTCATGAGACGACAGATGCCACGACGTGGCTTGAGGTGATGGCAAGACTGCTTTGGAGATCAACGGACGGGGTTGGGTAAATAGCACGCGGTGATTTACCCAAGTTCGGAGCTCTCCGGGGAGATAACACTCCTACTCCTGCATGTCTGAATATATATATATGCAGTGTACATGTGTGGCAGTACTAGTTTCTCCTGGAGTTGTATCTAGATGAATCAGGAAGCTAGCTACACTTATTCTTTACTCGGCCTCATGTGTGAGTGAGTGTGAATATGTGTGTACGTGAGTGGCCTTGTGGCCGCTTGCCTGTGAGTGGTCGTATGAGCATGAGTGTGTAGGTGTGGATGGATGGATGGTGTGGCGTGAGAGCCAAGTCCCGCCGAGGGAGGCTGTGTCTTGTGGCTTTTTGTAGTGTGGTTGTCCCCTTGGCCAAGTCTATGACCTTTTGGACAAGGGAATGCCCTCCTCTCCAAGAAAGTGCTTCCCTGGGTCACTTTATACAAGTAACACTGTACATGACATCATGTATGATGAGTGAATAGTGTATGCTCTATCAGCAATAGTGCCCACGGTATGGCTGTCTTGTCAGTGTCGTGTCAGATGGGACGTCGTAGTTGACTTCGCGTAGCAGGCCGGCTGGAGCAGCCGGACAGGGACCCGGCCGGGCGGCCGGGATGGCGAGTTCGGCCGGGTCGAGGGACTTGGCCGGGTTGAGCGTCCCAGCCAAGTGCGAGTCGGATTGAGGGGCGTTGCTGGCCCTGATGTTTTTGAAGCGTCGTTTGCCGTCTTGGGCCTACCCGGGGGTCATCCCCCTGATAGGTTGTGAGGATCATGCGGGTAGAAACCTTGCTCAATGATTCTCCAAAGATTAGTAGAACAATGGTTTAAATGACGTTTAAAACGAAATGTCCAAGTAGCAAAATCAGATTATTTTTTCACAAACTTAGGAGGAGGACCAACCGAATTTAAATGCGGAGTAGGAACGGGTCCTCCATAATTGATGGGAGGAGCAGAGTGGGCAAAAATGCCGCTCCCATTCTTAGTCACCGGGACTTGCTCACTACTAGCTTCTCCCTTGTCGGGAATAGCATCTGACACGTTGGTAGCGGGATGAACCACTTCCAACGGTGTCGTGGGTAATTTAAGTCCCTCAAGAAATTATTTGAACATGCCTTTGACCTCGGTCGTCAATGAGTCTTTCAATGTGTCCAAAGCCACATTGAACTCCTCACGAGAGACCGAGCTCCCCCCATCGGACGTAGGCAAGGACGGAGTTCCACCGGAGTGTCCCTCCGTCTCGACTACGTTGTCGCCCATACTCTTTGGACGGTAAAGTTCTTAATAAAGAGACAAGGCTCTGATACCAATTGAAAGGATCGATATGGTTGACTAGAGGGGGGTGAATAGGCAACTAACAATTTTTAGCCTTTCTTGACCAAATTAAACTTAGCAACAATATAGGTTGTCTAGATATGCAACTAGGTGAGCAACCTATATGATGCAACACAGATAATCACGCAATCAAGCACAAGATACTAACACAATAAAGCTTGCACAAGTAAAGGATAGAGATAACCAAAAGTGGAGCCGGTGAAGATGAGGATGTATTACCGAAGTTCCTTCCCTTTGAGGGGAAGTATGTCTCCGTTGGAGCGGTGTGGAGGCACAATGCTCCCCAAGAAGTCACTAGCGCCATGATACGTCTCCAACGTATCTATAATTTATGAAGTATTCATGCTATTATATTATCCATCTTTGGTGTTTTATACACATTTATATGCTATTTTATACTCCCTCCATTCCACAATGTAGTGCCTATAGATTTTTGTGAAAGTCAAACTTTGTAAACTTTGACCAAGTGTATAGAGAAAATTGTCTACATCTACAATACCAAACATGTACATTCTGAAAATATAACTCACGATGTATCCAATGATGTGAATTTCGTAGTCTACATGTACTTACTTTTCTCTATAGATATGGTCAAAGTTTGTAATCTTTGACTTTTGCAAAAATCTATAGGCACTACATTATGGAACGGAGGGAGTATGATTTTTGGGACTAACCTATTAACCTAGAGCCCAGTGCCAGTTTCTGTTTTTTCCTTGTTCTTGAGTTTTACAGAAAAGGAATACCAAATGGAGTCCAATTGGTATGCCAATTTTTGATGATTTTTTATGGACCAAAATAAGCCCCTGGAGTAAAAGAGTTGGGCCAGACGAGTCCTGGGCTGTCCACGAGGGTGGGGGCACCCCCACCGTTCCTGGGCATGGGCCCATGTCTCGTGGACGACTTGGAGACCCCCTGGATTTGAGACCGACGCCAAAAATTCCTATAAATACAGAAACCTTCAGAAAATAACATAGATCGGAAGTTCCGCCGCCGCAAGCCTGTGTAACCACGAGAAATCAATCTAGGACCTCTCTGGCACCCTGCCGGAGGGGGCCATCATCACAGGAGGTCATAGAGGAGGATCCCGAAGGGGCCATCATCGCCATGAAGGCCAAGGACCAGAGGGAGAACCTCTCCCCATCTAGGGGGAGGCCATGGAGGAGGAAGCACAAGGGGGAGAACCTCTCCTCCTCTCTCTCGGTGGCGCCGGAGTGCCATCGGGAGGGGAATCATCGCCGTAGTGATCGTCTTCATCAACATCACCATCATCATCACCATCCTCATCTCTTTTATGCGGTCCACTCTCCTGTACCTGCCTGTAATCCCGACTTGAACATGGTGCTTTATGCCACAAATTATGATCCAATGATGTGTTGCCATCCTATGATGTTTTGAGCAGATATCCTTTGCCTTTGGGTTGAGTGATGATCTAGATTGGTACGAGTTGTATGTTTTATTTTGGTGTTGTCCTATGGTGCCCTCCTTGTCGCGCAAGCATGAGGGATTCCCACTGTAGGGTGTTGCAATACGTTCATGATTCGCTTATAGTGGGTTGCTTGAGTGAGAGAAGCATAAACCCGAGTAAGGGGATTGTTGCGTGTGGGATAAAGGGGACTTGATGCTTTAATGCTATGGTTGGGTTTTACCTTAATGATCTTTAGCAGTTTCGGATGCTTGCTAGAGTTCCAATCATAAGTGCATATGATCCAAGAAGAGAAAGTATGTTAGCTTATGCCTCTCCCTCATATGAAATTGCAATGATGACTACCGGTCTTGTTAACAATTGCCTAGGACAATTTCGCACATCGATCCATCATTATTCCACACTCGCTATTTATAATATTTAGTAATATATTCTAACTTTATGATAACAACACCTACTTTTATATTTTAGCTCTCTGAGATCATGCAAAGTTATTCTCTTCATACCCACAACGTAGTTTTATTTCTCGTTTCTAGTTGGAAGCAAACGTTCGGTGTACGTAGAGTCGTATCAGTGGCAGATAGGACTTGAGAGAATATTGATCTTACCTTTAGCTCCTTGTGGGTTCGACACTCCATACTTATCACTTCCACCATTGGGAATTGCTACGATGATTCCCTGCACTTGGGGACCATCAAGCTCTTTTCTCACGCCGTTGCCGGGGAGCAATAGCGTGGGGTTGATATTCTCGTGTGTGCTTGTTTGCTTTCTTCACTAAGTAGGTTTTGTTTTTCCTTTTTGTTTCTGTTTAGTTGTGGGTGAAACATACATTTTTTTAAAAGAATGAAAATACAAAAAAATACTTGCCTCTTATGCCTAAAAAGTTTTTCAAAAAGAGAAGTGATTGGAAAGTTATGCATTGAAGAAGTGAGGGTCGACCTTGAGCACTTCTGTTCATTCTCAAAGAAACAATGTGGAATTTTTCATGGAAGTTTCTCTATAAATAATTATCCCCTTGTATATATCCATTCGATTATAAAAATAATGTGCCAAGCTTTGGTCTTAGGATGATTAGATTGCTTGTTTTCTATGTGCAGAACAAAAAACAGAAACTTTGGCTGTAGCGCGTGATTTTACATTTTTTTACTGGAAGGTCAAATGGGTCTGAAACTTTTTTCAAATTACTTCTGTATAAATTATTAAAATTGTCATATGTTTCTAGAATTTTTTAGAGTTACAGAAGTTTACTAAACTTTCAGATTACTACACACTGTCCAGTTTTTGACAGATTCTGTTTTCTATGTGTTGATCGCTTATTTTGATGAATCTATGGGTAGTATCGGGGGGTGTGAACCATGGTGATGTTGGAATACATTAGATAAAGTTCTAATATTAAATTGGAATAAGTTTGCAACAGTACCTAAAGGTAGTGATTTGCTTTATTATACTAACGGATCTCACACAGTTTTTGTTAAAGTTTTGTGTGGATGAAGTGTTCGAAGATCGAGGAGCTATCAATATGATAAGAATAAAGAGATGCAAGAGTTCAAGCTTGGGGATGCCCAATGCACCCCAAGTAAATATTTCAAGGATACTTAAGCATCTAAGCTTGGGGATGCCCCGGTTGGCATCTGATGTCTACACACGCTTCTACTCTTGTAGACTATGTTGGGCCTCCAAGCGCAGAGGTTTGTAGGACAGCAGCAATTTTCCTCAAGTGGATGACCTAAGGTTTATCGAACTCAGGGAAGTAGAGGTTAAAGATGGTCTCTCTCAAGCAACCCTGCAACTAAGATACAAGAAGTCTCTTGTGTCCCCAACACACCTAATACAACTAGGAGTTGTATAGGTGCACTAGTTCGGCGAAGAGATGGTAAAATATGGATGATAGGAGTGGCAAAGCAAAGTAATATAAATCTGTAATAAAAAGTGCAGCAAGCAAACAAGTGGTAAACGTGAGCACAAATGGTATTGCAATGGTGGAAACAAGGCCTAGGGATCATACTTTCACTAGTGGCAACTCCCAACAACATTAACATAATCGAATCACATGATATTTCCCATAAAACATGCAATGGAGACGCACCCGGAGGTCATTCCTTCATGGTCAAGAGAGGACGAGAATTATGTAGGGCTACAAAAGCCCACCTCAAAGTTCGTAGTTCTCAATCTAAGGATTTCCCAATGTCACCGCGGCCATCCAAAGAGAGTCCCACAATCACCACAACATATCTAAAAGATAGTCAAAGACAAGCACCAAGAGACTCTCAATCTTCAATCAACACACAAGAGAGGAAATCACTCATGAAAATATTTTTCTAATCCATGTCCAATAGACCGCTGTCACCTTGGTCTCGGGGATTATACTAGATAAAGACAAGTGAGTACATCAATCCAATACATAGAGGAAGGGGAAACATCATGGGATCACCCTAGATTAACATAGCCTATGATCACAACGAAGATCACATCATGGGAGAGAGAATTGACCACATAGCTACTGGTAGAAACCTCAGCCCCGAGGAGGAACTACTCCCGCATCATGGAGGGAGGAAGCAATGTTGATGGAGATGAATCTGGGGGCACTTCCCCGTCCCGGAAGGGTGCCGACACAGGAATTCTGGTCCCCCGAAACTTGATGGCGATGGCGGCGGAGATCGGAATTGCGTCTGGAGAAAAGGGGTCTGGAATTAGGGTTTCTGCGTCGCGGTGTAAATATATGCCAAAGGGGGTCGCCAGGGGAGCTAAGGGGGGCCCAGGCGCCCCCCCGGCGCGGCCTGGAGGGGGGCCGCGTGGCCAGGGCGCCTGGAGCCCTGGTGGCCCCCCTCTGGCCCTACTTTGGCCGCATGGAAGCTTCCGGAACGCTGATTTTTTATATATTTTTCCCGGAATTTTTCTGGCAGTTTACGTAATGGGAAAACCTGAAATACAAAAACAGCAGAAAACAGAAACTGGCACTGGGGTGCACTGAGTTAATAGGTTAGTCCAAATATGATCAAAAGTGTATGGAAGTGCATAAATATCATAGCAATATCACACAAAAGAGGCATGGAGCAAGCAAAAATTATAGATACGTTTTGGACGTATCAACATCCCCAAGCTTAATTCCTGCTCGTCCTCGAGTAGGTAAATGATAACAAGCATAATTTCTGTGGTGACATGCTATTAACCATATAAGGACTTTTTACAGTCACATGACAAGTGCTTACTGAGACAATGAATCTGTAGTAGTTAAGTTGCCTCATGAGAAAATCACAAAGAACTGAAAGTTTTACAATATGATACTGAAACACTCAATAGATTTGCAATGAGCATGGTGTGCAAATATGACAAAGTGATATCTCGCTTGCCCCCTTTAGTGAAGGAAAACATAAATGCAGGGGCACCTCCAAAGTTTAAGTGACGACTAGATACAATGATTTCAGGATAAACGATATCATAATCATGCAAAAGACAATGGTACTTTGGGACAATGCACATTACACTCAGAATGAAAATCATGCTCTCAATAGTTGGTGCTTTAAAGAAGGTGGAGACTCTCGAACCGTGACTTTTGATGGCAAGGTTGAAAATTCATGGTCGGAAACAAAAACTAAACATGTACCAGAGCTCTTGGTTTTTAAAAACAGAGGTAATAATTATTTTTTAGAATATGCATATTTCGTCAACGAATGCTAGCAGATAACTCAATTACTTCTCGAGATGGACAAGTTTCGAGGAACGGCTCCCGCATGAGTACGATCACATCCTCTTAATCTCCTTTGTTTATCACTGCCAAAGTTTTCTGATTTCTCATGAACAAAGCGTGAAGGAGGGTTTGTTTGTTGTATAATTTTTTAATGAGCCGAGCGCACTCTATGCCAGTTCCTTCTCGTATTATGGGTTTGCACATTAGACATGCAATCCCGGGGTGAAGCTTGTCCAACTTAAAAAG
Source organism: Secale cereale (assembly GCA_902687465.1). Classification (NCBI taxonomy): domain Eukaryota; kingdom Viridiplantae; phylum Streptophyta; class Magnoliopsida; order Poales; family Poaceae; genus Secale; species Secale cereale. Next base: position 213,297,440 of record LR738715.1, read on the forward strand.
ATCATGAATTAACTACTACTTCCTCATGAGCTAAAACAGAGGCACAAAAGAGAAATGCTTTTTTGAATAATTTCGAGATGGTACATGAAAGTCTTCGTTAGGAATGGCAGGTAAATACCATGTATAGGAAGGTATGGTGGACTCATATGGCATAACTGGTTTAAAGGATTTTGGATGCACAAGCAGTCAGTCCGCTTAGTACAGGCGAAGGTTAGCAAAAGACTGGGAGCGACCAACTAAGAGAGCAATGACGGTCATAATCATGCAGAGCGACAAAGCAACATTGAATCGGGCATGGAGGTTATATCGCTACTCAGAAATTAAAGATCATCAAGGCTTGATAGACTTTCTTTACAGTCTTAAATATGCGTGAGCATATGCCAAGTCAATCAAAATAAATTCTTGAAGGAAGATATCACTAGACCATACCACATCATAGGCAAACAAATCATGTTGGTACTCCATTAACACATTGAGAAACCCCCAGCTATTTGAGACTAACCATAAGAAAACATGAACTACTAAGCACCATTATGCACATAGCATTTTTATCATAGACATATCAACCAGTGCAACAGAAGCCAACTCTCTTAACAAGATAAGCATGATAACTAAAGAGAGTTCCAGCAACCAACTAAACAAAATCTCTTCAAAAAGTAAAGCATGAAAACTAAGAGCTGAACCTGATAGTAGCTATTCAAAGACAAAGAACACACACAGCAAAGATAGACATGAAAATTCTATGTTGTGTTCTAGGTTGAAGTGGAGCATGTTTCTCTCCCACACAAAGAAAGCTGAGTTCCAACTCGTTATGAATAGCAAGCAAAGCTAAAGAAAACTAAAAAGGAAAACTAAAAGCAAGACGCTCCAAGCATAGCACATAACACATGAAGTGATAAAAATATAGTGGAACGAAAGACGAACTGATAATGTTGATGGAGAAGGGGATGCACGGGGGCATCCCCAAGCTTAGACGCTTGAGTCTTCTTGAATATTTCTTGGGGGTGCACGGGGGCATCCCCAAGCTTGAGCATTTGACACTCCTGAATCTTTTTATCATCTTCCCTCGCACACTTGAAAACTCCCTTCATACATAACTCATCATAATCTGATTAGCGAGGTTAGTACCCTTAATAAAATAATTGTTTCTTGCTGGAAATAAGGATATTCTTGAAGGTCTACTGTTTCTCAAGATTGCCAAAAGGTTTTTGCAAAGAAAAAGCAAGCTCAAGGTTTGCAAAACGAAGAAAAGGCAAAACAGGACAGAATCTGTGAAAAACGGACCAGCATGTAGTAAATAATTTTTTTCGGGGCACTTCTGCAACTCAAATCAAAAAACTCAGAACAGACGCCCGAAAGCCAATTGTATAGAGCACGCTGTCGAAAAAATTCAGACCAAAAAGATGATCTGGTGATTTTATACGAATTTTTCTGTCCAAGGACAGAATCTGTTTCCTGGACAGCACGTCACAACTTTTGAATTTTTTTGCAATCAGAGGCTACACTTGGCACAAAGCTGAAAAGTAAAGATACAATGATGATGCTACTGTAGTAAAAACATCAAGACACAACAAAAGCAAAATAAAATTTTATCCATTGTGGGCTGCCTCCCAAAAGCGCTTTCTTTTATGCCTTTAAGCTAGGCATAAGACTTTAATGATGCTCTCGTAGGAATAAGAGTTGAAGAACAAAAGAGAGCATCAAGAAGCAAATACCAAACACATTTAAGCCTAACATGTTTCCTATGCATAGGAATATTGCAATAGAATAATTAATTGAAGCACAAAGCAATAAGCATAGGAAGACAAAACAAGTGGAGCTTCAAAACCTTCAACATAAAGAGAGGGAACTTGATATTATTGAAATATCTATAAACATATGTTCCCTTCTCATAATAATTTTCAGTGGGATCACGAATAAAGTCAACAATATAAGCATCACATAAAGCATTGTTACCATGATCCACATGCAAAAAGGTACTCTTACTCTCCACATAAGCATCTTTGGGGAGCCCATGGTTAGGACTTTTTAGCATTAACGTTTTCAGTCTCCCCCAAGCTTGAGCAATGCTTTCTCCGTCACGAGACCTAAAGTTATAGATATAGTTCCTGTCAATCTGAAGCTTTATCTATAAGTGATACGGCGAACAATTTCCTCATGACAAACTCCCTTGATACACCTGCAAGCTTAAATAATGAACATAGTTGTGACAGATATAGCAAGTGTTCACCGGGATGTCTGTCTCCTGCATAACGATTAGCCAAAATATAATCGATAATACCAGCCGGTATTTTATAGGGCACAACTTCAGTAGGAGGAGGAGCAACCACCACAGGTGTGGGGCGTCTTCCCACAAGCAACGAACTAAGAATGCGGTTTTCCATAAACATTAGTGAAATAAAAACAAGAAACAAAAAGATTTAATTGCAAGATCTAAAGATATACCTTCAATCACTCACTTCCCCGGCAACGGCGCCAGAAATAGCTTGATGTCTACACACGCTTCTACTCTTATAGACTATGTTGGGCCTCCAAGCGCAGAGGTTTGTAGGACAGCAGCAATTTCCCTCAAGTGGATGACCTAAGGTTTATCGAACTCAGGGAAGTAGAGGTTGAAGATGGTCTCTCTCAAGCAACCCTGCAACTAAGATACAAGAAGTCTCTTGTGTCCCCAACACACCTAATACAACTAGGAGTTGTATAGGTGCACTAGTTCGGCGAAGAGATGGTAAAATATGGATGATAGGAGTGGCAAAGCAAAGTAATATAAATCTGTAATAAAAAGTGCAGCAAGCAAACAAGTGGTAAACGTGAGCACAAATGGTATTGCAATGGTGGAAACAAGGCCTAGGGATCATACTTTCACTAGTGGCAACTCCCAACAACATTAACATAATCGAATCACATGATATTTCCCATAAAACATGCAATGGAGATGCACCTGGAGGTCATGCCTTCGTGGTCAAGAGAGGACGAGAATTATGTAGGACTACAAAAGCACACCTCAAAGTTCGTAGTTCTCAATCTAAGGATTTCCCAATGTCACCGCGGCCATCCAAAGAGAGTCCCACAATCACCACAACATATCTAAAGGATAGTCAAAGACAAGCACCAAGAGACTCTCAATCTTCAATCAACACACAAGAGAGGAAATCACTCATGAAAATATTTTTCTAATCCGTGTCCAATAGACTGCTGTCACCTTGGTCTCGGGGATTATACTAGATAAAGACAAGTGAGTACATCAATCCAATACATAGAGGAAGGGGAAACATCATGGGATCACCCTAGATTAACATAGCCTATGATCACAATGAAGATCACATCATGCGAGAGAGAATTGACCACATAGCTACTGGTAGAAACCTCGGCCCCGAAGAGGAACTACTCCCACATCATGGAGGGAGGAAGCAACGTCGATGGAGATGAATCCGGGGGCACTTCCCCGTCCCGGCAGGGTGCCGGCACAGGAATTCTGGTCCCCCGAAACTTGATGGCAATGGCGGCGGAGATCGGAATTGCGTCTGGAGAAAAGGGGTCTAGAATCAGGGTTTCTGCGACGCGGTGTAAATATATGCCAAAGGGGGTCGCCAGGGGAGCTAAGGGGGGGCCATGCGCCCCCCCGGCGCGGCCTAGAGGGGGGCCGCGTGGTCAGGGCGCCTGGAGCCCTGGTGGCCCCCCTCCGGCCCTTCTTTGGCCGCATGGAAGCTTCCGGAACGCTGATTTTTTATATATTTTTCCCGGAATTTTTCTGGCAGTTTACGTAATGGGAAAACCTGAAATACAAAAACAGCAGAAAACAGAAACTGGCACTGGGGTGCACTGAGTTAATAGGTTAGTCCAAATATGATCAAAAGTGTATGTAAGTGCATAAATATCATAGCAATATCACACAAAAGAGGCATGGAGCAAGCAGAAATTATAGATACGTTTTGGACGTATCAGCATCCCATCTTTCTTCTTCAACAATTATCGGTATACCTCGATTTTTGTTTTGTTCACATGATTTGTGTCCCTTGTTTTTTTTTTCTTTAAGAACCATGCTAGTATGAGATAGCTCTTCCTTTATTTATAGAATTCTTCATGTGCTTCACTTATATCTTTTGAGTATGATCTTATAGAATGATCTTTGTGCTTCACTTAAATCTTTGGAGTACGGTTTATAGAATGCTTCGTGTGCTTCACTTATATATTTCGAGCTTGGATATTTGCTAGTCGATATTAATCCTAGAATACTCCATGAACTTCACTTATATCTTTTGGAGTATTAATAATACTATCATCTAAAGTGGATTTGGAAGAGTGTCAACTTTAGTTTGTAATGATTCCACTATTTCGAGTTTGCTCCCACTATTCCGAATGAGAAGAATTTTGCTTATGTGGAGAGTAGTGAAATTTCTATGCTTGTAGATCATGAAAATAATGTTTTATGTGATGGTTATATTGTTGAACCCATTCATGATGCTACTGAATTTTTTATGAGGGAGGAATACATGCTTGTAGAAGTTGCAATAATATCAAGTTTCCTCTCTATGTGCATAAAGTTTTGAAGTTATACTTGTCTTGCCTTCCTATGCTAGCTGATTCTTGTTCCTATAAATTATGTGCTCACAAAATCCCTAGGCATAGGAAGTGGGTTAGATTTAAATATGCTAGTCATATTCTTCATGATGCTCTCTTTATGTTTCAATCCTTATCTTTTATGTGAGCATCATTGAAATCATCATGTCTAGCTAAAAGGCATTAAAGAAAAGCGCTTGTTGGGAGACAACCCAATATTTACCCTTACTGTTTTTGTGTGTTTACATGATTAATCTACTGTAGTATTTATGTTTTATAGCTTTTGTTTCAATATGGTGCCAAGTAGACCTTTGGGAAGACTTGGGTGAAAGCTAATGTGATCTTGCTGTAAAAAAACAGAAACTTTGCGCTCACGGGATTAGCTGCCATTTTTTTTTACAGAAGAGTGCTTTTGAGTTGATTCTTTTTGCATAACGTTAATAGATAAATTCCTCACGTCCACCAATTTATTTCATAATTTTTAGAGTAGCAGAAGTATGGTTGTTGTTCACATCATTACAGACTGTTCTGTTTCTCACAGATTTTGTTTTCATTGCATAGTTTGCTTGTTTTCTAGTTTCTATGGTTTATATTTCTCAATATAAATTGTAGAAATGATATGGTACAGTAGGCATTGTGTGAGAACAATTATGAACCTTGTCTTTGACAGTACCAAAGTGAATGGTTTACTCTTTATCATACTAACCTATCTCACGAAGTTACGTTAAGTTTTGTGTGGTTGAACTTTTCAAGCTTTGGGTGAGATATCGATATGAGCAGAATAAGGAGTGGAAAGACCCTAAGCTTGGGGATGCCCAAGGCACCCCAAGGTAATATTCAAGGAAGACTCAAGCGCCTAAGCTTAGGGATGCCCTGGAAGGCATCCCCTCTTTCGTCTTCAAAACTATCGGTATACCTTACTCGGAGCTATATATTTATTCGTCACATGATATGTGTTTTGCTTGGAGCGTATTTTCAGTCTTACTTGTTGTTTGAATAAAATCATTGGATCTGAACTCTTGAATGAAAACGAATCCTCCCATGGCTAGTTAATTATTTGACTACTCAGTGTCCTTCACTTATATCTTTTGGAGTAGTTTGTCATTTACTCACGTGCTTCATGTACATCCTATGAGTAAATGGTTGAATGAATTGAATATCTCAAACCTGAATTTATATATGTTTCATATGATTATACCATGGGGAGTAATGACTTCACACAGAATAAGTATAGGTAGTACACTTATTGAAAGTTAGCAAACGCAAAATTGGTCACTTGAACAATTCATGAAAGAATATTGAAGGAAGAGAGATTTCACATATAAATATATTATCTTGGACATCTTTTGTAATTGTGAGCACTCATGAAAATATGACATGCTAAAAGGTTGATGTTGGACAAGGAAGACAACTTAATGGGTTATGTTTTCCTATATCCGAAACGTTATATTGTCTTGGATCATCCAACATGTTGGGCTTGCCTTTCCCTCTCATGCTAGCCAAATTCTTTGCACCAAGTAGAAATAGTACTTGTGCTTCCAAACATCCCTTAAATCAGTTTTTCCATGAGAGTCCATCATACCTACCTAAGGATTGAGTAAGATCCTTCAAGTAAGTTGACATCTGTGCATGCAATAAAAATTTCTTTCTAAATATGTATGATCTATTAGTGCGAAGGAAATAAGCTTTATACGAACTTGTGATAGGGAAGAAATAAAAGCGATGGATTGCATAACAAAGGTCTTTATCACAAGCGGCAATATAAAGTGACGTTCTTTTGCATTAAGATTTTGTGCATCCAACCATAAAAGCGCATGACAACCTATGCTTCCCTCTGCGAAGGGCCTATCTTTTACTTTTATCTTCTACCCTTATGCAAGAGTCATGGTGATCATCACCTTCCCTTTTCACACATTTTCCTTTGGCAAGCACTTTGTGTTGGAGCGATCCGGATATATATATCCACTTGGAAGTAGGTTTTCATAAATTATTATTGTTGACATTACCCTTGAGGTAAAAGGTTGGGAGGCGAAACTATAAGCCCCTATATTTCTTTGTGTCCGATTAAAACTTTGAACCCATAAATATCACATGAGTATTATCAATTGTGAAAGATTAAATGATAGTTGAGTATGTGGAGTTTGCTGAATCAAAGCTCTTACATAGACCCTTCCTGAAAATAAGATGAATTGCAATTGTTTCATGACTAAGAGCACTGTTTGTTAGTTTTCAAGAAAGTTTATGATCTATACTTTAACATGTGAATAGCTTGTTACTTGATCATGAAAAGTTTTATGAGATGAGCTACTGTTATGACACATAATGATGCTAGAAAGGGTGATTGAAATTATCATTGATCAAACTTGTACACCTGCTAGCATTCACACTTCATAAATTATTTATTTTATCATTTACCTACTCGAGGACGAGCAGGAATTAAGCTTGGGGATGCTGATACGTCTCCAACGTATCTATAATTTGTGAAGTATTCATGTTGTTATATTATCCATCGTAGATGTTTTATATGCATTTATATGCTATTGTATATGATTTTTGGGACTAACTAATTAACCTAGACCCAGTGCCAGTTTCTGTTTTTTCCTTGTTTTCGAGTTTTACAGAAAAGGAATACCAAACGGAGTCCAATTGGCGTGCCAATTTTTGATGATTTTATATGGACCAAAAGAAGCCCCTGGAACCAAACAGTTGGGCAAGAAGAGTCCCGGGCTGTCCACGAGGGTGGGGGCGCGCCCACCTCCTGGGCATGGGCCCATGTCTCGTGGACGACTCGGAGACCCCCTGGACGTGAGACCGACGCCAAAAATTCCTATAAATACAGAAACCTCCCGAACATAACCTAGATCGGAATTTCCGCCGCCGCAAGCCTCTGTAACCACGAGAAATCAATGTAGGCCCTCTCTGGCACCCTGCCGGAGGGGGCCATCATCACAGAAATCCATGGAGGAGGATCCCGGAGGGTCCATCATCGCCATGAAGGCCAAGGACCAGAGGGAGAACCTCTCCCCATATAGGGGGGAGGCCATGGTGGAGGAAGCACAAGGGGGAGAACCTCTCCTCCTCTCTCTCGGTGGCGCCGGAGTGCCATCGGGAGGGGAATTATCGCCGCGGTGATCGTATTCATCAACATCACCATCATCATCACCATCCTCATCTCTTTTATGCGGTCCACTCTCCCGCACCCCGCTGTAATCCCTACTTGAACATGGTGCTTTATGCCACATATTATGATCCAATGATGTGTTGCCATCCTATGATGTTTTGAGTAGATACCCTTTGTCTTTGGGTTGAGTGATGATCTAGATTGGTACGAGTTGTATGTTTTATTTTGGTGCTGTCCTATGGTGCCCTCTATGTCGCGCAAGCGTGAGGGATTCCCGATGTAGGGTGTTGCAACACGTTCATGATTCGCTTATAGTGGGTTGCTTGAGTGACGGAAGCATAAATGTGGGATAAAGGGGACTTGATGCTTTAATGCTATGGTTGGGTTTTACCTTAATGATCTTTAGTAGTTGTGGATGCTTGCTAGAGTTCCAATCATAAGTTCATATGGTCCAAGAAGAGAAAGTATGTTAGCTTATGCCTCTCCCTCATATGAAATTGCAATGACGACCATCGGTCTTGTTAACAATTGCCTAGGACAATTCCGCACACCGATCCATCATTATTCCACACTCGCTATTTATAATATTTAGTAATATATTCTAACTTTATGATAACAACACCTACTATTATATTTTAGCTCTCTGATATCATGCAAAGTTATCCTCTTCATACCCACAACATAGTTTTATTTCTCGTTTCTAGTTGGAAGCAAACGTTCGGTGTACGTAGAGTCGTATCAGTGGCAGATAGGACTTGAGAGAATATTGATCTTACCTTTAGCTCCTTGTGGGTTCGACACTCCATACTTATCACTTCCACCGTTGGGAATTGCTACGATGATTCTCTACACTTGGGGACCATCAGGCCACCGTATTCTCCTCACGCCCTCACACAATGCGAGATGTCGTGATTCCACTATTGGTGCCCTTGAAGGCGGCGACCGAACCTTTACAAACAAGGTTGGGGCTCTCTCCACAACTGAATTGGAGGCTCCCAACGAAACCACGGAGCTTCACCACAATGGATATGGCTCCGAGGTGACCTCAACCGTCTAGGGTGCTCAAACGCCCAAGAGTAACAAGATCCGCAAGGGATTAGTGGGGGAATCAAATTTCTCTTGGTGGAAGTGTATATCTGGGCCTTCTGAACCAATCCCTAGGAAATCAACAAGTTTGATTGGCTAGGGAGAGAGATCGGGCAAAAATGAGCTTTTGGAGCAACAATGGAGCTTGGGGGAGAAGAGGCAAGTCTTCTAGAGGAAGAAGACCCCTTTATATAGTAGTGGAGAAGAGTGAACCGTTACCCCCTTATCAGCCCGCACAGAGCGGTACTACCGCTAGTGCCAGCGGTACTACCGCGACCCCCAGCTATATTACCACCCTGTGTTAGGGACGAGGCACGGAGGGGAGGAGCGGCAGTAGCCGCGGTGGTGGCAGCGGTACTACCGCTTATAAGCGGTACTACCGTTGCTACTACCGTAGAACCTGACACGAGAAATACTCGCCTCGAATCTATGCGGAGGTGGAGCTTAGCTGCAACGGTACTGCCGCGCATACACCCAAGCGGTACTACCGCGATTCTTCAGCGGTACTACCGGTTAGAGCGTATAAGCGGTACTACCGCCACGGCTGCGGTACTACCACGCCCAAAAGAAAAGATCACCATAGAAAGATGTGGAGATCCCCAAGGAAAGGAGAGGCGATGAGGGTGCCGAAATTGAGTGTATGTGATGATTCCACCCTGGCCTTTCCAATGCGGACCCCCCCCCCTTGATAGTACGGTGTCTCCTACGACTAAAGTCCACCAAAACACAAGCCTAAGAAGACGACATGTCTTGAGCTGATAACTCGGAGGGTAGATGATCGTCTCGTGCCCCTGGATTCATCTCTGAAATACTTAGCACACACGATTAGTCCGCAAACGCATTGTCATCAATCACCAAAACCACATAGGAAGGGACATGCCCTTTCATGATGTTCAATTGTACAGTTTGATGTTTAAGCACAATCTATGTTCTATGCAATTTCAACAATACCTTTACGAATGACTATATGTGCTTGTTGTTAAGCTTGTTATAGCTAGCATATGCCTCTTTTTATTGTTTTTGGTTGTTTGGTTGTTTGTAAATTGCATATGTCTAGTTTCAATTGCTATCTTTGATTGTTCGTAGTATGCCTTGTTTATTATAGTTATTCACAATGTGTTTTTCTATATGTGCAGGTATGAACTGTGCAGTTCAATTTCATCAATACCAGTTTCAACAATACCGTTGACAAGTGGATGAGTGTCTTCCCCAACGACCCCGACGACGGCACCGGCCTGGACCTGGCTCGCGGCACACTGTACCGGACGAGGAAGGATTAGCTTGACCTCCACTTCGACCAAAAGTAGTTTAGTTTAAATTTATGTTTTATGTTCGGTTGTGCAAAACTATCCATGTTTATGTTCGAATGCATGCTACTTTCGGTTCAAATTGCTTTCAACTTGATCAAATTGAAGTTTAATCCGTTAATTTTAGGGGATCGACTAGAAATGGCTAAAAATTACTGGAGTATATGTGCTCCACTAAGGGTTTTACTCCATTAATTTTTAGGGGATCGGCTAGAGATGGCCTTATGCTTTGTTTATTTCAGTTATTCGCAATGTGATGCTCTATATGTGCAACTATTTACTGTGCGGTTCAATTTTATCAATAATATTTTCGATAATAACAATATGAATGACGATATTTGGTTGTTGTTAAGGATGTTGTAGTTAACACACTTTTCCATTGTTTAACAATAATTAGTGTACTTAGACCTGCACAATACCAGTTTGGATGAGAATATTTGCTTGTTTTTAAATGTTATGCCTGTTGCAGTTAACACACATTTCCACTTCTTGTATTGCTTAACTAGTGTGCTTAAACCTACAGACTGAAGCTATCATTTGGTGATTATGTTGTCTACCATAGATATACTTGGTTGATGTTTAGCTGTTGTGCTTAACATGTCTTTAGATGTTCTTACACATGACAATATTGGAAACAATTGTTGTTTTGCATCGAGATTAGTTTCATTCCATAGCTTATATATACTCATTGTTCACGATATCGGGAGCCGGTACAATATAGGCCAGGGGATGATAAGGGATTAATCGTCGTATCAAACATTTCACTTAATATCTATGTAACCCATTTATCGGTAGGTTAACTAGTGCCATATCTAATATATCTGAGGCTACATAGCAACATGCATTGTACTGAATGACTAAATATGCAATCCTAAGGTAAATGGAAACAAGGCAGAGTGTTACCTTAATGTTCTGATGATGTCTATATATACATAGAAGAGCAACAACAATAACAACAACACAACAACAATTAACTACAGTTAATCGGCCGATATTTGTAACAGTGTAATAAACTCCCTCCGCCCCATAATATAAGATGTTAATTCATCCAATACGTGTGTATATTGGATGTAATAAGATCTTATATAATGGGACAGAGAGAGTGTTGTACTACATCATTGTGCAACTACTGTTTAGTTTCTAATATTAACTTTGTGCTTTTAGGTACATGTGTCATTGGTAAAGACCGGACTTCGACCCGTACATGTGTCATTGGTAAAGACTGGACTTCGACCCTTTTTGCGTATGGGGCAATGTGATATTCATGAATCAACATCAAGCGAGGAAACTAATAAAGATTGTTAGTAAAATGGGTGAAAAGATGTTAATTAAACTATTTATTTACACTTTATCCAAGACAACGGTGAACTGCAGCATGGCAAGTAAGAACTCTGTAGCCTTCTTTTTACTACCCATAATGAGTTGTGTTAGATGACAATGTGTGAATCTTTTTCCTTTGTAGTGGTTCTCAAAGCAGTTTACTTAAGATTACCTCTCAAACTACATGATTGTCGGTCAGCCATCACAAGGGGTTGGACTAGAGTCGTGATTGCCTTCTGCATGGAGGAGAGCACAATAGGGGTATTCCGCTTCACCTTGTTTAGCAATCAGAATGTCGTTCGCCTCTTTCTTTATCGTCTTTAATAGTATAAGTATACAACCATGGTTCATCATTCTTTATTTGGCGCTTATTTAATTATTTTTATGTAATTCTTGAATATATGTACTTGTGAATCGAATAACACATTGATTGTTGAACCTGATGATATGAATGAAGTTATAGCCTACTTTTAAATTTAAATTCCGTATAATTTTAAATAGCAACAATTAAATTAGGGTGGAAATACGCTCCACGGGTCATTACGACGCAGACGGTGTGTAAAGCACAATATGTGTGATATTGTCGGCGTTCTTGGACGGGGGTACCCAGACTTGCCTGCCTACGGCCCAGGGCGCGGCTCACCTGGCGGCCTGGTACGACCCAACATCTTCAGCGACCACTCAAGACCCTCGTGATGGGCCAAGCCTCACGAGGCGGACGACACAAGGCATCCCCTGGGGCGGCCTCACCAGGCCGGCTCGTGAGGATCAGAGATATCGAGGCGAGGGACACCTCGCGAGGTCCTCGTGACGTGAGCAGTGACGACCAAGACCAGGCGGGCGCCAGCGGGCGCAGAGTGCCAGTTTCCCCTTTGGTGCTAAAGGAGCGGGTGCAGATGAAGAGTCTCGAGGCGTCAGGCAAAGATTTCCATATCGGTGCAATGAGACCAAGACCAGCAGGACAGCATGACGGAGGCCATCGCGGAGCCCACGGCGGCGTCACCACTAGGGCCTTTGGCAGGCGAAGACCACCTTTTGTCAGGATAGCTTGTACTACCTGTCCCCCTTCAAATTTGGCCGTTGTGGGATCCCTTCCCGCTCAATATTTGGGAAGAGGACCTGGGTCGCTATAAATAGTACTAGCCACCACCATTGGGATCATCTCATGAGAGAGGGAGTTGATCTCATCTAGAGTTGATCAGATAGAAGGCCACACACCACCAGCTCACTCGAGCGTAAAAACTCCTCTCCTCAGGAGGCAGTTCATCCATGTACTAGTTCTTTCTCAGCCACCAAGGCAATCCACCACACCACACTGGATTAGGGTATTACACCACAATGGTGGCCCGAAACAGTATAAATCTTGTGTCCCTTGTTCTTCGGATCTGACGAGCTAGGCCTAGGGTTGTTGAGTAGACGAGCTAAGGCGGAAGGAGAGATCTTCGAGCGCACCCCAGAGTTCGAACCTTAAGGGTTTTGCCGAAACCCTAGATCCGACATTTGGCGCGCTAGGTAGGGGTGTGCCGAAGCTTCCTACCCATCCGTCCCACTCTCCGCTCATCGAGTTCCCATGGCGGGCGTCCCTCCTCCGACGGGCTTGGTGGCCGCGCGCGACGGCACTACGGGCCACCGGGCCTTCACCCTCGCCTTACGGCGAGTAAAGTGGCCACCCAGGTTCAGGCCGAATCTGCCACCCTGCTACAACGGGGCGGCGGACCCGTTCATCTTCCTCCAGGCCTACAACGAGGCCATCTCGGCGGCCGGCAGCGACGGCAAGGTCATGGCGAGCTGGCTCCCCATGGCGCTCAACGGCGTGCCACGCGCCTGGTTCTTCAGCTTGCTAGAATCATTTGTGGCGTCCTGGGAGGAGCTACGCGACCTCTTCGTTGCACGCTTCGGGGCGCCGGTGCCCCACACCGTCGCGGCCCTCCTCGGCGGCTCCTAAGCGCCACCCTCCGGTCATCACATCAAGAAGATCTTTCGCCAGACGGGCATCGCCTCCATACGCCAGGGGGCTCCTCCTGGATGGGTGACGCCCATGGCCGACCTCTCCTTCAACTCTTGAGACCACCCTGCCTCCACCGCGGGCTCAGGCGCTTTCCCGATGCTCTGCACCCCCACCATCTGCAACATGGCAGTCACCAAGACCCTCATCGACGGTGGGGCTGGCCTCAACGTGCTCTCAGTGGAAGCCTTCAGCTTGCTCCAAGTGCCACTCGAGCGGCTACACCCCACCAAACCCTTCTCTGGAGTCAGCAGCGGTTCCACCAGCCCTCTGGGGCAGATCCACCTCCTGGTCACCTTCGGGACCCGAAACAACTACCGCTCCGAGCTGATCGACTTCGACATTGCCCGGATCGGCCTCTCGTACAACGCCATCCTCGGGTACCCCGCGCTCGCTCAGTTCATGGCCGCGACTCATCCGGCCTATAACCTCATGAAGATGCCAGGGAGCAGCGGAGTCCTTACCATGATGGGGGACACAAAGGAAGCTCTGGCAGCCCTCAAGCGCGTCTTCTAGACCGCCGCGGCGGCGCGTCCTACCGGGGAAGCCACCCCTGGGACCGAGGGGGCTGCACCGGCCAAGAAGAAGCAACTTTTCTCCCAAGACTAAGCCAAGACAAAGCAGGTGTCGGTGGATGAAGACGAGTCGTCAGGTGTCGCCTTCACCATAGGTGCTGGTCTTCCCCTAGCTCAAGAAGAGGCGCTGGTCGGGTTCTTGCGCGTGAACATGAACGTATTCGCGTGGGAACCCAAGGATCTGGCGGGAGTCCCAAGAGAGGTGATCGAGAATCACCTAAATGTGTGCCCTAATATGCGCCCCATGAAGCAGAAGGCCAGGCGCCAATCTACGGAGAAGCAGTCCTTCATCGTACAGGAGACTCATAAGCTGGAGGCGGCAGGTGTCATCCGTGAGGTCCGGTACCCAGAGTGGCTGGCAAACCCCGTCGTCGTGCCCAAGAATGGGGGAAAAGAGTGTGTGTGTGTCGACTTCACTAACCTCAACAAAGCTTGTCCACAAGACCCGTTTCCTCTGCCCCGCATCGATCAGATCGTCGACTCCACCGCCGAGTGCGACTTGTTGTGTTTCCTGGACGCCTTCTCGGGGTACCACCAGCTCAAGATGGCACTGCAAGACGTTGAGAAGACTGCCTTCCTCACCCCGTGTGGAGTGTACTGCTACACCTGCATGCCGTTTGGGCTACGGAATGCAAGCGCAACCTTTCAGCGGTTAATGCACATCTCACTGGGGAAACAACTCAGGAGAAACTCTAAGGTGTACGTAGATGACATCGTGGTAAAATCTCAGGAGGCCTCGACCCTCATCACAAATTTGGAAGATACTTTCACCAACCTGTGCAAGGTAGACCTGCGGCTCAACCCGAAGAAGTGCGTGTTCGGTGTCCCTTCAGGCAAACTCTTGGGCTTCTTGGTGTCGCACCGAGGAATCGAGGCAAACCCCAAGAAGGTCAAGGCCATAGAAAAGATGAGTCCGCCCAAGAACCTCAAGGAGATGCAGAAGCTAGCCGGCTGTGTAACGTCGCTGGGGCGTTTCATCTCCAAGCTAGGGGAGAGAGCCCTCCCTTTCTTCAAACTGATGAAAAGGAAGGGCCCATTCGAATGGACCCCTGAGGCTGATGCGGCGTTCGAAGACCTCAAGAGATACCTCACCAGCCCACCAGTGATGGTGGCACCCAAGCCTCAAGAACCATTGGTGCTTTACCTGGCCGCAACACCGCATTCAGCCCGTGCAGCACTGGTGGTTGTACGAGAGGAGCGCCAAGACAAGACCTTGACACCCAAGGGCGGCACTCCCGGGGCCCCATCATGGCCGGAGGGCGACCGCGTCCTGCAAGACGACTCCCCCGAGGCCACTTCTACCCCAGCTGACGACTAAGCCCCTTGAGCACCTTTACCTAGTCAGACCCCACAGTTGCAGGCGAGTCCGGACCTCATCCCCGTCGAGCACCCGGTATACTTCGTTAGCACGGTGCTTCGTGACGCCCGAGCACACTATCCCATGCCACAGAAGCTCCTTCTTGCGCTCCTTGTCGCTTCACTAAAGCTGCGCCACTACTTCCAGGGCCACCCTATCAAGGTCGTCTCAGCTTACCCTTTGGAAATGGTACTTCGGAGCCCAAACGCGGTAGGAAGGGTCACGGAATGGAATATAGAGCTGCAGCCATTCCAGCTAGAGTTCAGCACCACCAGGGTCATCAAGGGGGCCACACTTGCTAGCTTTGTGGCAGAATGGACCGACGCCCCAGGGCCCGAAGCGAGTCTGAACCAATCCCTCTTGCCAGGGAGCGAAGCACCGGATGGCTGAGTCATGTAATTTGACGGCGCGTTCGCCCACCAGGGCGCGGGGGCTGGGGTTGTGCTCATCTCGCCCACTAAAGACAAGCTCTACTACGCCGTGCAGCACTGCTTTCAGCCAGGCGATAAGGTCTCCAACAACATTGCAGAATACGAGGGCCTCATCGCCGGCCTCAAGGCGGCGATAGCCCTAGGGGTGAAACGCCTCACCATCAGAGGTGACTCCCAGCTCATCGTCAACTTCTCCAACAAGATGTACAAGCCAAAGAACGAGCATATGGAGGCATACCTCGCGGAGATACGCACAATGGAGAAGCAGTTCCTGGGCCTGGAGCTGGAACACGTGCCCCGCGGCACTAATAAGTAGGCCGACGACATCGCCAAGAGAGCATCCAGGCGCCTGCCCCAGGAGCCCGGCGTCTTCGAGGAAAGGCTCCTCGGGCCCTCGGCGTCACCCTCGCGGGAAGGACCGGCGAAGCCTCAGGAGGAACTCCCCGAGCCACCGACCTCGGGAGCCCTCGCTGATACGTCCAAAACGTATCTATAATTTCTGCTTGCTCCATGCCTCTTTTGGGTGATATTGCTATGATATTTATACACTTCCATACACTTTTGATCATATTAGGACTAACCTATTAACTCAGTGCACCCCAGTGCCAGTTTCTGTTTTCGGCTGTTTTTGTATTTCAGGTTTTCCCATTACGAGAACTGCCAGAAAAATACCGGAAAAATTATATAAAAAATCAGCGTTCCAGAAGGTTCCCGGTAGCCAAAGTACAGCCGGGGGGCCACCAGGGCTCCAGGCGCCCTGGCGGCGCGGCCCCCCTGGCCGCGCCGGGGGGGCGCCTGGGCCCCCCGAGCCTCGTCTGATGCCCCACTTTGGCATATATTTATACCGTCTCCCGAAACCCTCGAGACGGGAACTCTTTTTCGCGATCTCATCTCTGTTCCGCCACCGCCGCCGCTTCCAAGATCGGGAGCACCAGGAGAACTCTTCCCGGCACCCTGCGGGAGGGGAGGATCACCACCGGGAGCTTCTCCACCATCATGGACGCCTCCCGGATGAGTTGTGAGTAGTCTCCCTTGGACCATGGGTCCATGACCAGTAGCTATGTGATGTTCTCCACCCGTTCTTGTGCTTCACTAATTAGTCCTCGTGAGCTGCCCTACATGATCGAGGCACATATGTAATCCTTATGTTGTTGCTATGATGAGTTTGCTGGGATCCGATGGATTATGAGATTATGTTTAGATTGTGTTTGAGTAATATATTTGATTCACCTCTTTTATATTTATGTTCGTAAGTAATTCCTGCATGTTCTCCGTTGTTATTTATTGCTTTGTCCAAGTAGTAGGTAGTGACTCCAAGAGGGAACGTTATGCTTGATTGTGGGTTCATGCCCCTTGATCACTAGCTTGAGTGACAGAAACATGAGTCTAGGGGATGTGCTGTTGCCACAAGGGGGAAAACAACGGTGCTTGTGCCCGCGGGTGCAAGGATTGTTTACTTTACGCAAAGTTATTTTAATGCAGTTGTCTGTTGCTTTGAGTTTACACTATGGGTGGGACTCGCAACTTAATACCAGCGAGATGTTCTGGATAGATATCTCAAGGTGGATGATTAGTAGTAGATGCAGATGGATTTCGGTCTACTTACCTCGGCGTACCGCCCATGCTTTGAACCTCTACCTTTCTTGCAACTTAGTCAGCATTGGTTTGCGCACATGGTCTTGTCAATTGCCCAGCTGTAATTTGTTTACCTCACATAGCTGTTTTATCGTCTTTTGGGAGAGAGACATCACTAGTGAACATCATGAGACTCCGGTCCATATTACCATCATTGATCACATCCGCTATTTACTTTCCGCTTTTTATTTACTATTGCAATTATATCTATCACTACTATCACTTGCGTTTGATCCTTTGTAAACTACAAGGCCGGAGGGATTGACAACCTCTCTGTACTCGTTGGGAGCAAAGTTATTTGTATCTATGTGCAGGTCCACGTTGATTGCTAATATCTGGCGCCGTTAGCAGTTGACACCTTCTTGTTGAAACTGGGAGTTTCAGGGAAATCGATCCTTGGTATTGCCAAGGGAAAACTTCCACTACACTGCATCTCAAACCTTCCACTTGGGGTAACCAACGAGGGGCGAGAAGCCATCAAGCAAAGTTTTCTGGCGCCGTTGCCGGGGACTCCACTCTTCAGGATAGGGGAGTTACACGCTATCTTTTACCTTTGCTTTTAGTCTTGTTAGTTTACCTTTCAGTTTTTGCTTTAGTATCTTTTATCGAAAAATCATAAAAAATATATTTTAATTATTTGCTGGTAGTCCTTTCTGTTTAGTCAAGCATGTTAGGATTTGGTGCTTTGAGGGAATCAGAAGTCCTAGATTTCCATCAAAGGGATGGAGAAAATATGAAGAAGGCATGGGACAGAATTTCTGATGCACATAGGAGAATTATGCCTTGGATACCTATAAAAATTGTGCTTAGAAATTTTTACCATGGTCTTTTTAAATGGTATAAACACTCTCTTGATATTATAGCTGAAGGAGATTTCCTAGAGTGTGATGAAGCTAGAGCTCTTGAAATTATACATGGTCTATCTAGTTACTTTGTTTATGATCATAATTTTGATACTATCATAGATAGACTTGCTACTATTGAGAAAAGAATGGATGCTCTAGACTTGATGAAGGTAGAGAAACCCAAACCCAATAAGAGAGATATTTTGGAAATAGACAATGATT
Organism: Secale cereale; assembly: GCA_902687465.1. NCBI lineage: Eukaryota > Viridiplantae > Streptophyta > Magnoliopsida > Poales > Poaceae > Secale > Secale cereale. Next base: position 213,315,904 of record LR738715.1, read on the forward strand.
GGGAGCCTTTGGTTAGGATTAGTATCTCTAATCAAGACTTCCTTGCTTATTGTGATATTGGATCTATGGTTTCTACTATGCCAAAAATTGTTCATGATTCTTTAAAATTTAACATGGATAGATTATCATCTTATCATGAACACACTAATGGAGATATTTCTGAAATCCAGGGAAGAATAAAAGACGTGCCAGTTAAATTCCTTAAAGGGATTACAATGGTTTATTTCTTCATCATGGAGCCAAACCAAGGAAATATAGTGCTTGGAAGGGACTTCCTCCGAGCGGTAAAAGGCTTCATCGATATAGGTAAGGGACAAATCCGCTTACGCGGAAAGGCAAAAGGTGTGTACCCCTTTCCTAGAAGGAACAAGAGTGAACTTGTTGAGGAACCATTTGAAGCAATTTATAACTCCGATTATTATGATGGTTATTGATTCCTCTATGCATTATGCCTAGCTTAAAGGCATAAAAGAAAGCGCTTTTGGGAGGCAGCCCACATGAATAAAATTTTATTTTGCTTTTGTTGTGTCTTGATGTTGTTACTACAGTAGCATCATCATTGTATCTTTACTTTTCAACTTTGTGCCAAGTGTAGCCTCTGATTGCAAGAAAGTTCAAAAGTTGTGACGTGCTGTCCAGGAAACAGATTCTGTCCTTGGATAGGAAAATTCGTATAAAATCACCAAATCATCTTTTTGGTCTGAATTTGTTCGACGGCGTGCTCTATATAATTGTCTTTCGTGCCTCTGTTCTGAGTTTTTTGATTAGAGTTGCAGAAGTGCCCCGAAAAAATCATTTACTACCTGTTGTTCTGTTTTTCACAGATTCTGTCCTGTTTTGCCTTTCCTTCATTTTGCAAACCTAGAGCTTGCTTTTTCTTTGCAAAAACCTTTTGGCAATCTTGAGAAACAGTAGACCTTCAAGAATATCTTTATTTCCAGCAAGGAACAATTATTTTATTATGGGTACTAACCTCGCTAATCAGATTATGATGAGTTATGTATGAAGGGAGTTTTCAAGTGTGCGAGGGAAGATGATAAAAAGATTCAGGAGTGTCAAACGCTCAAGCTTGGGGATGCCCCCGTGCATCCCCTTCTCCATCAACATTATCAGTTCATCTTTCGTTCCACTATATTTTTATCACTTCATGTGCTATGTGCTATGCTTGGAGCGTCTTGCTCTTAGTTTCCTTTTTAGTTTTCGTTAGCTTTTCATAACGAGTCGGAACTCAGCTTTCTTTATGTGGGAGAGAAACACGCTCCACTTCTACCTAGAACATAACATAGAATTTTCATGTCTATCCTTGCTGTGTGTGTTCTTTGTCTTTTAATAGCTACTATCATGCTTAGCTCTTAACTTTCATGCTTATCTTTTTTTTAAAGAGCTTTCGTTTAGTTGGTTGCTTGAACTCTCTTTATTATCATGCTTATCTTATTAAGAGAGTTTGCTTCCGTTGCATTGGTTGGTATGTCTATGATAAAGATGCTACGTGCATAATGGTGCTTAGTAGTTCATGTTTTCTTATGGTTGGTCTTAAATAGCCGGGGGATTCCCAATGTGTTATTGGAATACCAACATGATTTGTTTGCCTATGATGTGGTATGGTTTAGTAATATCTTCCTTCAGAGAATTTACTTTGATTGACTTGGTGTATGCTCACGCATATTTAAGACTGTAAAGAAAGTCTGTCAAGCCTTGATGATCTTTTGTTTCTGAGTAGCGATATAACTTCCATGCCTGATTCAATGTTGCTTTGTAGCTCTGCATGATTATGACCGTCATTGCTCTCTTAGTTGGTCGCTCCCAGTCTTTTGCTAACCTCCACCTGTACTAAGCGGACTGACTGCTTGTGCATCCACATTCTTTTAAACCAGTTATGCCATATGAGTCCACCATACCTTCCTACATGGTATTTACCTGCCATTCCTAACGGAGACTTGCATTTACCATCTCGAAATTATTCAAAGAAAAAGCATTCCTATTTTGTGCCTCTGTTGTAAGTCCATGAGGAAGTAGTAGTTAATTCATAATCTTTTTAAGTTGGACAAGCTTCACCCCGGGATTGCATGTATAATGTGCAAACCCATAATACGAGAAGGAACTGGCATTGAGTGCGCCCGACTCAAAATTAATATAACAAACAAACCCTCCTTCACGCTTTGTTCATGAGAAATCAGAAAACTTTGGCAGTGATAAACAAAGGAGATTAAGAGGATGTGATCGTCCTCATTCGGGAGTCGTTCCTCGAAACTTGTCCATCTCAAGAAGTGATTGAGTTGTCTGCTAGCATTCGTTGACGAAACATGCATGATCTAAAAAATTATTTTTACCTCTATTTTAAAACCAAGAGCTCTGGTACATGTTTTGTCTTTGTTTCCGACTACGGGTATTCAACCTTGCCAACAAAAGCCACGGTTCGAGAGTCTCCACCTTCTTTTAAAGCACCAACTACTGAGAGCATGATTGTCATTCTGAGGTTAATGTGCATTGTCCCAAAGTAGCATTGTCTTTTGCATGATTGTGATATCGTTTATTTTGAAATCATTGTATCTAGTCATCACTTAAAACTTGGAGGTGCCCCTGCATTTATGTTTTGCTTCACTAAAGGGGGCAAGCGAGATATCACTTTATCATATTTGCACACCATGTTCATTACAAATCTATTTGATGTTTCGGTATCATATTGTAAAACTTTCAGTTCTTTGTGATTTTCTCATGAGGCAACTTAATTACTATAGATTCATTGTCTCAGTAAGCTTTTGTCATGTGACTATGAAAAAGTCCTATATGGTTAATAGCATGTCACCACAGAAATTATTCTTGTTATCATTTACCTACTCGAGGACGAGCAGGAATTAAGCTTGAGGATGTTGATACGTCCAAAACGTATCTATAATTTATGCTTGCTCCATGCCTCTTTTGGGTGATATTGCTATGATATTTATACACTTCCATACACTTTTGATCATATTTGGACTAATCTATTAACTCAGTGCACCCCAGTGCCAGTTTCTGTTTTCGGCTGTTTTTGTATTTCAGGTTTTCCCATTACGAGAACTGCCAGAAAAATACCGGAAAAATTATATAAAAAATCAGCGTTCCAGAAGGTTCCCGGTAGCCAAAGTACAGCCGGGAGGGGCACCAGGGCTCCAGGCGCCTGGCGGCGCGGCCCCCATTGGCCGCGCCGGGGGGACGCTTGGGCCCCCCGAGCCTCGTCTGATGCCCCCCTTTGGCATATATTTATACCGTCTCCCGAAACCCTCGAGACGGGAACTCTTTTTCGCGATCTCATCTCTGTTCCGCCGCCGCCGCCGCTTCCAAGATCGGGAGCACCAGGAGAACTCTTCCCGGCACCCTGCCGGAGGGGAGGATCACCACCGGGAGCTTCTCCACCACCATGGACACCTCCCGGATGAGTTGTGAGTAGTCTCCCTTGGACCATGGGTCCATGACCAGTAGCTATGTGATGTTCTCCTCCCGTTCTTGTGCTTCACTAATTAGTCCTCGTGAGCTGCCCTACATGATCGAGGCACATATGTAATCCTTATGCTGTTGCTATGATGAGTTTGCTGGGATCCGATGGATTATGAGATTATGTTCAGATTGTGTTTGAGTAATATATTTGATTCACCTCTTTTATATTTATGTTCGTAAGTAATTCTTGCATGTTCTCCGTTGTTATTTATTGCTTTGGCCAAGTAGTAGGTAGTGACTCCAAGAGGGAACGTTATGCTTGATTGTGGGTTCATGCCCCTCGATGACTAGCTTGAGTGACAGAAACATGAGTCTAGGGGATGTGTTGTTGCCACAAGGGGGAAAACAACGGTGCTTGTGCCCACGGGTGCAAGGATTGTTTACTTTACGCAAAGTTCTTTTAATGCAGTTATCTGTTGCTTTGAGTTTACACTATGGGTGGGACTCACAACTTAATACCAGCGAGATGTTCTGGATAGATATCTCAAGGTGGATGATTAGTAGTAGATGCAGATGGATTTCGGTCTACTTACCTCGGCGTACCGCCCATGCTTTGAACCTCTACCTTTCTTGCAACTTAGTCAGCATTGGTTTGCGCACATGGTCCTGTCAATTGCCCAGCTGTAATTCGTTTACCTCACATGGCTGTTTTATCGTCTTTTGGGAGAGAGACATCACTAGTGAACATCATGAGACTCCGGTCCATATTACCATCATTGATCACATCCGCTATTTACTTTCCGCTTTTTATTTACTATTGCAATTATATCTATCACTACTATCACTTGCGTTTGATCCTTTGTAAACTACAAGGCCGGAGGGATTGACAACCTCTCTGTACTCGTTGGGAGCAAAGTTATTTGTATCTGTGTGCAGGTCCATGTTGATTGCTAATATCTGGCACCGTTAGCAGTTGACACCTTCTTGTTGAAACTGGGAGTCTCAGGGAAATCGATCCTTGGTATTGCCAAGGGAAAACTTCCGCTACACTGCATCTCAAACCTTCCACTTGGGGTAACCAACGAGGGGCGAGAAGACATCACTCGCCTGCGGCCCGACCTCAGGAGCTCGCTTGCTCCTGGCGCTCGAGCCTCAGGAGGAATGCTGGACCGAGGAATTCAAGTCATTGGTTTGTATAGCAGCTCACTATACTAGTGAAGAGATATCTCTCCCTAATAATAAAGCACGGATTGACTTTGTCGGGTTCACCGTCACAATACACTTTCTTCTCATGTCATAATACGCTTTTACAATTTGTATGGACAAAATCGTAATATAAATGAGATGGTACTAATTTAGGGTATGCACTAAAGATTTTCGTCAAATATGCACAGGCGAGCAGTTGAGTAAGAAAAAGAAACACACCCGTGTCGTGAGGGGGGCCCACGTCGGGGGTGGGCCACGGAGGAGAAGAAGGAGCGCCGGGGAGGTGGACGCTCCCGTGCTCCCATTCTCCCCCCGTCTCGCTCTGCCAAGAAAGGAAGGGCATGGCCCTGCGAGAGGCCGCGACGAGGCTCGCGTCCTCTAGCGTTTCGATTGGCAGGATGACGCGCCGCCAGGTGCCATTTATTTCTCTGACTCCCCCCTGCTGTCCCAGATCGCCAAGGCGGATAGACTGCAATGCCATCAGATCGAAAATGTCAATTCTGTCGCCGAAACCTCAAGACGCGCTGCACCCGTTCATGCAGTGCTCCTGGTCCTCTGTGGTATAGCGCACGGCGGTCACCTGCGTCCAACTGCCAATGCCGATGGACACACTTCGGTTTGACGTGATCTGGCTCGCTGCTGTCCTTACTGCTTCATCCCGGCTGCGTCAGCGATGGGCTATGTTAAACATCAGCGACGGGCTATGTTAAACTATGCTGATTATCTGCGAGCTTTGGCGTGAGCGAAACGCCCAAGGTTTGGAGACGTCCTTTGCCACATTGATCCGTTTGATCTTCGACGAGGTGTCGCTCTTGGAGATGACCGGAGTCCGGCACCTTTCCTTGCGACAGTATGCTTGGGCGTGGCATGAGTTTGCTCATAATTTTTTTTTGTCTTTTCATTCCCTTGGTTCCCTTTGTAACGCTTTGTACAGTTCTCCTTCTATAATGAAACAAGCAATCTCTCTTGTTGATCTTATAAAATTAAAATAAATGTGAGCATGGTCATAGAGACAGTAGAGCAGCAATATATTGGGTGAGGTTATGTAAGTCGAACTGGCTACTAGATGTTTCGTGAAGATAACTCAAATAAACATAGTAATACTTTATGTGAAAAGTTGTTAGCCATACATTGTGAAGGCTAACTTTTAGAAATAACATTATGTTTATAATTCCTCGCAAAAGAAACATTATGTTTATAATTCTCAATAAATATATCACTATTCAAGAGGAATATTTCTTCCTCTGTCCCTTCTTCTCCTCCGCATTCCTGTCATCTGTTCGTCACTTTTTTGCGCCAGTTCTCCAAGATCATTCCAGTTCTAACATCATCTCCTTCCTTCTCGAACCTGCATGAGCGGTCACCACAAGAACCTCCCTCTCGATCCATCTTTCCATTGCGGCCCTCTTCTAAATCCACAACAAAAGCAGTTTGCTCCATCGCCACCCCCTTGTGCCTGGCGCTGATGCTAGGAGTGTGATGAGTCGTCGTCCCATGCAAGCATGTACAATGTGTGTGTGTTGCGCTACGCAGAGTCACGTCTTAACCGGCGGCTGTCATTGACGCACTTCTCTCCTGCCCATCATCAGGCAGAAGCCCGCCTTGCTCGCCCAGGAAGGAGAAGGATAATCAACGATATGAATGAGGTATAATGTTGAAATAGAGGGTGTGAAAGCGTGGGAGGTCTTTATGCCTAGACAAGCGAGTGTAATATTGTTTTCCTCTCGTTGCAACGTACGGGCCTATTTCCTAGTAGTAATAAGGTGGTATATAAGATAGATGAGAATGACTATCGAGCGAACGTTCATTGATCGTGATACGAATATGCTCATGACTTTATTTTTGGTTGGTTAGCGGGGACTGAGCTAAGCGACATTAAGTAATGGAGTGCAGGTAAAAAATGTATGCCCAAAATGTGTATATAAAAATACAATAGTTTAATATGTTTACTAAATATTTTTTAATAGATTTACTTATTCTTATGTACTTCCTTCGTCTCAAAATCATGGACGTATTTGCAAACTATGTTAAAAAACGTTTTATGTTATGGAATAGAGGGAGTAAACGAGAATTAACAAAGTCTTATCTACTTGTAGGAGTTAGATGGTTAACCAAAAAGAAATCCCTATAAATCTTCGTATAAATCCAACTGTGTAAGAGCTAGACAAGACATAGTTATCCTCATCTATTTTCTTCATTCATAAATATAAATGTTTTTAGATATTTTAATACGAATTACATACGGAGCAAAATGAATGAATTTACACTTCATTTTAAAATATGTCTATATATGTTCATACGTATTTCTTATTGAATTCTCTGTAAAGGCTTATATTCAGAAAGTACTGTAAACGAGAGCTAGATGCTTTTTAAAATAAAGATCAACGCAATTTTCTGAAAAAAAGAAAAAGGATCAGCGCAAATATACTTTTCTTTAGCAAATCTAGTGCAGAGTCCAGAAGCTGCTGGTGTCTTCTCCACGACACCGGACCAAACCAATCCCGGCCCAACCAACGAACACAATCCGGTGACCTTGAGTCATTACGGGAAGACAATAGAATTCTCCAGAAGTTGCTTTCTCTTCTCCACCGTATTATCCCCAGCCCTCTATAAATTCTTCACCGTCCCGATCGACAGAAAGCCAAGAAAGTCAGAACAAAGCACCGATCAAAGAACAATCCCTCCCAAATCAATTGCTCACCCTTCCGCTTCCAACGCCAGCCAAATCGTCGATTCCTTTCGCTAGCAGCTCGAATCCCCACCGACAATGTCGCTGATCCGCCGCAGCAACGTGTTCGACCCCTTCTCCCTCGACTTCTTCGACCCATTCGAAGGCTTCCCCTTCGGCTCCGGCAGCAGCAACAGCAGCGGCAGCCTCGTCCCGCGCACCTCCTCTGACACGGCGGCCTTCGCGGGGGCGCGCATCGACTGGAAGGAGACGCCCGAGGCGCACGTGTTCAAGGCGGACGTGCCGGGGCTGAAGAAGGAGGAGGTAAAGGTGGAGGTGGAGGACGGCAACATCCTCCAGATCAGCGGCGAGCGGAACAAGGAGCAGGAGGAGAAGACGGACACCTGGCACCGGGTGGAGCGCAGCAGCGGCAAGTTCCTGCGCAGGTTCAGGCTCCCGGAGAACGCCAAGGCAGAGCAGGTGAAGGCGTCCATGGAGAACGGCGTGCTCACTGTCACCGTGCCCAAGGAGGAGGCCAACAAGCCCGAGGTTAAGTCCATCCAGATCTCCGGCTAGAGCGATGAAGTGGAGTGCAGAGCAGTGGTGTGGAGTCTCGCCCGGTCGTCGTGATGAACTAACATCAAGAGTCCGGCTGTCAGTGCGTGCGAATGGTCCGATGTTTTAGTCAGTGTTTTGAGTCACTCGCGTCTGTGTTTTGAGTCCAGTTTGTTCATCAGTCTGTATTCCATCAGTAGCAAGTGAGTAAATCCATTACCTTCTCTGCAAATTTGTGAATGGCCGTGCGGATATAATGTTCCTAACCCTCACACTCAAAGCAATTTCAACTCGGAATAAATAGTAAACATCACAATCACGCTGATTTTAGTGGGATGCGGACGAGCGGAGGCGGACGACGAGCAGCCAGTGGTCTCTTTTCCCGTCCGCATCAAGGCGCTGTTTGGATCGAAACCCACACGCGCGCCTTGCCATGTGTGCTACAGACTTATGGTTACGGACTGAAGTGCAGCTTTGTGATTGAGATTAGGACAGAAAGCGGGGCCACATGCGGAAATAGGGGGCCTAAGATTGGTTGAGTCCTCTTCCGTGAAAGCAATCCGTAGGAAGCCTGGAGTGTGTTGTGGGAGTGAGTTGTACTAGATGACTCGTTGCGCCAATGGCGCAAAGGGCGAGAGCAAGCCAAGCATTGAAAGAGTACACATAAAAATATTTTGAGACATATTGAAACATATGAAAGTAAAAAATTGATGCTGGCAGTGTCATGATTTTCTCTAACCAGTGTAAACATATATAAATAGTCAAATATTAGTGGAAGGGCAGTTGATTACATATATAGAACAAGTGATCAGAAGCTTCTTTTGACCACATTCTTTTAACCACAGAGACAGTAATGAGGTCTAAAGTGTACATGCAGTATCATACACGAATGGAAATCTAAAGGCCAAAAGGGCAAAGATATTGAATTGATTGATACGAAATAGAAGGTGGCTGCTGTTGGTTAGCACATATAGACTGAAGGTCACCAGAAATTATCTTGCGTACTCTTCAAGCTTTGCTCTGACTTCATGCCAATATAGCGTAACCTCTTCGTCAATTCTTCAATGCTTGGAGTAGCTACTACTTTAGTTCTTTCGATACAACATTTTTTACTCCTGTAGCAGCACCCCTAAGATTAGCAAGTTTCCAGCAAAAGGAACACATGAGAATCACATATATGTATCCTATATATGAAGAGAAACAAAAACCCAACAAGAAGATATAAAGAAACAGAGGTATCACGACTTTAATTGATATAAGAACAGAAGCTTGATTGCATATGGTTTCTTATTACTGTTTTGTTTTATGATTCATGCATGTATTTCCAGTCTAGATTGGTAGCTAACAGGGAATCACACTTCATTACCTCTTAAGCCAGTTTAGATACCTGTGACAGAGTGAAGCTAATCATTGGGAACCATGCAAGAGGAAAATAAATAAAGAGGACAGTAAATCCGATAGAAATACTAACAGTAGTTGAAACAAGAATTTATGAAAGTTGGTGTGACCACCCGGTCATCATCCTTTTCATGCCAGACAAGGACACGTGCATGTGGAAGACCTCTCTTTTTGAACTCTATGGTGTAGAGAACTGGAAAACAGGAGGGTAAATGAAAAACATGAAAAATATGAAACGCGGGTAAGAAAAACGAAGAAATGAGAAAAAAAATGCACTGGGCATTAGTACCAGCAACTACAATCCCAAACATCTTTCCAGTCTGGATCTTCTGTAGGTTCTCAAGCAGCTTCATGTGATATACTCGAAGAGCAATATCAGCCCCATTGACTATTTTTTGCCCAGGTTCAAGACTCTCAATTATTTCAGGCCACTTGGGATTACACATGAAGGTTGTGATTATGTCAGGCGAGGCTTGGACATGGGAAATAGTCATCGCGGCGTGGAAGTTTTCAGTTATACAGCGACGCCCACCGATATAGGATGATGGCATAATATTTTTCTTATGGACCTTGGCTTCATCAAGCTTACCAAGTCCAACAGCGTCAACAACAAGCTGGAGCTTTTTAGCGCTCATATCGCCCTGAAGCTTTTCAGAAAGGACCTTGAATGAGTAGTGAGAATATCAGAAGGTAGTAAATCACCAGTCAGCGTAGCAGCAACCAAATAACAAGATGAAGATGGTAGGGCAGCAAGAAACCTGTGGTAAATGGAGGCACATGTATCTTCTACATGCAGAAATGGCTGAAATGAAACAGGTTTTGCTATCTCAGGCACAGCAGATACTGTATCTGATCAACATAATCGAGGGGCACGGAATTTTCTTGGTAAGTGGATTTACCGAGGGGCACCGAAATATGCTGTAAACATGGGAAATCTCGAAATTTTGACCGGTAACCAGAACCTTGACATAATCTAATAAACAAGAACAACGGGAAAAATAATAAAACATTGTCTGAAAACGTAGGAAAATTGATAACCAGAGTGTTTTCTTTTTTTCTTAGGCAAAAACAGACGTGAATATGACTAAAAACTGTTACTTTTTCTATGTACGCGGAGGCAAAATCAAAGCAAGGTAAATAATAGGCTTTTGAACCTATATTTTTGGCTGCTGATAAGTGAAACCTGTGTGTATTTCTTTGTACCAAGCACACAAGTAAGACCAGAAAGAAAATAAAGGAAGAGGATCTTAGCAGGCCTTTTACAAAAACAAATCGACCTTCTTTGTGTTGAACATTAAATTCAGCTGGCAATTCTTAGCTTTGATTTCCTGGTGACTCCCTATCGTACGCGAAGAAGGCGAAAAAGAACCTAGAATGATGAATGGCGGCAGGGAATTAATTAACAGGAAGAAACATGATGTTTGCCTTCAGAGGTAAACCGATGAAGGAGAAGGGCTTTTAGATTAGCAAGCCCAGCAGTAAATAGAAGAACAGAGTTAGGAGAGTGTATCATTCATTCACTACATGAGGCAGGGCAAAGAGGGAGGAGGAAAGTAACATGATCTAAAATGGAAGATAAAGGTTGACTCGAGATAGAATTTGCGTGTTGCTCACCTTGGCATCTTGGTATCAGGTGTGCCCGTTGTCGCTTAACGTCTTGACCACTGTTCCTGCCACCTATCCCGGCTACTGCAGCATGCCTACTAATACATAATTATACAACTAAAAGTTATCGAACCATATAAACAAATCATCAAACAAGAAAGTGGTACTTTTGGACACTCTAAGTCGGGGGTTCATTCTGGACTAAGCAGAAGCTCCGAAGAACTCTTACAGAGCAAAGGAACACGACCAACAGCTATATACCTTGAAACTAAATAGTATGGTAAGAATCTAAAAGGGGTGGCAGTAGAGCAAAGAAAGATGAACATGTAAGAATAATTAACCATCTCGAGCAAGACATCAATATAACCAAATTCAAGAAGAAAAACAGTTATATGTCGCCAAGCAATATGCAAACGATAACAACCATTTTCCATTGAGGACCTGATTGTCATCTGCCTGTCCTGCATGTTAGAGAATTGGGGAACAGAAAATGAGACCACGACCTCCTTTATCTGAATTTGCAAAAAGAAATTGGCGCGTGGAAGCTCAGTTCCTTACCTGATTTTGCATCTCCTATCTGATACTATGTTGGTCTCTCTCACACAAGAGAAAGAACATAACGAGAAACCATGGCATCCCCTTCTTATATTGTAAAACCACCTACTAAACACATATTAACAATATTGCATGGTAAAAAATTCTCCAGGTGCAGTAGGGGAAATAGCAATGGTGACTATGAAGAAACATCAATGTGAAGCAACTCTTGAAGCCCACCAATATTTAGAAGTTTAGAACTGCTGAATCTGTAATCTAATAAATCATACAGTGAGTTACAACATAAGAAACATTTCTGATTGAGAGTGCAACAAAAGCTCACCTCAAAGCCTGATTTCTTTAATTTTACCATTTGACTTTCCTTCAAGTGAGCATATTGTTTTTTCAGCTTTCTTCTAACAGAGTATATGACATAGCCCTTCATGATATTCACAAGGAAAAAGATGGGACAATAAGCATTAAATTATGTTCAATAACTGCATGGTGAGTACTCTATTATTCAACAGAGCAGTACCTGGCTGGGTATAGTATGGTGAGTCTGAAATGGTCTGGCAGCAAGGTCATTCCATATTTCATATGCTTCTCCTGAAAAACAATGCTGCAATATAAGTGAACAAGGAAAAAACACAAGGACGAATGGTGAAATGATCTCCATACCCAAATGAAGAGCAACTAATTCAACTTCCATCTCAATTTAACTCATTCTACGATGGATCCGAAGCATCTCCTCAACATCATCCCTTATGCACGGAGGTACAAACACGGTTGGAGGCTTCAAATTGTAGAGGCCACGGGGACGCGCTTGAAACAGAAGCAACTGAACAACCATTGTACTCATTATCATTTTCACTGTTAGGAGCCTTTTCAAAGGCTTCTTTCAACAAAGAACTGGGAGAAAAGGTTTCCTCAAACAGTATATCACCAACATGCTTAGGTGAAAGTGTCAATCCTTCACAAGAATCAACCATATCGACTGAAGGGTAGAGCCGTTGCTCTCTGCACATGTAATTTCGGATCCATCAGTTGGCTTTCTGAAGTGTTTCCTCTGATTCTTGTTTTTCTTTTTTCTCTTCCTTCTTGTAGTATGCCTTGCATCCACCCTTGTCTTGGTAGAGGTATTGTCTGAGAAACCTGAATTGGATGTACTATTGAATGATGTGGATCTCTCTGCCAGCAGCCTTTGATTAGCTGAATATTTTCTGAGAGGTTCATCTGCCACACTAAAGAAAATAATTGATGGCGAGGAGGATGACGGGCCAAGTCTATCTTCTGGAGATGTAGGTTCAGATGAGGTTCAGATGAGGTGTGGAAGAACTCAATCGGTAAGATCCTCATGAAGATACACCGCCTGACAAAGCAGTAAGGAATCATGAGAAGCGACATACAATTACTCTTTTCTGGTAGTAGTTCAGAAATTACAGATGGGTGACAAAATTCTTGCAAAAAAGGTGCCGCTGTAATTGAACTTGTAGAAGAATGATATTAAGGAAAGAAGATATTTTGCCCATTCAGAAAGGAGAAATATATGGACACGGAAAAAAACATAACTAATACCTGGGTTGCTGCTGCTGTCTAGATTCAAGACGAGCTACATGACGCTCCTGAATATGTGTAGGAAAGAAAACATTATACAGTATACCAACAAAAGGAAGTTACTGCTTCTAGGAAAGAGAAAAGGGGGAAATAATTTGCATATGCATATGCATATATATATATATATGGCACATACAAATTGGAAATTGGTTGGGTTCTTCCTCTCTGATGAGTTAAACAGGGGCTTAATCTTCCTGTTGGCAGTGCCATCACTTGTACCATTGGCAAATCCATGTACAGTTATCATTTTGCATCAGTCCTGCTAGACATAGGAGAAACACATCAGAACCTCGAAAGGATGTGTAGTGATCCGTAAGAGTAAAGGCCCTCGTTTTTATGCCCGAAAAGTACCATCCAGCCATACATGAGCCAAACAACACTTTTTGTGGAAAATTTATTATACATAGATAGTCGAAATGGCAAACACAAGTGTGACCCGACGACTACAAGTGTGCGCTAATGGGTCAAACCATTTGACTGATGTTGAGTACATATTTGACCAAACAACAACTTGCAGCCCAAGATCCAGTCAAGGAGTGCTAGTTTGATCCCAACTTACAATATTAAAACCCTAACCAAACTTTAAAAATGTTTCCGAGAGGATGAAAGCATAATGGATTTGTTGATACAAATAATAAACAAACAGAAGAAGAAGAAGTTTCCAGGTGAAGCTGAGAAAGTAAAGCTAGTAGGCAGCAGCAACTCCAATCCAGCATCTGCCTGTTAGCGACGAGGTAAGCAAAAGTAGCACCCCGCATGAATCACGAGAAGCAAGCAATAAATCCGTGCGGCTGGAAGAGGCGAAGGTGGTGGGGATTCTAACAGATCAAAATAAAATAAAATTGGCATGCCTAACAAGGAACGAGATACGGATCACAGCACCCATCGCATTCGTCGAAGGTGGTGGGATTCGGATCGATTGCGAAGCACAAAACCTAACGTGGAGATTTAGAGCTGGCGCAGGAATCCGCAGGATCTGCCGCGCACGCATACGCCGCATCGAAGCAAAGCAATCTCCGGAGCAGGCGGAAAATTAATCGGAGCATGAGAGGCGAAAGTGAGGGAGGGAGAGGGATAGAGTAGCACGCACGGTGGCCGCCGCGGTAGTGGATGGCGGAGCTGCCACTCCGATCCCACTCTGGACGGATGGGTGGATCGATCGATGGAGGCCCACCGGGATCAGGTCGACGGCGTACCCATTCGCCTCCATGACCTTGCGCTACACCTGGGCGCGCGCGGCGGTTCTCCTCCTCGTCGGTGAGCGCCCGGTTGAGCACCGAGAGCAGCCCGCTCCACGCGCCCCCGCCGGGCCAGGAGACGGTGGATGTGGCCGCCTTGTTCGAGGCGAGCGTCAGGAAGCGGGAGGCCGTGCCGGCCGTGGTGGAGAGGAGGCGGCGGTGGGTGAGGCGGCCGTGAGGGACGGGCACGAGGAGGATGAGGCCGTGGCGGAGAGGAGCTGGTTGAGGAGGGAGGATGGAGAGAAAGAGGAGATATTTTCTCAGAGAGGGGCCAGGGGTCATTCTGGATTGGCTCGGCCGCGTTACCGCCGCTCCATCGCGCTCGCTATTCACAGATGACGTGGATGCAGCGGCGGGATTTGGCTGTGTCACTGTGTGCTCGCTGCACTATTCATAGCGACGTGGATAGCGTGAGCCTGCCTAGCACTTCTTCAGCATTTATATGTTCAATATGTCGGTTTGTATAGTGACGCGAACCTTTTTGGATAAAATAGGTGGAGCCAGTTGAGGTTGGCTGGGCATGCTGAAATATTGCATGCCATACGAGTAAATAGCATAAAACTATTAGTTTACATGTTAGGGTTCCAAAAAACTACCACTTTTTATTTTTTCTCATAAAGCTACCAAACGAGCGGTCCACTGTTTCAAAAAATCCAAATCCGCGGTGACTAGCGATTTAACCGTTTTCCTGACGGATTGGGCCCATATGTTAGGCCACTTGGCCACGCGCGCTCACGGCGCGACCGTTGACGGCCGTTAGGCAGGCTGGTTCGGTCGGAACCAGGGTAAATACAATACCCCACCTGCCCCCACTCCCTGCTCGCTCACTCCCCTGCCCGCTCTCTTCCCTGCTCCCACCCCCCCTGCTCGAGTAGCTCATGAGCTCGCCACCGCTTGTCGTCTTTGAGGTCGGTCGCCGTCGACCTCCTTGCCGCCATGCCTTCCTGGAACGACGAGGAAACGAGCTCGGAGGAGGAGTGCGAGGTCGTCAGCATGGACATGAGACTGATGGTAAGTTTTCCTTTGCTATCTAGGGTTAGGGTTAAATGCTAGTAGGCCCATGGATCTTGCTTAGTTTAGTGTTGTTGTTGTCTTTGTGGAGTTCTCTGTGATATGTTTCTTGATTAGTGAGGGTGGGGATTTAGCTAACCTAGGGTTCATCTCTGTACCGTGTTAGGGTTCATGCTGATTTGGAGATTTTGTCACTGTTTAGGGTTAATGAACAGTGCTAGTTGATTGTGGGATTCAGTGATGATTGAAACCATTGTTCTTTTGGTTGCAGGAGGAACCAGAAACCATTGTGGAGCCCCTTTTCTGTGGCCAACTTGAGCTTTCTGAACCCAAGTGCATTCTGCACCAAACGAGGCATGTTAAGCGTGTTGCTTTTGAAGGCACTTTAACTGGAAGGCGTTTCTATGGCTGCCTAGTCCAGGTTAGATATTGATGTTCACTGGCCTCACATGAAGTAACAGTTTGTTACTGATATGAAAGTCACTTATGGGTTTTTGTTATTTTGCAAACTTAATCATGGCATTGTAATAACTTATCATATCTTCATTGTAACAAAATTTCAAGTTAATCATGGCACTGAAATTAGCTAGTACTCCACTTGCACTAACTTATCACATTTACAAATGCAGGCAAATGGTGTGAATTGTGGTGTTGTAGAGTGGGTTGATGGGCCCTGGCCTCCAGTTCTTCAGAGATGTTTGTCCAAGCTATGGGAAATGTTCCATGACCAGAACTGTGGAAGGGTACTTGACAAGGAAAAGTTTGAGAAGGAGTTGGCCAAGGTTAACAGTGAACATGAAAGGGAGTTGGCCAAGCTTAAGATGAAAAATGACAAGCTTTGCATTGATTACACCAAGCTTGTTGATGATGTATCCAAGATGTTTGATTGGCAGGATGGTAGGGTGGCAAGAGGGTGTACCAGAAACAAGTGGAGGAGGAAGAACTTGAGAAGAAGAAAAAGGAGTTAGAGAAGAAAGCTATGTTAGAGGTGCAGATGGAAAATCTCATACTTGCAAAAGAGCAGAGGTGTATTTTGTAGAGCCAACCTGATATCATCAAGAACACCAGGAAGGCTATGAAGGATGTTGAAGTTGACAGAGATGTTCTTAAGAAGGAGAAGGAAAAGCTTGAGCTTGCTGTTGCTGAGCTGCTGAAAGATGGGTATGGCAGCAAGGAGAAGTTAGAGCAAATCAAGGCCATCATTAAGTCATGAAGTTGTTGTGATATGTTGGTGAAGTAAGTACATCCAATGCCTATATATAAGGATGTGTCCTAACAGTCTGAAGTTATTATAGGTGTATATTTTGGGGGAATGTGAAGTTAACCTATTGTTTGGCCATGCATTTGAACTCTAGTTTTTTATGTAAGAACCTTATTTCCTATGTTCTTAAGTAAGTTGTAATGGATCACCTATGCTATTAAGTGTTGTAATGGATCTCCTATGCCATTAAGTAGTGGAAATGGATCTCTTATGCTAGTAAGTAGTGGAAATGGATCTTCTATGCTATTAAGTGTTCAACTTCATCTTCTATCTTTTATATGTTATTTGTTAGCCTACATATATCATTTGTGTGGGTAATTGGGCTTAGTGGCCCACTAGTCTCTGACCAAATGCAACCCTAGGCCTACTAAAACCCAACCCCATCCACCTGTCAATATAAACCCCTCCCCACCCCCACCCTTTCCCAGTGACTCCACTAGCCGCCACCCAAAAGAAACCCTAGAGATGGATTCTGACATGGGAGATGTCACAGAGGAGGAGGGGAGGCTGTGGAGGTTAGGGCATCAGCAGCGCAGAGGAGGAGGAGTAGGAGGCGCAGGCAGAGGGCACTAGAGGCTGCCTAGGATGAGTAGCAACAGGAGTTCAACCGTCGACTCTCCGACAAGGTTCTGGAGAAATGCAACGATGAAGAACTGGAGCTGGTTAACACTGGTGGCAGGGGAAGGACATTCATGCAGATAATTAGCTGGGCAAGGATGAGGGCAGTCATGGCTCCCCATCCAGCTACTAGGGCCAAGTGGGTTCGTTTCTTCGAGCGTTGTGACTGATGAATCTATGTATCTGCCTTCCTATCTATCTTTCTATTTGTAAGTCTATTTGAGAGAGAGTTTTGGTAGTATTTGTGAGATTTTGATGACTATCTTTCTATCTATGTAACATTTGGATGTTTCTGAATAAATGTATGCATTTGGTCAGTGATGTATATCTCAATTTCTCTCAATCAGCACCATCAATTTGTCTGAATCGACAACACTTGGTCAGTGATGTATATAATGTACAGTACCATATAATGCACTTGGTCAGCAGCACCATCAATGTATCAAGTGTTGAATCCACATACAGATAAATTGAAGTTGCAGATAGATTGAAGTTGTAGACATGTGCAGAATCCACATACAATAGCATATTACAAACCAAATCAAATCCAACAATATCAAGTACTTAGTGAGCCAGTGTTATTACAAACCACTTCAGCTAGTTACCACTTGCATAAAAGTATGTTTTAGCCTCCCAGATGTCTTCCTGACCCTCTTTGACCCATCCTGCACAACACTTGTAGCAGATTGTCTAGGAGCAATGAAAGATACATTGCCAGCTCTATTGGCAGCAACTGACCTGGTGTTCTTTGCTGAAGAAGACCTTGATGACATGGTGTTCTTTGCCGGAGAAGACCTTGATCCTTTTCCAGAAATAGTTGTGCTCTTCTTCTTGGGAGGTGGCACTGGTGTTGCAGAAGAGGTGTTGGTCCTGCTCTTCTTGAGAGGTGGTGGTGCTGCTGTTGTAGCCTCTATGTTGGTGCTCCTCTTCTTCTTGGAGGCTGATGTTGTAGTTGGTGCTGCTACTGATGTGGAAGCAACCCTCTTCCTTGACCTAGAAGCTGTCTGTGTTGACTCATTTGTTGTTGCAGGTGCAGAGGCAGCAGGTACCCTTGGTGGCCTTTGTGTAGTTGCAGCCATTGAAGAACCAGCCTCAGAGTAGTTAGCTCTATTTTCCTACACAAGAATATTAGTTAGAACTATTTTCCTACAAATGAAATCAATGTAACAATGCAATGAATATAACAATGGATTGAATGGACATACCCGGTGCTTGTTCATCCTCATCTGGAACTTAGGTTTCAAAGGGTCACCACAATTGTTGATCATGTGCCCTTGCTTCTTGCAGTTGCTGCATGTCACTGTACCAATCCTAGAAGTATCCTTTTTAGCTGGCACCTCAAACAGGCCTTTCATCCTGGCAGTTTGTTTTTTACCTTTCTTTTCTCTAAAAACAGGTGGAGAAATATCATCACCAGGTGTATGAGGCCAATGGTCAGGACCTGGCACAGGGAATATTATGTGCTTATATATTTCACAATACATGGGTTTCTTGAAGAAAACAGAAACATAGTCTTCAGGGTGTATCTTCACTTTCTGCATTGCAGCAATGGCATGACTGTAGGGGACAACTGTCATGTGCCACCTCCTACAGTCACAGGTCTCATTGTTCAAATTAACACAATATGTGTTTTCGGATCTACTTGTAACCTGCCATATGCCTGGCCCTGCCATGTATGCTTCACAATATTTAGCCCACTTCTTCCCCTCTTCTAAAATCTCTGAATAAGTAGGTGTGATGTCCCATCTGCATGTCTTTGTCTTCTCTCTGATCTTCTGAAACTTAATCATCATCTTTGTTCTTATGCCCTCTAACATAGTCCTGATTGGCTTGTTCCTAACATCCAATATCATTCTATTGAAAACCTCACTAAGGTTGTTTACCACCAGGTCTGTTTTGCACACAGTGTCCATTTTATACCTAGCCCATGTATGCTTTGGTATCTGTGACAACCACTGCCAAGCTTCTAAGATTTCTTTCTTCCAATTTTCCATGCCTAAATCATGACCATGTTTAGTAAAGGAATATGCAGCCTGATCTAAATGTTTCTTGAGTTCCTCTCCTCTGGAACCAGCAGATTCAAAATTGGCATAAATATGATTAAGACAAAACCTTTGTGGAGAGTCAGGGAATACATCATCTATTGCATTCAACAATCCATGTTCAATGTAGTGTAATCTTAAGTGTTACTACTGAATAACATTTTACTAAAAGCAAATGTAAAGGCAAATGTAAAGACTAGGTTAAGAACAATATCTTCTGTCTGTCAGACATAATTGTGTATTTGCCAAACTTATTGCCAGTTCCAATGACTGTTCTCAACTGTGTGAGAAACCATGTCCAGCTGTCTGTATCTTCCTTATCAACAACACCAAAAGCTATTGGGAAGATGTTATTGTTGCCATCCCTCCCTATAGCTGGCAATATCTGCGGACCAGTGCTTAGCTTGATGAAGCAACCATCCAGACCTGCTAACATGATAACACGAGTGCCTAATTACATCAATGTTAAAAATTCATATACATTTCTGAATACTTACCTATAAATGGCCTGCATCCATTCAGAAAACCCTCCTTGCATGCAAACAAGCAGTAAAACATATAGTGAAACCTTGGGGTAGGAGCTGGGTTTTGTGGGTCCTCATGTGTTGTTACTATGCACCTACTGCCAGGGTTAGTATCTAGCACACACACTGCAGGTAGTCCCTTATTCTGTGATACTGGAGTTTGTGATTGTCGGGGTTTTGGGACGACATATGCCAAAGGATGGCTTATCATGCATGGGGTCAAAAGAACGTCGCCGGGCTCGGGAAGCGGGATTAGGCGATACTTAGGATGCCTATGAATCTTACCCAGGTTCGGGGCTCTCCGGGGAGATAACACCCCTAGTCCTGCTCTGCGGGGACTCCGCGTCATCACTGATAGCACTAGAGTAGCTATAGGATTGCTCCTTGAGCTGTGATGTCTAAAGGAAGAAGATGAACAAGGCTAGCTCACCTCCTCTCTCTCCTATCTAGGGCTCTTGTCTTGTGAACTTCTAATAGCCAACCTTCCAGCCCTCAACATGGAGAACCCTAGGGGGTTTATATAGGCCTACCCCCAGGGGTACAATGGTAATCTCGACGGCGTGGTCCCCAGCCGTCTGTGTCTTCTGGCACCGGCCTTGCCGCCTGTCTGCTGGGGCCCACCGCCTGCGGGGCCCTCGTGATTGTCTTTCACTTTGGGGGTGCTTTTGCTGACGACGGCCTCGTCAGGAAGGAGATGGCTACAGTGCCATCGTCCCTCGCCGTACGCTGCCGCCTTGCCCCGTCCCGTCATCTTGATGAGGCTCAGACTTCTAGGGCGGGGTGTGCCGTCTGCTACCAGACGGCCGTCTCCCCCGCCCGCCTGCCAGAGGCGGTTTGTTCTTGAGCTTGCTCGCTGACCGATGGGGCCAGCCGCCTGCTGGCCCCGCCGTCTGTGGGTAGTGGGATCGTGGCTTCCTCTGACCGTTGCTTGGTCACGAGCCTCGTGGCTACAGCGTCCCACCGCTTAGGAGATATTCCTAAAGTTCATGGTCACTGTAGCCACGTCCTTATAGATCTTCTAATGACATGTTCTCCTGTAGCCATGCCCCCGCCACGCCGGGCCCTCCTCAGCGTGTTCCCTGAGGGAGGAGTGCGGGGCCATCTGCTGGCTGGTGGTGCTCAGTCTTGCCGCCTGTTGGGTCCCTGCCGCCTGCTGGCAGTTGATACGTCCAAAACGTATCTATAATTTCTGCTTACTACATGCCTCTTTTGGGTGATATTGCTATGATATTTATACACTTCCAAACACTTTTGATCATATTTGGACTAACCTATTAACCCAGTGCACCCTAGTGCCAGTTTCTGTTTTCGGCTGTTTTTTGTATTTCAGGTTTTCCCATTACGAGAACTGCCAGAAAAATACCGGAAAAATTATATAAAAAATCAGCGTTCCAGAAGGTTCCCGGTAGCCAAAGTACAGCCGGGGGGGGGGGGGCACCAGGGCTCCAAGCGCCCTGGTGGCGCGGCCCCCCCTGGCCGCGCCGGGGGGCGCCTGGGCTCCCCGAGCCTCGTCTGATGCCCCCCTTTGGCATATATTTATACCGTCTCCCGAAACCCTCGAGACGGGAACTCTTTTTCGCGATCTCATCTCTGTTCCGCCGCCGCCGCCGCTTCCAAGATCGGGAGCACCAGGAGAACTCTTCCCGGCACCCTGCCGGAGGGGAGGATCACCACCGGGAGCTTCTCCACCACCATGGACGCCTCCCGGATGAGTTGTGAGTAGTCTCCCTTGGACCATGGGTCCATGACCAATAGCTATGTGATGTTCTCCTCCCGTTCTTGTGCTTCACTAATTAGTCCTCGTGAGCTGCCCTACATGATCGAGGCACATATGTAATCCTTATGCTGTTGCTATGATGAGTTTGCTGGGATCCGATGGATTATGAGATTATGTTCAGATTGTGTTTGAGTAATATATTTGATTCACCTCTTTTATATATATGTTTGTAAGTAATTCTTGCATGTTCTCCGTTGTTATTTATTGCTTTGGCCAAGTAGTAGGTAGTGACTCCAAGAGTGAACGTTATGCTTGATTGTGGGTTCATGCCCCTCGATGACTAATTTGAGTGACAGAAACATGAGTCTAGGGGATGTGTTGTTGCCACAAGGGGGAAAACAACGGTGCTTGTGCCCGCGGGTGCAAGGATTGTTTACTTTACGCAAAGTTCTTTTAATGCAGTTGTCTGTTGCTTTGAGTTTACACTATGGGTGGGACTCGCAACTTAATACCAGCGAGATGTTCTGGATAGATATCTCAAGGTGGATGATTAGTAGTAGATGCAGATGGATTTCGGTCTACTTACCTCGGCGTACCGCCCATGCTTTGAACCTCTACCTTTCTTGCAACTTAGTCAGCATTGGTTTGCGCACATGGTCCTGTCAATTGCCCACCTGTAATTCGTTTACCTCACATAGTTGTTTTATCGTCTTTTGGGAGAGAGACATCACTAGTGAACGTCATGGGACTCCGGTACATATTACCATCATTGATCAAATCCGCTATTTACTTTCCGCTTTTATTTACTATTGCAATTATATCTATCACTACTATCACTTGCGTTTGATCCTTTGTAAACTACAAGGCCGGAGGGATTGACAACCTCTCTGTACTCGTTGGGAGCAAAGTTATTTGTATCTGTGTGCAAGTCCACGTTGATTGCTAATATCTGGCGCCGTTAGCAGTTGACACCTTCTTGTTGAAACTGTGAGTCTCAGGGAAATCGATCCTTGGTATTGCCAAGGGAAAACTTCCGCTACACTGCATCTCAAACCTTCCACTTGGGGTAACCAACGAGGGGCGAGAAGCCATCAAGCAAAGTTTTCTGGCGCCGTTGCCGGGGACTCCACTCTTCAGGATAGGGGAGTTGCACGCTATCTTTTACCTTTGCTTTTTAGTCTTGTTAGTTTACCTTTCAGTTTTTGCTTTAGTATCTTTTATCGAAAATCACAAAAATAGTTATCTCATTCTTTAGTTGTCATTATGTCGGGTCCTTTTGTCATGACGAGGCAGAAGTTCTCACCTTCAAACAAAGAGGTGGGCAAAGTTTGAAAGATGCTTGGTATAGAATTAATGATTCTCAAAAAAGAGCCACCAAGAAGCAACCTACTACTATCATGCTTAGAAATTTTTATGTTGGAATAACTTCTTGGAATAGGTTTATTCTAGATACTGCTATCAATGGGAATTTCCTAGAAGCCCCAGTTTGGGAGTCTCTTAGTATTACTGAAAATCTTGTTGGGAATCCCCCTGTTGTTAGCATTCAAGAGGACATCACCCTAGCTCACATTATGAAAAAACTTGAAAAGATAGAGCTCGGGATGCCAAACATTAATAAGATAAATGAGTTGGATCAAAAGATCCAAGGGAATTTGAATAGGCTTGATAGCTCCATGCATAAAATTTCCAAAACTTTGGAGACCATCAAATCCCATGACTTGGACTCTTCTAGGATAGACAAGATTGAGGAAATATTTGATACTCTAGGAACTACTTTCTCCTCGATCAAAACCAAAAAGGTAGAAACTCCGGCAAAGAGGGAGCCTAAGTTCGTTCACGTTCCAAAGGCTCCCCGTTCTAAAAGTAATCCATCTATTGCCAAAGGGGTTGAAACTGTAAAAACTTTGGAAGAAACACCTCTCTTTGATGAATTTATAAATGAATCTTCCCTTGACTTTTATCCTTTTGGTCTTCTCCCTAGAAGTATCTCTATGAGGCCTTTATTTGAAAGTCCTCTTAAGACTAGTTGTATTATTGAAGAGCTTTTTGATGATCTTGATGATGGTTCAATTGATACAACTTGATCTCTATGCATTATGCCTAGCTTAAAGGCATAAAAGAAAGCGCTTTTGGGAGGCAACCCACATGAATAAAATTTTATTTTGCTTTTTTTGTGTCTTGATGTTGTTACTACAGTAGCATCATCATTGTATCTTTGCTTTTCAATTTTGTGCCAAGTGTAGCCTCTGATTGCAAGAAAGTTCAAAAGTTGTGACGTGCTGTCTAGGAAACAGATTCTGTCCTTGGATAGAAAAATTTGTATAAAATCACCAGATCATCTCTTTGGTATGAATTTTTTCGAAAGCGTGCTCTATATAATTGTCTTTCGTGCGTCTGTTCTGAGTTTTTTTATTAGAGTTGCAGAAGTGCCCCGAAAAAATCATTTACTACCTGTTGTTCTGTTTTTCACAGATTCTGTCCTGTTTTGCCTTTCCTTCATTTTGCAAACCTTGAGCTTGCTTTTTCTTTGCAAAAACCTTTTGGCAATCTTGAGAAACAGTAGACCTTCAAGAATATCTTTATTTCCAGCAAGGAACAATTATTTTATTATGGGTACTAACCTCGCTAATCAGATTATGATGAGTTATGTATGAAGGGAGTTTTCAAGTGTGCGAGGGAAGATGATAAAAAGATCCAGGAGTGTCAAACGCTCAAGCTTGGGGATGCCCCCATGCACCCCCAAGAAATATTCAAGGAGACTCAAGCGTCTAAGCTTGGGGATGCCCCCGTGCATCCCCTTCTCCATCAACATTATCAGTTCGTCTTTCGTTCCACTATATTTTAATCACTTCATGTGTTATGTGCTATGCTTGGAGCGTCTTGCTTTTAGTTTTCCTTTTTATTTTTCCTTAGCTTTTCATAACGAGTCGGAACTCAGCTTTCTTAATGTGGGAGAGAAACACGCTCCACTTCTACCTAGAACATAACATAGAATTTTCATGTCTATCCTTGTTGTGTGTGTTCTTTGTCTTTTAATAGCTACTATCATGCTTAGCTCTTAACTTTCATGCTTATCTTTTTTAAAGAGCTTTTGTTTAGTTGGTTGCTTGAACTCTCTTTATTTATCATGCTTATCTTATTAAGAGAGTTTGCTTCCGTTGCATTGGTTGGTATGTCTATGATAAAGATGCTACGTGCATAATGGTGCTTAGTAGTTCATGTTTTCTTATGGTTAGTCTCAAATAGCTGGGGGATTCCCAATGTGTTATTGGAATACCAACATGATTTGTTTGCCTATGATGTGGTATGGTTTAGTAATATATTCCTTCAGAGAATTTACTTTGATTGACTTGGCGTATGCTCATGCATATTTAAGACTGTAAAGAAAGTCTGTCAAGCCTTGATGATCTTTTGTTTCTGAGTAGCGATATAACTTCCATGCCTGATTCAATGTTGCTTTGTCGCTCTGCATGATTATGACCGTCATTGCTCTCTTAGTTGGTCGCTCCCAGTCTTTTGCTAACCTCCACCTGTACTAAGCAGACTGACTGCTTGTGCATCCACATTCTTTTAAACCAGTTATGCCATATGAGTCCACCATACCTTCCTACATGGTATTTACCTGCCATTCCTAACGGAGACTTGCATGTACCATCTCGAAATTATTCAAAGAAAAATGCATTCCAATTTTGTGCCTCTGTTGTAAGTCCATGAGGAAGTAGTAGTTAATTCATAATCTTTTTAAGATTGGACAAGCTTCACCCCGGGATTGCATGTATAATGTGCAAACCCATAATACGAGAAGGAACTGGCATTGAGTGCGCCCGACTCAAAATTAATATAACAAACAAACCCTCCTTCACGCTTTGTTCATGAGAAATCAGAAAACTTTGGCAGTGATAAACAAAGGAGATTAAGAGGATGTGATCGTCCTCATTCGGGAGCCGTTCCTCGAAACTTGTCCATCTCAAGAAGTGATTGAGTTGTCTGCTAGCATTCGTTTACGAAACATGCATGATCTAAAAAAAATTATTACCTCTGTTTTAAAACCAAGAGCTCTGGTACATGTTTTGTCTTTGTTTCCGACTACGGGTTTTCAACCTTGCCAACAAAAGCCACGGTTCGAGAGTCTCCACCTTCTTTTAAAGCACCAACTACTGCGAGCATGATTGTCATTCTGAGTGTAATGTGCATTGTCCCAAATTGCATTGTCTTTTGCATGATTGTGATATCGTTTATTTTGAAATCATTGTATCTAGTCATCACTTAAAACTTGGAGGTTCCCCTGCATTTATGTTTTGCTTCACTAAAGGGGGCAAGCGAGATATCACTTTATCATATTTGCACACCATGTTCATTACAAATCTATTTGATGTTTCAGTATCATATTGTAAAACTTTCAGTTCTTTGTGATTTTCTCATGAGGCAACTTAATTACTATAGATTCATTGTCTCAGTAAGCTTTTGTCATGTGACTATGAAAAAGTCCTATATGGTTAATAGCATGTCACCACAGGAATTATTCTTGTTATCATTTACCTACTCGAGGACGAGCAGGAATTAAGCTTGGGGATGTTGATACGTCCAAAACGTATCTATAATTTTTTCTTGCTCCATGCCTCTTTTGGGTGATATTGCTATGATATTTATACACTTCCATACACTTTTGATCATATTTGGACTAACCTATTAACTCAGTGCACCCCAGTGCCAGTTTCTGTTTTCGGCTGTTTTTGTATTTCAGGTTTTCCCATTAGGAGAACTGCCAGAAAAATACCGGAAAAATTATATAAAAAATCAGCGTTCCAGAAGGTTCCCGGTAGACAAAGTACAGCCGGGGGGGGGCACCAGGGCTCCAAGCGCCCTGGTGGCGCGGCCCGCCTGGCCGCGCCGGGGGGGCGCCTGGGCCCCCCGAGCCTCGTCTGATGCCCCCCTTTGGCATATATTTATACCGTCTCCCGAAACCCTCGAGACGGGAACTCTTTTTCGCGATCTCATCTCTGTTCCGCCGCCGCCACCGCTTCCAAGATCGGGAGCACCAGGAGAACTCTTCCCGGCACCCTGCCGGAGGGGAGGATCACCACCGGGAGCTTCTCCACCACCATGGACGCCTCCCGGATGAGTTGTGAGTAGTCTCCCTTGGACCATGGGTCCATGACCAGTAGCTATGTGATGTTCTCCTCCCGTTCTTGTGCTTCACTAATTAGTCCTCGTGAGCTGCCCTACATGATCGAGGCACATATGTAATCCTTATGCTGTTGCTATGATGAGTTTGCTGGGATCCGATGGATTATGAGATTATGTTCAGATTGTGTTTGAGTAATATATTTGATTCACCTCTTTTATATTTATGTTTGTAAGTAATTCTTGCATATTCTCCGTTGTTATTTATTGCTTTGGCCAAGTAGTAGGTAGTGACTCCAAGAGGGAACATTATGCTTGATTGTGGGTTCATGCCCCTCGATGACTAGTTTGAGTGACAGAAACATGAGTCTAGGGGATGTGTTGTTGCCACAAGGGGGAAAACAACGGTGCTTGTGCCCGCGGGTGCAAGGATTGTTTACTTTACGCAAAGTTCTTTTAATGCAGTTGTCTGTTGCTTTGAGTTTACACTATGGGTGGGACTCGCAACTTAATACCAGCGAGATGTTCTGGATAGATATCTCAAGGTGGATGATTAGTAGTAGATGCAGATGGATTTCGGTCTACTTACCTCGGCGTACCGCCCATGCTTTGAACCTCTACCTTTCTTGCAACTTAGTCAGCATTGGTTTGCGCACATGGTCCTGTCAATTGCCCACCTGTAATTCGTTTACCTCACATAGTTGTTTTATCGTCTTTTGGGAGAGAGACATCACTAGTGAACGTCATGGGACTCCGGTCCATATTACCATCATTGATCAAATCCGCTATTTACTTTCCGCTTTTATTTACTATTGCAATTATATCTATCACTACTATCACTTGCGTTTGATCCTTTGTAAACTACAAGGCCGGAGGGATTGACAACCTCTCTGTACTCGTTGGGAGCAAAGTTATTTGTATCTGTGTGCAGGTCCACGTTGATTGCTAATATCTGGCGCCGTTAGCAGTTAACACCTTCTTGTTGAAACTGGGAGTCTTAGGGAAATCGATCCTTGGTATTGCCAAGGGAAAACTTCTGCTACACTGCATCTCAAACCTTCCACTTGGGGTAACCAACGAGGGGCGAGAAGCCATCAGCAGTCGGCTCCTAGGGCAGGCCATCCTAGGAGGCGGCTCGAGGAGCAGATGGCCGTGGTAGACCAAGCGGCTGTTATTTGTCTTAAAATACAAGGGTAGGTGTCAGGGATATTACTAGCAGGAATAAACCGGCTAGGAAGATCCGGATTACGTTAACATAGTTATATTATCATAAGCCCAGTAGGTTATGAGTCAGAGGTTACGGCCCGTGGAGGCTTAGGGCCCATATGTAAAACTTACGGTTTATGAACCGTCATATCATGTAACTTGAGGTATAAGGTAGGAAGAACAGAGACCGAGGCGGACACGATTATGAACCGGCCTCGAGACTCTGTAAACCGGACCGGGCATCGCCTCCTATATAAAGGGACGACCCGACGACGGTTCAAGGACAAGCAACAACCCGTCGAGACACAGGCAAGCAATCCGCTCCTTGTTCATCGACCCCCAAGCAATACCAAACCAAACTAGACGTAGGCTTTTACCTTCGTCGAAGGGGCCGAACTAGTATAAACCCTCTGTGTTATTTGTGTGCTTTAACCTCTTCAAGCTAACCCGCGCGATGGCTCCACACCTAAGTCCTCTAAACCGGACATCTGCCGTGCTAATTCCACGACAGTTGGCGCCCACCGTGGGGCTATCGCACGATGGTTTCGAGTTCCTGAAGGGCAGCTTTGAAGGACTCAAGGGTTACGCGGTTGTCCGGATGACCAAGAGTCGCCGCGGCTGGATCTACATCGACGACGTAGGCTGGGGCCCCGAGGCCGATTCAATCGAATACGGATACCGGGTCCCGTTCGGTGGCATCCACGTCTTCATCGGCAAGATTGGTGAACCGGGACCTGAGCCGGACGTCTTCCCCAACATCGTCGAGCCGGCTCAGCGTGCGAGATCGGCCCAGATTCAGCCCGCCATGAAGCGTGTTTTCGTTGGAGCAGTACATGGAGTCCAAGCCGAGGACGGATCGGATTCTGGTGGCGAGACAGTTGTCTATTACGACGATGAATCTTCATCCGGGGAGACCGAATCTTTGTATCTGTTGCAGGACGGCCGATCCGGGGGTGTATCCGATGGTGACAGTATTCCGGACCCCTTTGATCCGCCAAACCGGGTGGCTGTCTTCATGGCCGGATCACAGTCTATGCAGCAGCCCACGGTGACTGGGGCGTTCACAGCAGAGGTAGCTGGTGCAGGGGCGAGCAGCCAAGCCCTCTCACCCTCTGACGCTTTATCCACCTTGGTCGAGGAGTTGATAGCACGCGCAATAGCAGAAGTAGCGCCTGCCAACAAGGCGCGGCATGATGCGGAGATTCTTCAGCTGAAGGGCCGGATTGAGCAAGCTAAACGAGATCTGGACGCAGAGAAAGCCATGATGGTTACAAGACAGTCCGAGCTGGATTCCCAAGCTTTCCGGCTCAGGATTGATCAGGCTTCTGCGCAGGAGGTAAGGAACAGAAGGCAGCAAACTCGTCTACCGCCGGTCTATGAGGCGATGAATCTCTTTGTCACACCAGGTGCGGGAGCCAGCAATAACCTAGAAGTAAACCGGGCAGGAGCCACAGGAGCAGGCGTGCCGGTTCAACAGCCGGTCGCAGAGCGAAATCGTCAGGTTGTGCCCACGCCGCACATCCCCACCCCTCCTGGCCATTATTCAAACCCGTTGGACAACATTGTCGCCGCCGCTTCACGACTGGCCGCTTTACCTATTGAGGGGACATCCCCCGTGGCAATGGAAGCGCGCTGGGCCAAGGAATTATACTAGGCGCTGGGATGAACCGGAAGTGTCTAGCAGCGAACGGAGATGTCACCGTCACAGGCAGGATAATCCGGCAGGAGTAGAGGGGCACGCCCAGGAGGCGATGAACCGGGCCAGACCGACCGCCCGCGAGGGTACCCGTCAAATGACGCCGGTTCACCCAACCACAGCAGAGACAGGAGTCACGACGAGTTCTTTTGGAGTACAGTGTCTTGTTCCCGCTTTACGAAGCGTAAGGTTACCCAAAGACTTCAAAGGTCCGCGCAAGGTGCCCAACTATACGGCAGACCTGGCTCCAGAGGCATGGATTGAGAGCTACGAGATGGCTATGGAGATGCTAGATGTGGATGAAGCGGCTTGCGCAAAGTATTTTACCATGATGCTTGAGGGTACAGCCCGGACATGGTTAAAGGGCCTACCACCTAACTCCATCGGATCATGGGGTGAGCTGCGTCGCCAGTTTATCAAAAAATTCAAAGATACGTGCAAGAAACCAATGTCAATAGTAGACTTAGCGGCATGTGTTCAAGGAGAACAGGAGCCTACGAGCACCTGGGTACGACGAGTGTCGGAAATCCTGCACTCTTCCAATAGCATCAATCCCAGTACGGCGATAGTGACACTGGAAAACAATTGCCGGTTTGAGTCTCTGAAGCTGAAGTTGGGACGGCTCAAGCGGGATTGTAATGACATGGGGACACTCATGAGCGCTCTGGTGAAGTATGGGGACTCTGATAACGCTAAGTACCCCGAGACAGATGGAGACAAGTCCGGGAAAGCAAACAAGGCTGGTAAACCGGTACAGGCTAATCCGACAGGAGCAAGTTTTAATGGTAAGCGAAAGGCAGAGGGCGGCTCTGATTTTGTGGCCAATGTTCAAGGAATTTTTCAGCGCCGCAAGGGTAGGCCACCTCCACGGAGCGGAGGAGGATCCGTCAATCTAGATCAATAGTTGAACGAGCCTTGCCCGAAACATAGCACGCCGGAACACCCAGCTAAACATACATGGGGGCAATGCCGGATCATGGTAGAGGCCATGAGACAAGCCAAAAACAACAATGGACCACCGGGCGGCGGCTCGAGTTCCGGTTTTCAAGGTCCGGGTCACCAGGGTAATGGGTCTGGATCAGGATATCATGGCGGCAACAATAACTACAACCAAGGCAACCACCAGCAGCATGGTCAAGGCGGTTATAACAACCAAGGCAACCACCAGCATGGTCAGGGTGGTTACAATAACCAAGGCAATCAGCAGCGTCAACAACAGCAGCAATCCGGATATCAGAGTAATCCGAAGGAGCTAAGTAGTGGACAGTATCATGTCTTTACTATGAGTTTGTGCAAAAGAGATCAAAAAAATCCTGAAGCGGGCGGTACACGCAGTTGAACCGGCAACACCACGTTTCCTGCGTTGGTCGGAACAACCCATTGTGTGGAGCAGAGAGGATCACCCGCCACGGATTGATAATCCGGGCCAATTGGCCTTAGTGGTGGCACCACAGGTGGGTGGCTACAAATTCACAAAAGTACTCATGGATGGCGGCAGTAGTATCAACATCTTGTATTACGAGACTTTTCGTCGTATGGGGTTGACGGACAAGAAGTTGAGACAGTCCAACACAGTGTTCCATGGAGTGGTGCCAGGTAAATCGGCTCACCCAGTTGGGAAAATTGATCTAGAGGTCACCTTTGGAGATGAGCAGGACTCCAGGTCAGAGCCAGTAACCTTTGAGGTTGTAAAGATCCGGAGCCCATATCATGCTCTGTTTGGAAGGCCGGTTTACGCCAAGTTCATGGCTAGACCGTGCTTTGTTTATCTACAGCTTAAGATGCCGGGTCACAAGGGAACCATCACGGTTCACGGAAGTCGCAAGATTGCATTGGAGTGCAAGGAAGGAGACGCAGCCTATGCAGAGGCAGTATGTGCTACAGAGGAGTTGAAGTTCTACAAAGACAACGTTGATCCGGCCGATATGTCCCCGTTAAAGAAGCCAACTACAGAGCATGATCCGGCGTTGAAGTTTAAATCGGTAGAGGAAACTAAGCAAGTTGACTTTGTGCCAGGCGACTCATCCAAGCAGTTTACTATCAGCGCTAACCTTGACCCCAAATAGGAAAGCACGCTCATCGAGTTCATCCGTGAGAACCGGGATATCTTTGCATGGAAACCTTCTGGCATGCCAGGTATACCGAGGAAACTCGCTGAGCACAGTCTTAATATTGATCCGAAGTTCAAACCGGTCAAACAGTATCTGTGCCGCTTCAACGAAGAAAGGCGCAAGGCTATAGGTGAGGAAGTGGCCAGGCTTTTGGCCGCATGGTTCATAGTTGAGGTGTTCCATCCGGAGTGGTTGGCTAATCCGGTTCTGGTGTTAAAGAAAAATAGAAAGTGGAAGATGTGTGTGGATTACATAGACCTAAACAAGGCTTGTCCAACTGATCCTTTTGCTCTCCCCCGCATTGATCAGATCATTGATGCTACGGCAGGATGTGAGCGGCTAAGTTTTTTGGATGCATATTCAGGGTATCACCAGATCAAGATGGCAGTTAAGGACCAGGAGAAGACAGCTTTCATAACTCCCTTTGGAGCCTTCTGCTATGTATCTATGCCCTTTGGGCTCAAAAGTGCCCAAGCAACTTACCAGCATTGCGTACAGAACTGTCTCAAGGGGCAGATCGGAAAAAATGTCCATGCTTATGTGGATGACATCGTTGTAAAGTCAAGGAAGGAGGAGACGCTGATAGAGGACCTAAAGGAAACCTTTGACAATCTCCGGGTTTATAAGATGATGCTTAATCCGGAGAAGTGCATTTTTGGTGTTCCAGCAGGCAAGCTCCTTGGGTTCTTAGTATCAAACAGAGGAATAGAGGCCAATCCTGTAATGCCCAGAAAACTCCGGAGAGAGGCCATGGCGCTCGCCGGGGCTTGGGGCGGCCATGGCGCGAGGTGGAAGAGGCGACCGAAGAGAGGCGCGGCGCTCGATGCTTGGCGCTGGAGGCTGGCGGATCGGGAGGCCTGCGTGGAGAGCTGCGGTGCTGAGGTCGATGGGGAGGGCGCGATGGCACTCGAGAGGCCTTGGCGCGGGGAGGGAGGCCACGGCGCTCGGGCCTTGCGAGGAAGGGAGCGGGGCGCTGCGGGAGATGGACGAGGGGACGGGATCGAGGGAGATGAGAGTTGGTCGAGGGGTCGATGGGGTTCGGCTGCGAGGGAGAGCGAACGAGGGGTGAGCGAGGGGGTGCGGCGGCGCTGGGAGGGAGAAGGGACGAGGGGAAAGGTCTATGTGGTCGCTAGCTAGGGTTAGCAGGCAAGCTCCTTGGGTTCTTAGTGCGTTTTTTTTCTTTTCTTGTTGGGCCAGCCTGCCGTTTCGGCCCGATGACCTTTTTTCCAGGATCTGCGATTTTAGTATTTTTTTCCAGAAAACTGTTGTTTTACAGAAAAGCCCCCCTAGTTCATTCATTTAATAACTCACAAACCCTGCTTCATATGTAAAAACTTTAGATATGTAATATGCTCAGAATTTTGTCTAGTTTCATAATATGCTACTTTCATCCATGATAAAAATTATTAAAATTGATGTTTGCATTGTTTTGCTTAAATAACATGTTAAAATGGTTTAATTCATAACTAAATAACCGTAGCTCCAAATTTAATAAACTTTATATGTAGGTGGGGTGGAAAAATGTGTAGATTAACATGGTGCACTTTGTTTTGCTGTTTAACAACTTTAAAATGTGGTAATAGTCAGAACAGTACCAAATTCATAAATATGCACATGAGGAGTTTCCGGAATTGTTGTTGTTATTTCCGGCCTCATTTAAAATGACTAAATAGGTAGTTTGTTTTGATTCACCTCTTGCCAGGTTAACAAACATTTAATCTTGTCTTGTAATTAAATGAGAGTCAATTAAATAATTATAATGTGGTGTTTCGTCAATATGCAACTCGTTGCATGTTGAGCTCCACTTAACTTGTAGTACTTGTTTGTGCACTTTGCCATGCCATGCATATTTAAACCGGACATGCATCATACTTGTTTGTGCATCATGCCATGGTTATGATATGTGTGTTTACCGTGCTGTTTGCTTCTTTCCAGTTGCTTCTCTTGTTAGCTTTGGTTTCGCTCCGGAGTTGTGAGGATCCGTTCGACTACTTCATGGAACCGTTCTTCCTCCTTGCGGAATCCCAAGCAAGATGATCATACCCTTGGATACCTTTACTACCATTGCCATGCTTAGTTGTCTCGATGCTATCGTTACATGTCGCGCTACCCATCTTTATGTCAGCCTCTCCTTGTTGCCATGAAACCTCTAACCTTGAAACCTTCCTAGTAAACCATTGTTTGGCTATGTTACCCATTTGCTCAGCCCCTCTTATAGCGTTGTTAGTTGCAGGTGAAGATGAAGATCGTTCCAGGAGGGAACTTGTTGTTGGAATATCACAATATCTATTATTATTATTAACACACCTATATACTGGGCATGGGTGGAAGGCTTGGCCTTTTGCTCGGTGTTTTGTTCCACTCATGCCACCTTAGGCGCCGATAAACCGGCATTATGTTCCTTGATTTTGCATTTCTTACACGATGGGTGGATGGGGACCCCTTGATAGTTCGATTTTGAATAAAACTCCTCCAGCAAGGCCCAACATTGGTTTTAATTTGCTCATAATAACAACTTAAATAATTAATTAATTGCATAGGGGGTCATGTCCTCGGGTTCTTAATTCTACATAACAGGGGGGGGCCAGTGCTGATGGTGTTGGTCCCAAACGGGGGTTATGTGGGGCCACCACGGGGAAACTCGAGGTTTGGTTTTACCTGTAGGATCGCCCATCCGGTTGTGGCCTGAGACGAGATACGCACGGCTACTATCAGGGTGTCGACACACCGGGAGGTCTTGCTGGACTTGTTTTACCATTGTCGAAATGTCTTGTGCACCGGTATGCCGAGCCTGATCGGATTTCCCTAAGATAAGGGGTGATGATATTATATTTATCACTTCAGCTAATCGTGAGAGCTTGTGATGGGCTAAGTTGGGACACCCCTGCAGGGTTATGATCTTTCGAAAGCCGTGCCCGCGGTTATGTGGCAGATTGGAATTTGTTAATGTCCGGTTGTAGAAAACTTGACAGAGGATCCGAAGTAAAACACACAACTGTGTGAGTAACCGTGACTGCCTCTTTTCACTTTGAGAAGAGAACACGGTGGGGTTATGTTTGACTCGTAGATAGTTCAGGATCTTTAGCGATCACTACTAGTTGCGACCGTTTGCGTAGATGCTCATCTTATTCTTGTACTCGTAAGTTAGCCACCATATATTGCTTAGCCGCTGCTGCAACCTCACCACTACCCTTCTCCATACCCATAAAGTTTTGCTAGTCTTGATACCCATGGTTATGGGATTGCTGAGTCCTCGTGGCTCACAGATACTACAACACCAGATGCAGGTTCAGCCGAGAATGAAGCAGGAGCTGGTTCAAGTACTTTACTGGGAGCTCGATGAAGAAAGTGGCCGTATGCTTGTGACGTTTTCGACGATCAGTAGTGGTTTCTACTAGGGGCGATTCGGACCTGTGGCTTTATGTTTTTGGTATCTTTCTTTTGGATCTTCGCCCGTAGTCGGGTTGTGATGTTTTGAATGATGTTTTGCTTATGTAATGTATTGTGTGAAGTGGCGAGTGTAAGCCAACTATCTCCTTTTGCAATTTCATCCCTATTTTTACATGAGTCGTGCAAAGATACCAAACTTGAGATCATTCCAGAGTGGGCTTATACCTTTAAGTCGTGCCTCGACACGTAGGAGGTATAGTCCCATCCTGGGCATTACAAATCCGGAGAAGATCAAGGCGATCACATCCTTGACTAAACCAACTTGTATCAATGATGTCCAGCGCATACCTGGCCGGATTACAGCGTTAAGCCGATTCATCAGCCGTTTGGGAGAAAAGGCAATTCCATTTTATCAGATGCTGAAAAAGACAGATCGGTTTATATGGAGTGATGCTGCAAACTCTGCGTTTGAGGATTTGAAGCAGCAATTAGCAGAACCGCCGGTTCTTGCTGCCCCTGTTGACAATGAGCCGCTACTATTATACGTGGCCGCCAATGCCCGTGCAGTTAGCATGGCAATTGTGGTGGAGCGCAAAGAAGCAGGCAAGGAATTTCCGATTCAGCGCCCGGTTTATTACGTCAGTGAGGTTCTAATTGAATCAAAGCAAAGGTACCCACACTGGCAGAAACTGGTGTATGGCGTGTTCATGGCAAACCGGAAGCTGAAGCACTACTTACAGGGCCACCCAATCACTGTTGTTAGCTCAGCTCCGTTGGGGGATATAATCCAGAACAGAGAAGCCACTGGCAGAGTAGCAAAGTGGGCCATTGAACTTAGCCCACACGGATTTAAGTATGTATCACGTACTGCTATCAAATCCCAAGCATTGGTAGATTTGATCAATGATTGGACAGAATTGCAAGCACCAGAGGAGAAGCCGGATCATACATACTGGACTATTCACTTTGACGGTTCAAGGCAATTAGAAGGCTCGGGGGCTGGAGTTGTGTTAACTTCCCCACGAGGTGACAAGTTTTGTTATGTCCTCCGGCTAATGTTCCCTTGCACTAACAATGCGGCTGAATATGAAGCACTACTTCACGGGCTGCGGATGGCTAAGGAGATGAACTTGAGCCGGGTCAAGTGCTTTGGTGATTCAGACCTAGTGGCGCAACAGGTGTCCGGCAAGTGGGACTCTAAAGACCCTCTCATGGCCGCTTACAGGCGAGAAGTTGAAGAAGTAGCAGGATGTTTCAAAGGATAACAGGTGGATCATATAGACCGGCGAAAAAATGAAGCAGGCGATGCTCTAAGCCGGATGGGCTCTCAGCGTAAACCAGTGCCACCAAACACTTTTTTGGATGAATTACACTCCATTAGTTCATGTACCATCGGAGGAGGACTTGGCTATTCCTAATCCAGAGGCACAGCTCGTGGCAGCACTTCATGTTATTCCGGATTGGACAATCCCTTACTTAGCGTACCTGAGCCGAGGAGAGTTGCCAGATGATGAGGTTGAAGCTAGGCAGATAATCCAGCGATCCAAGTCTATGACCATTGTTAACGGAGAACTTCATCACCGCAGCGTTTCTGGAGCGTTTCAGCGTTGTGTATCATCGGAAGAAGGCAATGATATTCTTCGAGAGATACACGAAGGGGATTGTGGTCATCACGCCGGTTCAAAATCGCTGGTAGCCAAGGCTTTTCGTCACGGTTTCTACTGGTTAACAGCCCATGCTGATGCGGAGGATCTAGTCCGGAAGTGCGACGCGTGTCAGAAATTTTCACGTCGTGCTCTTGTTCCAGCACAGGAGCTACGGATGATTCCAATTACTTGGCCATTTGCGACTTGGGGGCTTGATAGGTTGGGCCTTTTAAACGATCTCAAGATCAAAAAACTCACCTGTTGGTGGCAGTGGGCAAATTTACAAAGTGGATTGAGGCAGAGCCTGTCAGTAAGTGTGATGCGGCAACAACGGTTAAATTTATCAAGAAGGTAATTTTCCGGTTTGGCTTTCCACACAGCATTATCAGTGATAATAGCACCAATCTATCTAAAGGAGAGATGGAAGAGTTTTGCCAAAGGGAACATATTCGCCTGGATGTGTCTTCAGTAGCTCACCCTCAATCCAATGGTCAAGCTGAAAGGGCCAACCAAGAGATTTTGTGAGGCATCAAGCCCCGGCTTATGACTCCCTTGCAAAGAACGCCAGGGTGCTGGGTCGAGGAGTTACCTTCGGTCCCCTGGAGCATCAACACTACGCCTAACAGGTCTACAGGTTATACGCCCTTCTTCATGGTGTATGGTGCTGAAGAGGTTCTTCCAAGTGATATCCGGCATGACTCACCACGGGTAGCAGCTTATGTTGAAGCGACCAATGAGCAAGCAAGACAGGACAGCTTAGACCGGCTGGATGAGGAGCGTGACATAGCAGCAGCACGATCTGCAATTTATCAGCAAGACTTGCGCAGATATCACAGCCGCCGGGTTAAGCCCAGGACGTTCCAGGAGGGGGACCTGGTACTCCGGCTCATCCAGGACCAGACGGATATGCACAAGTTATCCCCACCTTGGGAAGGACCCTTTGTGGTTAGCAAGAACCTACACAATGGCTCATACTACCTGCTGGACGTTCGAGAACACAAAGACTCACGGACAGCAGAGGAAGAGACGAAGAGGCCGTGGAACATTGCTCTTCTGCGGCCTTACTACACTTGAGCCATGAGCTCCGCTTCATGTATCCTGTATATATTATGATTAATAAATAAACCGGCACCCCCGGTAAACCGGGGGATCAGCCTTTTTTATTCAAAATAAGTGTCTTATGGGAGTCAATTCAGATGCTTTGATCAGTCTATTTTGCTATGCAGGACAATTCTATAAAGGGACCAACCAGGACTTGCCATTCAAGCGCAACTCTTTCATAGGTACCCTACCTCCACGGTCACTAGGGGGCTACGGATCACATTCGAATCCTCGCTTAATCGCTTCTGGTCCGGTTTATATGATCGTATTCGAATCATTGCTCCTTGTATTACATCCATTGATTGGCAAAATACGTTCTTGCTCCTTGGATTACATCCATTGATTGGCAAAAGAAATCATTGCTCCTTGGATTACATCCATTGATTGGCAAAATAAGTCCTTGCTCCTTGGATTACATCCATTGATTGGCAAAAGAAATCATTGCTCCTTGGATTACATCCATTGATTGGCAAAATAAGTCCTTGCTCCTTGGATTACATCCATTGATTGGAAAAGAAATCATTGCTCCTTGGATTACACCCATTGATTGGCAAAATGAATCATAGCTCCTTGGATCACGTCCATTGATTGGCAAAATGAATCATAGCTCCTTGGGTCACATCCATTGATTGACAAATATGGAGCCTCGCAGCTCGCAAAAAGCCTCGACTACATGGTCTTATTTGCATCAGTGTTTTGTGTTTTGTGTTTTTTCAAAGTTTTCTTTGATTATCCAAGTTTTTGGATCCGGAACTGGGCAACTTCAAAGTTGACCACATATCTACAAAAGTCTGGGTCATAGAACACCAGCATGATTTAAACCGGCGTCTATCATAGCCCGGAACAATCATTGGGCAAACGCCAAGTGGGCCAAGAGCCTAATCAGAATCTACACGTTCAATTATATCTACCGGATTAAGGGTGTCAAGCACACTTAGTTAAAGGTATGAAGTATTTTTGGGTATAAAACAGATACTCTTTCAATATATATGCCTATGGGAGCAATGTAATAGGTCCGGTGGTAAACCGCCAGGACATTTTCTTAGCATTGTCTATGCAGATACAGATAATATAAAGGATCAACCATAGCAGACAAAGGATTAAAATTGGCAGACGCCAAGTCAAGCTGCGACATACGGATTGAGACAGACAATGTTTCGAACTATCCTATTACAAGGTACTTGCAGGCCTGGACGGATTAAGGTTTTTGGCAGCAGATTTCAGCAGCTAAGAATCAAAACTGAGCGGTTTATGCTTCTTCTTCCTGCTGCGAAGGCTGAGGATCGGCTTGTTCCGGAACTTCTTCGTCTTCTTGAAGCGGCTGGAAGTCAGGAACGCGCCAGTCGATCTTGGATAGTGCACGGAAGTACATTTCCTCGGTAATAAGATCGGACGGATCAATATCTGGAGCGAAAGTATGGGCACGCACTGGCGGGATCAGATTCTCGGTATCGTAAACCGGCCGGTCCACCCGTTCATTTTCTAAGTCATATGCTGGATGATACCTGGTCAGGTCCGCTTCATCGGCAAGCTTGCTGGCAAGAGGGCGCATCTCCTTGGTCAAAGCACGGAGATCCTAGCCAGAGAAGGCAGATCCATCTTCCTTGTTGCTGGGTTACCCGTTCATAGCTTCCTCCGGATCAAAATCCGGAACCCATGCCTTGGCCCGAGTCAGTGCTACAAGAGAGCCGGCCCTTGCAGCAGATTTCTTCACTTCCACCAAGCGCACAGGCAGGATGGAGAGCTTCTCTAAGGTACCTTGGATAGTGGTTGGGGCCGCTTTCTGATGAGACATTGCACTTATAATCCTTTGATCGCCGGAATACAGCTGCTCCACCAAGGTATAAGAGGCCTTGAGCTTCTTTCGAACGTCATCTCCAAGATGAGTTATGCGCCGCCCTACATATGATTGTTAAAGTTAAACCGACACGGAACAAAGATTGCAGAGATGAAAACATATGCAAATTGAGTGCTCACCAAAGATAGGAGAGGTCATAAGTTCTATTTGCTGTCTTAAACCGGTCAGCTCTTGCGTCACCGGATTAAGGGCAGCTTCAGCATCCTTTGCTCTTTTCTCAAGAGCGTTCCTCTGCACCTCCCAGGCTGACCGCTCCGCTTCAAAGTCCTTTTTCAACTTTTCGGCAGTGGCGGCAGGGGACGATCCTGAGGTAGACGATGGGCACGATAACCCGACAGTGGGTTTTCCTTCAGGCGAGGTGTCTTTACAATAGAACCATGATTGGTTCCATTCCTTGGGGTGTGTATGGAGAGCAGCGTGAGGGAAGGTCACATCTCTTCTCTTCTGAATACTAACACCGCCCAACTCTTGATGCGGTCCGGCAGTAAACTCTGTCTGCCGGTTTAAATGGAAAAAGTCTCGGAACAAATCCACTGATGGTTCTTCTTGAAGGTATGCTTCCGAGAAGACTTGAAAATTACAGACATTGGATATAGAATTCGGACCTATATCTTGAGGATGAAGCTGAAAAGCGGCCAACACATCCCGGAAATTTTTTGAACCGGGAGGGCTAAAACCCCGGGCCATGTGATCAAAGAAAACAATGATCTCTCCTTCCTTAGGGGTAGGGGGCATTCATCTCCTGGGGCCCGCCAGTGCAGAACATTTTTAGGACCCAAAAGACCAATTGAAGCGGCCTTTGTTAAATGTTCTTCCGTAATGCGGGAAGGAGCCCAGTTGCAACAAACAAACTATTTGGCAGTCATCTCGACTAAAGGGAACGCTGAAAGATACAGTGTAAAATCCGGATTACTAAGTATTGAAGCATAAACCGGAGCGTAACATCAAATTATATCGACGGTTTAGACAAGGGACTAATGGCATTGACAACCCGGAAGCAGATGTGAAGCAAACTGCTACCGGTTTATGATAACAAAAAAGAGGAGGCTAAACCGTCGGGCTTACGACTAATTATTTACAAGAAGAACATATGATTGGTTAAACCGGTGAGTAACTTACAGATCTACAAGACGAAGAAACAGGTTTCTGCATAAAGCTAAAGTAAAAATGGATCTGAGATGTAAGAAAAAAAAGGAAATATATGCAAGTCTGATACAGGAAGAACCACGAAGGGTTTCTACAGACCAAATGAATCTAAGGTTTGAATCTAAGGTTCGAATCTAAGGTTTAAACCACGGAGCAGGAGCGCATTCAAAACGAATCCAAGGTTTGAATCTACTGCAAGTGTAACCTACATGGATGAACAACAAGCTTCGAGGTTTCACGGCGGAAGCCATGGAGGAACCCTAGATTGAGATCTACGGTGAGAAAGAAGGAGTACCTGAGAAAGAAGAAGACGGCGGCGGAGTGTTCTGGACACGGTTCAGGGTGATGCAGCGGCCTGGATTGACGACGGCGACGCGCTCGAAGAACGGCGACAGAGCTTCGGGCGACGGAGGAAGATGAAGTGCAGAAGGAAGAAAAAGAACAGGTCTCAGCGGTATTTATAAGCTGGTGAGGTGAAACGGCAAGCGCGGGAATCAAGGAGGTCAGAGATTGGATAAAGATTCCGTTGTCGCCTCGATCTTCGGGATAGCATTTAACAAAGGTAACAAACAGAGATGAGCAATAAATGCGGAGGTGATGTCACGACAGATTGAGATGATTTCTGGAGATGACGTCATAGCCGGTTTACAAAGCAGAGAAGTTACAGAGAAGAAATTTATGCAAAGACTTAGAAGACTGACATGAACAAGTTCAAATCAATCTGGGGCCTAATGTCAGGGATATTACTAGCAGGAATAAACCGGCTAGGAAGATCCGGATTACGTTAACATAGTTATATTATCATAAGCCCAGTAGGTTATGAGTCAGAGGTTACGGCCCGTGGAGGCTTAGGGCCTATATGTAAAACTTACGGTTTATGAACCGTCATATCATGTAACTTGAGGTATAAGGTAGGAACAATAGAGACCGAGGCGGACATGATTATGAACCGGCCTCGGGACTCTCTAAACCGGACCGAGCGTCGCCTCCTATATAAAGGGACGACCCGACGACGGTTCAAGGACAAGCAACAACCCATCGAGACACAGGCAAGCAATCCGCTCCTTGTTCATCGACGCCCAAGCAATACCAAACCAAACTAGACGTAGGCTTTTACCTTCATCGAAGGGGCCGAACTAGTATAAACCCTCTGTGTTCTTTGTGTGCTTTAACCTCTTCAAGCTAACCCGCGCGATGGCTCCACACCTAAGTCCTCTAAACCGGACATCTGCCATGCTAATTCCACGACAGTAGGCGCTGAGGGTACCCATGGTCAATATCTCCGACAGTACTCCCCAAAGCTGGTGGAACTCCAATGCGGATGCTGGAGATGCTGAGGGGTTCCAGCAGCTTCTCCCCTCAGGCTTGCTTATCGTCTGTCTCTTTGTCTGCTTAAGCAGTCCGCCTGCCGCCGGCCAGCTCTGCGCTGCAGGAGCCGGCCTCTGGCAGCCGTATCGTCGTCTCGGAATCTTTGGCGAGAAGGCGCCGCCTGGTCAGCGG
Organism: Secale cereale; assembly: GCA_902687465.1. Classification (NCBI taxonomy): domain Eukaryota; kingdom Viridiplantae; phylum Streptophyta; class Magnoliopsida; order Poales; family Poaceae; genus Secale; species Secale cereale. Next base: position 213,358,087 of record LR738715.1, read on the forward strand.
GCAGTCGAACAGACCCACGGACCGTTGGCAGCGCCCATGCATCATCGCCCTGTCGCGTCGGCCTGCCAGCCCACGCGCGTGACAGGACATAAAAGTGGGCTGGGGCCCGCCACTAAGGTCCTCGGACCCCGCGCGGATCCACAGTGGTAGGGGTAATCGATTACCCTCCCACATGCATTAAATGCGCGCGGATTAGGTGCGAGAAAATCGGGGGTCGTGCGGGACGTGGGGTGGTTAGGCCCACGCCCGCCCCTCGCCTTCGTCGCCAGGGCCTATATATAGGCCGGGCGAAAGGGCTGACGCTGCTCTCGCGCTCACTCTCCCCCGTCCTTCATCTTCTTCCTCGCTTCCCCTTGCCGCAGTCACAGCGAACCACTGCCCGAGCCATGGCTGCTCCAGCGCCTACCTGACACCACGGCCAATGGGACGACAATGAAGTCGTGCAAGAGCAAGTGGACGTTCTTCGGCGGGCGCGGAAGCTGCCGCCGGCCGACAGGGTCGCCGTGCGCCTGGCGCCGGCGGTGGAAATCAGACCGGCCCCGCAACAAGGCGAGCGGGTCGTCTTCCGCTCGCACATTCCGTGCGGGTTTGGCCTGCCGGCGAGCGGCTTCTTCCGCTCGTTCCTCGACTTCTTCCACATCCAACCGCACCACCTCACGCCAAACACGATAACCACCATTTCTTCCTTCGTCGTCCTTTGCGAGGCCTATCTTGGCATCCTCCCCACCGTCGAGCTCTAGACGGAGCTCTTCTATGTGAAGTTGGGCACTGTCGTCCAGAGCGTGGCCGCTCAGTGCGGAGGATGCATCGCCGTGAAGCGCACCGAGGCGAGAAACTTCTTCCCGGCGCCGAAACTGGTTGGATCGGTGAAGAAGTGGCAGAAGACGTATTTTTACGTCTCCAACGTCGACCCCGAGGAAGACTTCATCTACCTGCCAGAGTGGGTGCCGGGGCCGCCTGCTGAGCCCCGGGACTCCTGGAGGACCCGGCCCGTTGCCCTGACAGAAGGCGCCTCCGTCGCTGTGCGTCGTCTTCGGGAGTTGAGAGACGACAAAGGCCTGGAGTTCGCGGATCTGCTTCTGACGTTCGCCGAGCGCTGGGTGCTGCCGCTGCAGCGTCGGCCCCACCTCATCTATGATATGAGCGGGCACCGGGATCCCAGTCGGACCTGCACCAAGCCCCTGCCGCACGGGGAAGTGGCTCGGCTGGTGAACCACATCTCCAGCTGCCAGGTCTCCGACACCGGCTGTGCCTTCAGCAAGGCTCCGTACAGCCGCAACAACCAGCCGCCCGCAATAAGTTTTCGTCCTTCTATTTTCTTTCTTCTTTGCCCGGCTGCTGTAGCCGTCTGGTGCTGACACCCCGCTCAGATCGTCCCAGGCCAGCCGGCGCCGGGCTCCAACCAACTGGGCCGCCCCCTCGAGCCGGATCGCTCCCAGAGCAATACGAGCGACCCCGATGTTGGGGCCGCCGCTGCCATGGAGGAGGAGGAGGTGACAGGCGGCGGAGACCAGCCGTCCGGCGCCCAGCCAGAAGGCGGCCTCGAGAACTGGCCGGACGACGATGAGGATATGGAGGAGGCACCCGTCCGCGCCAGCCAGCAGGCGGGGCCGTCTGGCACAGCCGGCGGCGAGAAACGGCGGTCCACGTCAGGTCCGACTGGTGCCCCGCCCAAGAAGCTTCGGCTGTCGACTGCCTCCACGAGGCGTCAGGAGGCAGCCGCCAGGGCAAACATGCCGAAGAAGGCCAAGGCCAGGCCAGTCGTGTCTGGGTAAGTATTCTTCATTCTTTCTTTGCGTCTTGTTCTTCTTTCACGGCTGATTCTTTCTTGATTCTTTGTTTTCTCTGGACGTCCGTTCAGCGCGCCGCTTTCCCTCTCGTGGGTGCCAGTGGGCTCCGTGGTAGGAGGCCCAGACGCCCCTCCCGTGCCCCCCCCCCCGCGTGGATACTGCTGCCGCGCTCCGGGAGGCGACATAGAGGAACGCCCGTGAGGCACGCGCGGAGCGCGAGGCCGCGGAGCGTGAGCGAGCGGCAGCCGCCGCCGCCGCCCAGGCGGAGGCCGAAGCCGTCAAGAAGGCTGAGGCAGACGCCGCCCGCGTCCGAGAGCGGGGGAAGGGCCCCCAGCAGCCAGCGGGCCACGCCGACCGCCCGGCGCCAAGGTCTCAGGAGCCGTCTGCCCAGGCGCCGACTGCTGACGAGCAGCCGGCTCCAGGCGATGGAGGTGACGAGTGCGTCAACTTGGAGACGCCGCCACCACCCCCTGCGCCGCCTGCTGGGGATCAGGGCAGCCGGCCGGTGGGAATGGAGGTGCCGCCGGTTGGGGGCGCGCTGGTGATTGGCCAGCAACCGGCCCCCCGAGGCCCAGCCCGCCGGCGCCTTGCGAGGGCGGTTTCCATGCCCAACTGGTGGAGGTCGGCGGGGCCAGCTCGTTCGCGCCGGAGAACGAGGCGACCAGCGCAGCGCCATCGAGCTGGAGATCCGGAGGAGGCGGCGCGTGGCTCGTCGCGTCGCGGGACTTCTTGGACCGCATGAACTCCCTGGGCAGCGTCGTACAAACGGCGATGCAGGAGTTCATCGCCACACGGTCCTCCGTTCGGGTAAGTGTGTTTCATTTCTGCTTTGTTTTTGTTCCTTCCATTTTCTCCATGGGGGCGCATCAGCGCACCCACTGGGTGTAGTCCCTGAGTTCCGAGCCGGCTGCTGAGCAGGCGGCTTGGAACTCCAAAGTGTTCACCCAGATCTGATCTTGCTTCTTGTTTCAGGAGTACCACAACCTCCACGTGGCCTCCTACAACGTGCATCGCCAGGAGCTGGCGCAGCTGAAGACTGCCCTGGCAGACAACCGAGGTGAGTGTCTCTTCTTCTCCTTGCGGGGGCGCGTCAGCGCACCCGCTGGGTGTAGTCCCCGAGTTCCAAGCCGGCTGCTGAGCAGGCGGCTTGGAACTCCAAGGTTATGTCTTCTGCTGCTGACCCTTGTTCTTGTTCTTTCTCTCCTGCCAGCAGTCGCAGCCAGCCTCCGCAGCCAGCTAGGCGAGGTCCAGATGAAGCTGGCCGCAAAGGAGCAGGAGCGTGTCCTCGCTGCCCAAGACTGCGATCGCCTAGCCAAGGAGCTGGCGGACCAGGCGGCGGCTCACAAGGTCGAGCTTGGCAAAATGTCTGACGTCGAGTCCCTTCTGCGGGCCAAATTCGAGACTGATCGCTCGAATTGGGCCGAGAAGGAGGCGGCTCTCCAAGAAGGCTATGTAGCCATTGGAGACATGGTTGATGGTGAGTCATCTACCCTCTTTTGTTCCCGCCATTTGCAGCAGCCATTTTGCTTCTCTTCCGATCCTTGTTCTAGTCTTTTCAGAGTTCTTCCCGGGTTACACTGTGGGTGCCACCCAGGCCATCGAGGTCGAGCGTGCTGCGAAGTGCCAAGCGGGCCGGGAAATCGCACCCAACGCGCCCAGGACCCTGGCCGAAGAGCTCCTTGCCATTCGGATGTGTCTTGTACCAGTCCGCCGTCTTCTTCGCCAGCTGCAGCGAGCTGGCGCCCAGATCCTAGCCGCCCTCTGGCCAGGTGTGCCAATGCCTCGCACCCCCAGCCGGACGACCGTCTGGCTGGAAGCGGCCTGCCAACGCTTCGAGGCCTGGAAAGGCTCCGCAGCAAGGGCCGGCGCGCGGACTGCCCTGGAGTTCGCCAAGAGCTGGTATCCTGGCCTGAGCCTGGAACAACTAGAGACATTCTGCACGGAGGCCCAGCCGGAGCTGGCTGCCGAGTATAAGGAGCTCGTCCAGCGTGCTGCCGCCCTCGCCGAATACGCCGATACCTTCCTCTTCATCCTGGAGTTGGATGACAGGGGCCATGTGGTGCCGCCTGGCAACTTCGGGCTGGACTTGGCGGCGTCGGAGGACTCGGAGGAGGAGATCGCCTCCAGCGACGGTGATGAGGAAGGGTAAGGCGACGACGAGGAGACCAGCTCCCAGGAGGCGGACCCAGCTGGCAGTCGCCAACCTGACCAGTCCTCAACAAGTGGGCCAGGAGTGACGGCTCCGCCTGCTGTAGGAGACAGCCAGACCGAGACCCGCCAGGCGGCCGCCCTAGAAGTCGGCTCTGTCGTGCCACCTGCCCAGCCTGCTACTCCTTAGGATTCTCATTTGTTTGTTCTGCCTTTCTGTAAGACTCGTAAGGTTAATCCGAACAATTCCACCCGCTGGGTGTATTTAGTAAGTTATTACTGCAAGGCGGCTCTTAAGGCCTTTTGGATGTAAATATTCTTTTTAATGCTGCATCGTTTATATGCAATTGTGTCGAGTCCTAGGATTAGCCTTGCCCTAGTTCCTTGTGGCGATTTTCTCCTTACCGACCCCTAGTACTGCCGTCCTGCCAGCCAGACAGCCACTCTGTGGTTCTGTGGCTGGGTCAAGGACTTGGCTATTTTCGGGGTGGGCAAGTGTCTCGCCTTCTAGAAGACGGTCTGGCCAAGCCTAGAACTGGCTGGCCGGCTGCTCGGCAGCCGGCAGTTTAGCTTTAAGGGCCGGCTGGACCTATGTCTTTTTTCCTTAGCCATTTTTCATGTGGGCACCGCTTCTTGCCTTTGGCTCCTGCCAGCCGGACAGCCGCGTTCTGCGAGTCTATGACTGGATACAGGAGAGGGCTCGGGTGCCATCACATTACTTGTCTAACTTTTTAAGGAGAATTCTCTAGACATAGGGCCAGGCGGCCAGTCCCCAGGCCGTCTGGTAGGCTTCGGTGCCGGACGAAGGAGTGAACAACAATCATTCACATGCATAATTCTTATCATATAGATAAAGGCTTGGGCAGTCCCCGAGAATCTCTCGGGGCTCCCACCGATTATCAAAATAACTTAGATAGCATGACACATACTGTCTTTCAGCTATAAAAGCGACAAAGAAGGTTTGCGTTCCATGGGCGCTCTGACTCGTTGCCTGAGTCGTCTCTCTTGCGCGCTCTTGGCTTCTGAGCGTCGATGAGGTAGTAGGCGTCGTTGCCCAGTACCTTGCTGACGATGAACGGTCCTTCCCAAGGAGCGAGAGCTTGTGCTGGCCGGCTGTTCGCTGGATCAGCCGGAGCACAAGGTCTCCCTCGCGGAAGAAGCGTGGCTTCACTGGCCGGCCGTGATAGCAGCGGAGAACCTGCTGGTAGATGGCGGAGCGGCTGAGTGCTACCAGCCGGGCCTCCTCCAGCAAATCCACGCCGTCTTCGCGTGCTTCTTTGGCTTAAGCTTCCGTGTACATGGTGACGCGAGGTGAGTCAAACTCAACGTCTGTTGGGATGACGGCCTCGGCCCTGTAGACGAGGAAGAAAGGTGTGAAGCCGGTGGATTTGTTCGGAGTGGTTCTGAGACTCCATAGGACACACGGCAGTTCTTCGATCCAGCAGCCGGTCGACCGCTCCAAAGGTTCGACCAGCCAGGGCTTGATGCCAGATAGGATAAGGCCGTTGGCGCGCTCGACTTGGCCGTTAGACTGTTGGTGGGAAACGGATGCTAAGTCCAGTCGGATGCCCTGAGTTGCACAAAAACGGGCAAGTGCGCCTTTGGCAAAATTTGTGCCGTTGTCGGTGATGATGCTGTGCGGTATACCATACCGGACTGTGATGTCTGCAATGAATGTCACAGTAGTTGGGCCATTGAGTTTCTTGATTGGCTTGGCTTCGATCCACTTGGTAAATTTATCTATTGCCACAAGCAAGTGTGTCAGGCCTCCTCTGGCAGTCTTGAAAGGTCCTACCATATCCAGGCCCCAGATGGCAAATGGCCAAGTGATCGGGATAGTCTTGAGTGCAGAAGCTGGCAAGTGTTGCTTGGAGCTAAAGCGTTGGCAGCCGTTGCACTTCTTCACCAAATCTTTGGCATCGTCCAAAGCAGTCGGCCAGAAAAAACCGTGGCGGAAAGCTTTGGCTACGAGAGATCTTGAGGCCGCGTGATGGCCGCACTCCCCTTGGTGAATGTCCTTCAGGATGGCCAGCCCTTTTGTTGCTTCTACACAGCGTTGGAAGACGCCCATCGCACTCCTTCTGACGAGCTCTTTGTTGACAATGGTGTAAGCTGAGGCTCGGCGTTGAACCTGACGCGCCAAAGTTTCTTCTGCTGGCAGCTCTCCTTTGAGCAGGAATGTGAGGATTGGCTGTGCCCAGGACGGTGTTGAGACTCCAGTTGCTTCGGCTAGAGAGACCAGGGTGGTTGGGCTGGGAGGTGGAGGGTTGGGCTGAGCCGCCCGCTGTGTCTCCAAAGTCCCCGAGCCGTCTGCTGGAGCCGGCGCCTCCTGGCCGTCTGCTGGAGCAGTCCCCGGGCCAGGAACTGGCGTGGCTGTAGGTGATCTGTCTGTTGGAGTTGGAGTGTCGTGGCCATCTGCTGGGGCAGTCTCTGGGCCAGCAACCGAGACCGCGAGGCCGCCTGCCCCGGGGTCGGCTGGAATGAAGATTGACTCCGACTCTTGTGAAGGCTTGATAGACGGTTTGCGCAGGCATTGGAGGGATACGCCGGCTGGTATTGCTTGGCAGGTGGAACCGATTCTCGCCAAGGTGTCTGCTTGCATGTTATCAGCTCGTGGCACATGGAGGAACTCGCAGCCATCAAAGTGTCCACTGATCTGCTGGACAAGGAAGCGGTAGCTTGCCATATTTGCATCCTTGGCGTCCCAGTCCCCAGACGACTGCTGGACTACCAGGTCTGAGTCACCGTAGCACAGCACTCGGCGGATGCCAATCTCCTTGGCCATCCGGAGCCCGTGGATAAGTGCCTCATATTCCGCCACATTGTTGGAGGCGGAAAAGTGGATTTGCAGAGTGTACTTGAGCTTATCTCCTTTGGGGGAGGTGAGGATGACGCCGGCTCCCAGGCCGGTGCGCAACTTTGACCCGTCAAAGTGCATCCGCCAATGGGTTGAGTCTGGCACGGGCGGAAGGTACTGGGTCTCGGCCCAATCGACGAGGAAGTCAGCCAGTGCTTGCGACTTGATGGTGGTGCGCGGCTGGTAGAAGATGGTGAAGGGGGGCAGCTCGATGGCCCACTTGGCCACTCTTCCTGAGGCATCTTTGTTCCCCATGATTTCAGCAAGCGGGGCTGTGCAGACGACCGTGACAGAATGCTCTTGGAAGTACTGCTTGAGTTTCTTGGCGGTGAAGTATACGCCGTAGCACATCTTCTGGTAATGGGAGTAATTCTGCTTGGACGCTGATAGCACTTTGCTCAAGTAGTAGACGGGCCGCTGGACGGGCAAGGCTCTACCGTCTTCTGGGCGCTCGACGACGATGACAGTGCTGACCACCCGGCTGGTGGCGGCAATGTAAAGGAACAATGATTCCTTGTCTGCTGGCGCCGCCAGGACAGGCGGGGCGGACAGCAGTCGCTTGAGCTGCCGGAAAGCTTCGTCCGCCTGGTCGTTCCACTCGAAGCAAGTGTTTTTCTTCATCAGTTGGTACAGGGGGAGTGCTTTTTCTCCCAGCCGGCTGCTGAAACGGCTGAGAGATGCCAGGCACCCCGTGAACCTCTGGACATCTCGCACACGGGTCGGTCGTTCCATCCTCTCGATGGCCTTGATCTTTGTAGGGTTGCACTCAATGCCGCGTTCGGACACCAGGAAGCCAAGGAGCTGGCCTGCTGGTACCCCGAAGACGCATTTCTCCGGATTTAGTTTAATCCGAAAGCGGCGCAGATTCTCAAATGTTTCTTGGAGATCCCCCAAAAGGGTTCCTCTCTTCTCCGTCTTCACCACAATATCATCCACGTAAACATGGGCATTCCTGCCAAGCTGCTTGAGGAGACACTTCTGCATGCAACGCTGAAAGGTGGCGCCGTCATTTCTCAAGCCAAACGTCATGGTCAGGTAGCAGAAGGCCCCAAACGGCGTGAGGAAGGCAGTCTTCAGACGGTCGGCTGGATCAAGCTTGATTTGGTGGTACCCCGAATAGGCGTCAAGGAAAGACAGCAGCTCGCATCCGGCTGTGGAGTCAATCACTTGATCTATTCGTGGTAGAGCGAATGGATCTTTGGGGCAAGCTTTGTTCAGGCTGGTGTAATCAATGCACATGCGCCATTTGTTGTTCTTCTTCAGCACGAGGACTGGATTCGCCAGCCACTCGGGATAAAAGACTTCCATGATGAAGCCAGCTGCTAGCAGGCGGGCGACCTCCTCCCCAACGACTCTTCTCTTCTCTTCTGACAGGCGGCGCAACGGATGCCTGACAGGCTTTGCGTCTTCTCTCACGTGCAGCTTGTGCTCGGCGAATTCCGTCGGAACTCCAGGCATGTCCTTGGGGGACCATGCAAAGATGTCCTGATTCTCATGGAGGAAATTGACGAGCTCGCTTTCCTATTTGCTGTCTAGGCTTGACCCTATGACAGCAAATCGCTCCGGGTGAGTTGGGTCCAAGGCGATCTTCTTTGTGTCCTTGGAGGGCTGGAACGAGCCTTGTGGCTCCGCCTCCTTGGGATCGGCTGGTATGGCTGGCTGCTCGCCAGCCATTGCCACCAGCCGCTCCAGACGGCGCTTCTCCTCAGCCACAACAAGGGTTTCTGCCAGGCGACTGCTGGCCGTTGCACATGCAATGGACTTCTCGTAGTCCCCGGTTATGGTGATTATTCCCTTGGGACCAGGCATCTTCATCTCGAGGTAGGCATAATGGGGGACTGCCATGAACTTTGCAAGAGCAGGCTGGCCCAAGATCACGTGATAGGGGCTTTCTAGGTTCACCACTTCAAACCAGATCGGCTCCCTCCGGAAATGCGTCTTGTCACCAAACAGGACATCGACCCTGGCCTTGCCGATTGGTGAACAAGAGAGGCCTGGCACAATGCCATGGAACACGGTCCTGGTGGGCTGAAGCTGCTTCTCTTTGATGCCCAATTTCTCCATGGTGTCTCGATACATGATGTTGATGTTGCTGCCGCCGTCTACCAGAGCCCGGGAGAAACGACAGGCCCGCCTATCAGTGGAGAGAGTAGCATCCAGGACCAAGGCATAGGCCCCTGGAGACGGCATGACAGCCGGGTGATCCTCTCAGCTCCAGCTGACAGGCCTTTCAGACCAGTGCATGAATTCTGGCCTCTTGACGGCAACAGTGTTGACTTCTCTGCGCTGCTGGCGCCGGCTGTGCCTATCGTCCGTCTGGCTGGTGAAGACAACGTAGGCTTCATTTTCTTCTAGGAATTCGTCCTGGATCTGGCCGCCAAAACGAGCAGCCGGCGGATTAGGAGGCGGGGCCGGTTGTCTAGCAGGCGGCAGGGGCAGGGCTTCTCCCCTCGCAATCCTTGTGAGCCAGTGACACTTTCGTGTGGTGTGGTTGGAGGGCTTCGCGCCACTGTGGAACTTGCAGGGGGCGTCCAAGGCTTGATCAAAGGAGAAGGCCGGTTGCCACGCCGGTTTGCCGCCCTTCTGGCGCTTGGGCCCTGCTTGAGCTTCTGGCTGCTGTCCGTCGACCGCTGCCACCAGCCGGCTGTTGGCAGCCGGCGCCTGGGCCTTGCGCTTCTGGTCGTTGGTCTGCTGGCGCCGGCTGGACTCCCCTGCCGGCGTCTTGGGAGTTGGAGGGGTCATCTTGCCAGAAGCATCTACTTGCATCTCGGTCTTCATGGAGGAGTCAGCGGTAGCGTACTTGTCCGCTATGCTTAGCAGCTCATCCAACGTGGCCGGCTCGTCGCACAGGAGCCGGTGTTTGAGCAGGGTGCCCTCTCTGCACCCGGCCATAAAGTACTCAATGGCTTGTACCTCGTGCACTCCCTCACAGGAGTTTCGCAGCTCCTCCCAACGCGTCAGATAGTCACGAGCCGACTCGTCCGGGCCTTGGACACACAGGGAGAGCTGACGCGGCTTGGGAGGACGCTTGTAGGTGCTGGTGAAGTTGTGGGTGAAGGCGTCGGTGAAGTCTAGCTAGCCGTTGATGCTGTTGGGCTTGAGAATGTTCATCCATGTCCGAGCCGTGCCCTGGAGCATGAGGGGTACATACTTCACCGCGACACGTTGATACGTCCAAAACGTATCTATAATTTCTGCTTGCTCCATGCCCTTTTTGTGTGATATTGCTATGATATTTATGCACTTCCATACACTTTTTGATCATATTTGGACTAACCTACTAATGGTTGCAAAAGTGCACAATGTTCTTGTTTTACACTTTATTGTGTAGGAATTACTTGGAAATTGACAAAAACGCAAAAGGAGTCGTATTGGAGTAGGACTCTGACTTTCCTGAAATCTGTCTGAGAACGTTTTTGAAAGATTGTCACGTTCCGGTCCGAAGACGACGTCAAACGGAAAAAGTCTAGTTGCGAAAGTTGTGGGGAATTTCGAGGCGATGCTTCTGGATATAAAATTCCTCCAAATCGAAGTCCGGACGGCCGAGTAAAGCCCGTTTTACTAAAGCCCAAAATCTGATGACGGGAATCCGAGAGTCTATATAAAGAGAGAAAACCTAGGTCACCAAGGGCCACGAATTTTCCTCCTCCCGAGCCGCCGTCTTGGAGGGGAGGACCAGCACCATTGCAGCACCATCCACAAGGAAGAAGGGGGGCCAAGGAGTCGCTGCCCCCTAGGGCCGCCGCCGCCCCGAGGGGCGCCGCCGCCCCCTAGGGCCGCCGCCGCCGCCTCCGTGGCTGCCGCCGGCCATCTCCTCTTCGCGGGGCTGCACCTCTCCATCAACACCATCATCAACCTCCTCCTCACCATGTCCATGTGTGAGTAGTCTTCTCCGGGGCCGAGGGCTCGTACGTGTAGCTATGTGGTTATCTCTCTCTCCCGTGATGTGATGTTCGTTGTGACCATAGGCTATGTTAATCTAGGATGATCCCATGATATTTCCCCTTCCTCTATGTATTGGATTGATGTACTCACTTGTCTTATCTAGTATAATCCCCGAGACCAAGGTGACAGCGGTCTATTGGACATGGATTAGAAAAATATTTTCATGAGTGATTTCCTCTCTTGTGTGTTGATTGAAGATTGAGAGTCTCTTGGTGCTTGTCTTTGACTATCCTTTAGATATGTTGTGGTGATTGTGGGACTCTCTTTGGATGGCCGCGGTGACATTGGGAAATCCTTAGATTGAGAACTACGAACTTTGAGGTGTGCTTTTGTAGCCCTACATAATTCTCGTCCTCTCTTGACCACGAAGGAATGACCTCCGGGTGCGTCTCCATTGCATGTTTTATGGGAAATATCGTGTGATTCGATTATGTTAATGTTGTTGGGAGTTGCCAGTAGTGAAAGTATGATCCCTAGGCCTTGTTTCCACCATTGCAATACCATTTGTACTCACGTTTACCACTTGTTTGCTTGCTGCACTTTTTATTACAGATTTATATTACTTTGCTTTGCCACTCCTATCATCCATATGTTACCATCTCTTCGCCGAACTAGTGCACCTATACAACTCCTAGTTGTATTAGGTGTGTTGGGGACACAAGAGACTTCTTGTATCTTAATTGCAGGGTTGCTTGAGAGAGACCATCTTCAACCTCTACTTCCTTGAGTTCGATAAACCTTAGGTCATCCACTTGAGGGAAATTGCTGCTGTCCTAGAAACCTCTGCGTTTGGAGGCCCAACATAGTCTACAAGAGTAGAAGCGTGTGTAGACATCAAGCTATTTCTGACGCCGTTGCCGGGGAGGAGAGTGCTTGAAGGTATATCTTTAGATCTTGCAATTAAATCTTTTTGTTTGTTGTTTTTATTTTCACTAGTTTTGCTTAATGGAAAACAACAAAAATATGAGAGAGCTTTATAAGCTCTACCTTGAACTTGGACATGATGTGTTTGAAGAGAAAATTAAAAAACCTTTGGAACTTTATTTGCATAACAATCATGATGGTGGTGATGTTATTAGTATGTTTTTATTTAATATCAATATTGCTAATGACATGGAAAGCTCTAAGCTTGGGGATGACACGTTTGATGAACATGATATTTTTAGTCCCCCAACTTTTGAGGAGAAAATTTACTTTGATGATACTATGCCTCCTATATATGATGATTACAATGATGAATATGATATTTTCAGTCCACCTACTATTGAGGATAGAATTTATTATGATTATGATATGCCTCCTAAATACGATGATTACCATGATGATTATGATAGTCTTACTCTCACTATTCCTAATAAGAAAGATTTTGCTTATATGAAGAGTAATGACACTTTTATGCTTTTGGATCATGGAAATAATGCCTTATGTGATAGTTATATTGTTGAGTTCATCCATGATGCCACTGAAATTTATAATGAGAGAGGAGACATGGTTCTAAATATTTTAATAATAAGAAGTTTCCTCTCTTTATGTTGAAGGTTTTGAAGCTGCACTTGTTTTGTCTTCCTATGCTTATTGCTTTGTGCTTCAATGAATTATTCTATTGCAATATTCCTATGCATAGGAAGCATGTTAGGCTTAAATGTGTTTGGTATTTGCTTCTTGATGCTCTCTTTTGTTCTTCAACTCTTATTCCTACGAGAGCATCATTAAAGTCTTATGCCTAGCTTAAAGGCATAAAAGAAAGCGCTTTTGGGAGGCAGCCCACAATGAATAAAATTTTATTTTGCTTTTGTTGTGTCTTGATGTTGTTACTACTGTAGCATCATCATTGTATCTTTACTTTTCAGCTTTGTGCCAAGTATAGCCTCTGATTGCAAGAAAGTTCAAAAGTTGTGACGTGCTGTCCAGGAAACAGATTCTGTCCTTGGACAGAAAAATTCGTATAAAATCACCAGATCATCTTTTTCGTCTGAATTTTTTCGAAAGCATGCTATATATAATTGTCTTTCGTGCGTCTGTTCTGAGTTTTTTTATTAGAGTTGCAGAAGTGCCCCGAAAAAATCATTTACTACCTGCTGTTCTGTTTTTCACAGATTCTGTCCTGTTTTGCCTTTCCTTCATTTTGCAAACCTTGAGCTTGCTTTTTCTTTGCAAAAACCTTTTGGCAATCTTGAGAAACAGTTGACCTTCAAGAATATCTTTATTTCCAGCAAGGAACAATTATTTTATTATGGGCACTAACCTCGCTAATCAGATTATGATGAGTTACGTATGAAGGGAGTTTTCAAGTGTGCGAGGGAAGATGATAAAAAGATTCAGGAGTGTCAAACGCTCAAGCTTGGGGATGCCCCCATGCACCCCCAAGAAATATTCAAGGATACTCAAGCGTCTAAGCTTGGGGATGCCCCCGTGCATCCCCTTCTCCATCAACATTATCAGTTCGTCTTTCGTTCCACTATATTTTTATCACTTCATGTGTTATGTGCTATGCTTGAAGCGTCTTGCTTTTTAGTTTTCCTTTTTAGTTTTCTTTAGCTTTTCATAACGAGTTGGAACTCAGCTTTCTTTGTGTGGGAGAGAGACACGCTCCACTTCAACCTAGAACACAACATAGAATTTTCATGTCTATCTTTGCTGTGTATGTTCTTGCTCTTTCAATAGCTACTATCATGCTCAGCTCTTAGTTTTCATGCTTATCTTTTTAAAAAGCTTTTGTTTAGTTGGTTGCTTGAACTCTCTTTAGTTATCATGCTTATCTTATTAAGAGAGTTTGCTTCTGTTGCATTGGTCGATATGTCTATGATAAAAATGCTACGTGCATAATGGTGCTTAGTAGTTCATGTTTTCTTATGGTTAGTCTCAAATAGCTGGGGGGTTCCCAATGTGTTATTGGAGTACCAACATGATTTGTCTGCCTATGATGTGGTATGGTTTAGTAATATCTTCCTTCAAGAATTTATTTTGATTGACTTGGCATATGCTCATGCATATTTAAGACTGTAAAGAAAGTCTGTCAAGCCTTGATGATCTTTTATTTCTGAGTAGCGATATAACTTCCATGCCTGATTCAATGTTGCTTTGTCGCTCTGCATGATTATGACCGTCATTGCTCTCTTGGTTGGTCGCTCCCAGTCTTTTGCTAACCTCCACCTATACTAAGCGGACTGACTGCTTGTGCATCCAAATTCTTTTAAACCAGTTATGCCATATGAGTCCACCATACCTTCCTATACATGGTATTTACCTGCCATTCCTAACAAAGACTTTCATGTACCATCTCGAAATTATTCAAAAAAGCATCCCTATTTTTTGTCTCTGTTTTAGTTCATGAGGAAGTAGTAGTTAATTCATGATCTTTTTAAGTTGGACAAGCTTCACCCCGGGATTGCATGTCTAATGTGCAAACCCATAATACGAAAAGGAACTGGCAAAGAGTGCGCCCGGCTCAAAAATAATATAACAAACAAACCCTCTTTCACGCTTTGTTCATGAGAACTCAGAAAACTTTGGCAGTGATAAACAAAGGAGATTAAGAGGATGTGATCGTCCTCATTCGGGAGCCGTTCCTCGAAACTTGTCCATCTCAAGAAGTGATTGAGTTGTCTGCTAGCATTCATTGACGAAACATGCATATCTAAAAAATAATTATTACCTCTGTTTTTAAAACCAAGAGCTCTGGTACATGTTTTGTCTTTGTTTCCGACCACGGGTTTTCAACCTTGCCAACAAAAGCCACGGTTCGAGAGTCTCCACCTTCTTTTCAATCACCAACTATTAAGAGCATGATTGTCATTCTGAGTGTAATGTGCATTGTCCCAAAGTAGCATTGTCTTTTGAATGATTGTGATATCGTTTATTCTGAAATCATTGTATCTAGTCATCACTTAAACCTTGGAGGTGCCCCTGCATTTATGTTTTGCTTCACTAAAGGGGGCAAGCGAGATATCACTTTGTCATATTTGCACACCATGCTCACTTCAAATCTATTGAGTGTTTCAGTATCATATTGTAAAACTTTCAGTTCTTTGTGATTTTCTCATGAGGCAACTTAATTACTACAGATTCATTGTCTTAGTAAGCACTTGTCATGTGACTGTGAAAAGTTCTTATATGGTTAATAGCATGTCACCACAGAAATTATGCTTGTTATCATTTACCTACTCGAGGACGAGCAAAAATTAAGCTTGGGGATGTTGATACGTCCAAAACGTATCTATAATTTATGCTTGCTCCATGCCCTTTTTGTGTGATATTGCTATGATATTTATGCACTTCCATACAGTTTTTGATCATATTTGGACTAACCTACTAATGGTTGCAAAAGTGCACAATGTTCTTGTTTTACACTTTATTGTGTAGGAATTACTTGGAAATTGACAAAAACGCAAAAGGAGTCGTATTGGAGTAGGACTCTGATTTTCCTGAAATCTGTCTGAGAACGTTTTTTAAAGATGGTCACGTTCTGGCCCGAAAACAACGTCAAACGGAAAAAGTCTAGTTGCGAAAATTGTGGGGAATTTCGAGGCGATGCTTCTGGATATAAAATTCGTCCAAATCGCAGTCCGGACGACCGAGTAAAGTCCGTTTTACTGAGGCCCAAAATCTGATGACGGGAATCCGAGAGTCTATATAAAGAGAGAAAACCTAGGTCACCAAGGGCCACGAATTTTCCTCCTCCCGAGCCGTCGTCTTGGAGGGGAGGACCAGCACCATTGCAGCACCATCCACAAGGAAGAAGGGGGGCCAAGGAGCCGCTGCCCCCTAGGGCCGCCGCCGCCCCCTAGGGCCGCAGCCGCCGCCGCGCCCCCAAGCGCCGCCGCCGCCGCCTCCGTGGCTGCCGCCGGCCATCTCCTCCTCGCGGGGCTGCACCTCTCCATCAACACCATCATCAACCTCCTCCTCACCATGTCCATGTGTGAGTAGTCTTCTCCGGGGCCGAGGGCTCGTACGTGTAGCTATGTGGTTATCTCTCTCTCCCATGATGTGATCTTCGTTGTGACCATAGGCTATGTTAATCTAGGATGATCCCATGATATTTCCCCTTCCTCTATGTATTGGATTGATGTACTCACTTGTCTTTATCTAGTATAATCCCCGAGACCAAGGTGACAGCGGTCTATTGGACATGGATTAGAAAAATATTTTCATGAGTGATTTCCTCTCTTGTGTGTTGATTGAAGATTGAGAGTCTCTTGGTGCTTGTCTTTGACTATCCTTTAGATATGTTGTGGTGATTGTGGGACTCTCTTTGGATGGCCGCGATGACATTGGGAAATCCTTAGATTGAGAACTACGAACTTTGAGGTGTGCTTTTGTAGCCCTACATAATTCTCGTCCTCTCTTGACCACGACGGAATGACCTCCGGGTGCGTCTCCATTGCATGTTTTATGGGAAATATCATGTGATTCGATTATGTTAATGTTGTTGGGAGTTGCCACTAGTGAAAGTATGATCCCTAGGCCTTGTTTCCACCATTGCAATACCATTTGTGCTCACGTTTACCACTTGTTTGCTTGCTGCACTTTTTATTACAGTTTATATTACTTTGCTTTGCCACTCCTGTCATCCATATTTTACCATCTCTTCGCCGAACTAGTGCACCTATACAACTCCTAGTTGTATTAGGTGTGTTGGGGACACAAGAGACTTCTTGTATCTTAATTGCAGGGTTGCTTGAGAGAGACCATCTTCAACCTCTACTTCCCTGAGTTCGATAAACCTTAGGTCATCCACTTGAGGGAAATTGCTGCTGTCCTACAAACCTCTGCGCTTGGAGTCCCAACATAGTCTACAAGAGTAGAAGTGTGTGTAGACATCACACGTCTGTTGCCTGTGGCGATGCTGACTTCCGTGGACTAATCCACCAGCCAATCCTCTGGTTTCACTGATCCGTTGTACTTGGGGGTGTCTCTGGGGAGCGAGAAGCCCTTGGGAAAAGGCTCGTTGCGGATGCGAGGGCCGAAGCAGGCCGGACCGAGGTCATCTTCTTCTTCAACCGCTTGGGAGCGAGCCAGACGGTCCAGGCGGTGGCGGGCGTCGTTCTCCCCGACCCCCTCGCGGCGGCCCAAACGGCCCGCCAGAGAGGGGTGGTCAACAGGCGGAGGAGACACGCGCCTCTCCCGCCTGGGAGGAGGCGGCTGCTCCCCTCGTCGTTCTACGGCCCTTGGACGTCCGTCTTCGTCGCGCTCGATGGTGAAGCGAGTCTGCCGGCTGCGGCTGGCAGCGGGCTCTGAGTCTCGCCGATTGGTGGTGCCGACTGTTGGAGGGCGGGACGTGGCTCCCTGATCCCGTCGAAGAGGGCGGTTGTCGGCGTGCGCAGCCACCTCTGATACCCGGCGACGGGCCTCCTGCTGCGTAGCAGCAGCGTCGAGGAGCTGGCGGGCACGCTGGGTCATGCAACGGAGCTCGTCCCCCTCCAAGTAGCCCATCTCATCGACTGCCGCCTGGGCAGCCCTTAGGTTCTCCGATGGAGTGAGGTACACAGGCCGCGGGGCTCCCAGCATATCCGCTAGCAGCCCGCCGCGATCACGAACGACGCCGGCTCGGCTAGGCTCACCAGCAGCCGGCGTGCCACAAATGGCGCGGTCCATTTCGCGACGGTAAGCTTCAGTGAGGCGTCGGGAGGCGGCCAGTTTGTTGGCGCTGTCGAGGAGCGAGACGCGGAGTGCCTCCAACTCCGAGCCGTCTGCCCCCGCCACGACGGGGGCGGCGAGGTGCTGCAGAGCGGCCTCGAGCGGGTCTGGACCCGTCCGGCATGATGGTTCGCCGTGATCGGTGACGAGCACCTGCGTGACGATGCCGACGGTGCCGCAGATCGGAAGAACGGGAAGAGGGTCGTTGACGATCTCCACGTGCTCGGGGAAGGAGTCGTCGGGGTCGACGATCATGTCTATTGGTGGGTCAGAAGAGCCCACTGACTCCACGTCAGAGGCGCGCTCGTCGACGAGGTGGAGCTTGTCGAGGAGCTCGACGAAGAAGCTCTCCGGCGCCACTGGCTCGGCCGCCGGAGAAGGTTCGTCGTGGATGCGAGCGGCGTCGAGCCCGCTCACGGCGCATGCAGCCTCAGCGCTGCGAAGCATCCCGGTCTCCGCACCAGCGGGCGTGCCGGACTGGCTACTCTCCCAGGAAGGAACAAGGTTCCCGTCCAGAACATGTCTCCGGACGACGGTGCACCTTGCCCCACGGTGGGCGCCAAATGTCGGGGTTTTGGGACGACATATGCCAAAGGATGGCTTATCATGCATGGGGTCAAAATAACGTCGCCGGGCTCGGGAAGCGGGATTAGGCGATACTTAGGACGCCTACGAATCTTACCCAGGTTCGGGGTTCTCCGGGGAGATAACACCCCTAGTCCTGCTCTGCGGGGACTCCGCGTCATCACTGATAGCACTAGAGTAGCTACAGGATTGCTCCTTGAGCTGTGATGTCTAAAGGAAGAAGATGAACAAGGCTAGCTCACCTCCTCTCTATCCTATCTAGGGCTATTGTCTTGTGAACTTCTAATAGCCAACCTTCCAGCCCTCAACATGGAGGACCCTGGGGGGTTTATATAGGCCTACCCCACAGGGATACAATGGTAATCTCGACGGCGTGGTCCCCAGCCGTCAGTGTCTTCTCGCGCCGGCCTTGCCGCCTGTCTGCTGGGGCCCGCCGCATGTGGGCCCCTCGTGATTGTCTTTCACTGTGGGGGTGCTTTTGCTGACGACAGCCTCATCGGGAAGGAGATGGCTATAGTGCCATCGTCCCTCGCCGTACGCTGCCGCCTCGCCCCGTCCCGTCATCTTGATGAGGCTCGGACTTCTAGGGCGGGGTGTGCCGTCTGCTACCAGACGGCCGTCTCCCCCGGCCGCCTGCCAGAGCGGTTTGTTCTTGAGCTTGCTCGCTGACCGATGGGGCCAGCCGCCTGCTGGTCCCGCCGTTTGTGGGTAGTGGGATCGTGGCTTCCTCTGGCCGCTGCTTGGTCACGAGCCTCGTGGCTACAGCGTCCCACCGCTTAGGAGATATTCCTAAAGTTCATGGTCACTGTAGCCATGTCCTTATAGATCTTCTAAGGACATGTTGTCCTATAGCCATGCCCCCGCCACGCCGGGCCCTCCTCAGCGTGTTCCTTGAGGGAGGAGTGCGGGGCTATCTGCTGGCTGGTGGTGCTCGGTCTTGCCGCCTGTTGGGTCCCTGGCGTCTGCTGGCAGCCGGCTCCTAGGGCAAGCCAGCCTAGAAGGCGGCTCGAGGAGCAGACGGTCGCGGTAGACCAAGCGGCTGTTATTTGTCTTAAAATACCAAGGGTAGGCGCTGAGGGTACCCATGGTCAATATCTCCGACAGTGATCTCCTTACACAACCTCAACTGCTTGCTTCCTTGCCCTATATGGCAAGCTTTTAGGCACATGCACACCAAATTTCTTCTTTATGTATGACATAATTGTGTCAACACCAGCTCCAGGGTTGGATCTCACTGTATCCTCACAAACCTTAGCAACCCAACTGACTGTCACCTTTGTGTTCTCTCCACTTGCTCCACAAGTGTGATCCAGGTTCATCTTCTTGATACTGAAAGTTGCCTCATGAGCTATTTTAGAGGCAACTATGTAAAACTCACAACCATGTTTTCTCTCAGAGCACCAAGCAATAACCCTAGTTGGTTCATTTCTGTGATACTCAAAATTCCTAAGAGTCCTCACATGAAAATTTCTAAGTGCTTCTTTGAACTCAACTACATTTTCAAAGCACAAATGCATTGAAAACTGCTCATGTGCATCAAGCCTTTTTGGATCATACCATCTCCTCACCTTCTTCTGCTTCTTCCTACTCTTCCTTCCAAATGGCAGCCTTGGCGCATCCTCTTCATCACTTATGCCAAAATCACCTGGAAAACTGTACTCATCAGCTTCAGGCAAATAATCTTCAAACTTGATGTGCTCAACATCACTGTGAGACTTGCTAGTTGGGCCAGGTTTTCTAACTGGCTTCAGCTTTTTGGATGCTTTTGTAGTTACAGCAGCAGGATCCTCTACTTGTTCATCTTCAGAAACAATTGGTTCTTCCTGCCAAAACTCAGAAGGTTCTGAGTTAGCTGCACAAAAGTGCTCTGCAGTATCAGTGCCAGCCTCATCTTCACCCCTACACCAAGCTTTGTCAGAAATTTTCTCCCCTCTTTAATCACCCCTAAAGAACTCAAAATCTAAAGATGATTTGTCATCTTCAACTTCATCTTCTTCCTCTGGTACATCTTCATCTTCTTCTTCTTCAGCTGCTTCTTCATCTTCAGCTGCTTCTTCTTCTTCATCTGCTTCTTCTTCTACATCTTCTTCTTCGACAACTATTTTCCCCTTGTTCAAATTGCTGCTTTGTAGTGTGTTCATGTAGGGCTCATCAGGGGTTACAGCTGGCAAACTAGCATTAGAGGCAGGGTACAAAACACCTTCACTAATCAAGAAACATATCACAGAGAACTCCACAGAGACAACAACAACACTAAACTAAGCAAGATCCATGGGCCTACTAGCATTTAACCCTAACCCTAACCCTAGGTGGCAAAGGAAAACTTACCATCAGTCCCATGTCCATGCTGACGACCTCGCACTCCTCCTCCGAGCTCGTTTCCTCGTCGTTCCAGGAAGGCATGGCGGCAAGGAGGTCGACTGCGACCAACCTCAAAGAGGCGAGCGGCGGCGAGCTCATGAGCTACTGGAGCAGGGGAGTGGGAGCAGGGGAGAGAGCGAGCAGGGGAGTGAGCGAGCAGCGAGTGGGGGCAGGGTGGGCTATGGTATTTACCCTGGTTCCGACCGAACCGGCCTGGCTAACGGCCGTCAACGGCCGCGCCGTGAGCGCGTGTGGCTAGGTGGCCTGACATATAGGCCCAATCCGTCAGGAAAACGGTTAAATCGCTAGTCACCGCAGATTTGGGTTTTTTGAAACAGCGGACCACTCGTTTGGTAGCTTTCTGATAAAAATTAAAAAGTGGTAGTTCTTTGGAACCCTAGCCTGTAAACTAGTAGTTTTATGCTATTTACTCGGATGGCATCCAATATTTCAGCGTACCCAGCCAACCTCAACTGGCTCCACCTATTTTACCCAAAAAGGCTCGCGTCACTATACAAACTGGCATATACAACTCATCCCCACAAGACACACTCAAGGCCAGCATACAAGGGTGTAAGAGCATCTCCAACCGCGCCCCCAACACGCTCTCCCCGGGCGATTTTTTCGCGTCGACGCCCAAAAATCGGCCCAACCGCATCCCCAGAAGCCCATTTTTCGCCGGCACGTGCCGAATTTGGCGTCGGCGGACCCAAGCTGAACCCGGCGCGCTAGGGGGCGCTCCGGGCGCCGGGCGAAACGCTTTTGGCGCGAACTAACCGCGGGCCCGCCGAGTCAGCGACACGGTGCTTCTCATCGCTTCGTCGTCCTTATCGTCTTGGTTCCCGCGGGGGAATCAATACCAAAGCTGCGGCGCGCTACCACGTCGGTCAGCATCCATTGATGCCTCACAGGCGGCGCAGTGAAGGCGCGTTGACGCGCGTCCCGCCCTCTCCCGCCACGCGTACGCATGGCGGCCACGCAGACGCCGCCCGCCCGCGGCTATAAAAAGCCAACCCCCTCACGGAGATGGACGTGCAAGCCATGGCAGAGTGGCGCAAACGCTTCCTGCAGGACATCGTCAACAAGCGTCAGTTTTATAAGCAACGGAGGAAGGAGAGGGGTGCGAGGAGGAAGGAGCGAGCCGCCTATCGAGAGGACAAGCGTGCGCGGAAGCAGGCCGCTCAATTGAACATGAAGCTAGGAGAAGCGTCGTCCTGGGACTCCGAGGACGAGTGGTATGCCGACGCCTACTTGTAGACGTCGGAGGAGGATATTACTGAGTCGGAGTCGGAAAATGACGAGTAGTTGATCTTTTCTTTTAACAATCTTTGCTATAATGAACTATCTATGTATCATTTTTATTATATATGTTCAACTGGCCGGCGGCGTCGGCGAGGAAGGAGGTGAGCGAGGGTGCGCTAGGGGCAATGGGACACCGACCAATGGGCCCGGGAGAGGAGACGTCGGTGGCGGGCGAAGGGGAAGTGCGTGGCGTTGGTGGTTGAAAAAAAATGAAAAAACGCCGTGGAGGTCAGCGGTTGGGGGGAAACGCCACAAGGCGCGGTTTTCACCAGGTCACCCCCAGGCGACGCTATTTGGGCGTCCCTGGGGGGCCGAACGGCTGGAGATGCTCTAAAAGAATAGCTAGATCACCCCATCCACTTCAAGCAACTACATGTAGGCACAGTGAGCACCACTTGGAGTCTCCGGAGACCTCAACCGTGAGCAAGTCACCGTGAAGAGATAAAGTTGTGCACGACAAGCCGAACACTCCAAGGCGGTGCCTTCAACGAAGGGCACGACACAGGAGCATTGCTACCGCCCGATCCCTGTAAAATAGGGTCTAGCATATTGTACATGTACACATATTTACATACGTATGTAATTGTATCCTCATCATCTATATATTAAGACGTGAGGCTGGATATTACCCACCCACGCAAAACCCTAAACCTACCTCTTCAACTTGGTATCATATAGCCACCGGGCCGTCGTGTGAACCGTACGCCACCGCCCGATCCATCCGCCGCGCGCCGCCCTTCCGCGCCGCCGTCGTGCGAACCGTACGCCACCGCCCGATCCATCCTCCGCGCGCCGCCCTTCCGCGCCGCCGTCGCCGCGATTTTCTTTCTCCGCCGCCGCGCGCCGCCCTCCTCCGCCCCGCCGTGATGTCGTCTGCCGCCCTTTCGCTCTCCAACAGCGTCGGCACCATCACCCCGCCCGCGGCTGCCACCGTTCCCGCCGCACTCGTCGTTCCAGCGATCTCCGCCGCCTTGGCTGCCACAACTTCATGTTGTGGGGAGGCATCGCCGGCACCGTCTTAGTCGGTGCCAACCTCCATGGCTACCTGGACAGCACCACGGCGGCACCTAACAAGACCATCGCCGTCGGGACTGGCGATGCCGCGGCGACCGCCGCTAACCCGGCGTACCACCATTGGTGGACTCAGGATCAGAAGGTCAAGGGCCTCCTTCTCACCTTCATGGAGGAGGACATCGCATGTCAGCTCATCAACTGCGAGACGGTGCAGGCGGTCTGGACGGCCGTTGGTGCCATGTACGGCGCGTAGAGTCGCGCCAACGTCCGTCACATCCGGCATCAACTTCAGACACTGAGGAAGGAGGAGATGTCCGCGGCTGAGTACATGCATAAGATGAAGGCCCTCGCCGACACCATGGCTGCCGCCGGCTCTCCAATTCATGATGATGAGCTCATTGATCACATCCTCACATGACTCGGCTCCGCCTACAACTCCATCGCCGCCTCCCTGGATGTGAGTAACGCACCTATACCCTACTCCAGCTTCTACTCGCTCGTCTCTTGGTTCGAAGCGTTGCAATCTCAGCAGAGTGCGTCGGAGGGGTGGACTCCCTCGGCCAACACCGTCGCTCGCTCGGGCCCCTATGGCCAGGGCGGACGTGCTCCCTACTCGGAGCCCTACTCCTCTCAGGGTGGGTGTCGCCCGGCCGACGGCAACGGCCTGCCCGGGCAAGGCCGCCAAGGCGGCAACGGCGGCCCCAACGGTGACCGTGACCGCAACCCCTCCTACGCTGGCAATGGTCGGCAAGGTGGCAGGGGTAACGGCGGCAACAATGGCGGTGGTGGCCGTCACAACAATCGTTGGCGCCCCCGGTGTCAAATTTGCAAAAACTGGGGGCATGAGGCCAATGATTGTCGCAAGCACTATGACCAGGACCACAACACTTGCTCCGCCAACTCGGCCTCCACCAACACCGTCGACTATCCTTGGGTACTGGACACCTGGGCTACGGATCACCTGACAAGTGATCTTGAACGTCTCCAGGTTCACGAGCGCTATGATGGCAAGGACCAGGTTCAAGTGGCCAATGGTGTAGGTTTGTGTATTTCACACATTGGTCATTCCCGTTTACCCGGTTCATCTCTAAAGCTGCGCAACATCCTTCATGTTCCACACATCATAGATCATCTTCTTTCTGTCTATCGCCTTGTTTGTGATAATGACGTATTTGTTGAGTTTCGCCGTCGTCTTTTCTTTGTTAAGGACAAAGCAACCAGACGCGTCATTCTTCAAGGTAGCAGTTGAGGGGGGGGGGGGTCTACCCGATTCCCTTTGCTCATGCATCGTCCTCGTCATCTCACCATGCTTCATCCAGTGTCTGAGTTTCGTCGTCACGATGGCATCAACGTCTAGGTCACCCTACCAATAATGTGGTCACCTCCATTGTTTGGAGCCATGACCTTCCATGCTCTAGTTCAAATACTTCGCCATTAGTGTGTGATGCATGTCAGTGTGCTAAGAGTCAGCAACTACCATATTCTACGTCTTACATGTCACTATTTTACCTCTTGAATTTATTCATTCAGATGTTTGGGGTCCCGCTATTGCGTATTCAGGGGGGTACAAGTATTATGTTAGCTTTGTTGATGACTACACACGTTTCACTTGGATTTATTAGCTTAAACATAAGTCTGATGTTGAGAAAGTCTTCTATAACTTTCAGGCTCATGTTGAACGCCTTTTGGATTGCAAAATCAAGGTCGTTCGGTCCGACTGGGGTGGTGAATACCACAAGCTCCATCGCTATTTTCAACACACTGGCATCTCCCACCGTGTGTCGCGTCCACATACATCTCAGTAGAACGGTATTGCCGAGCGCAAACACCGTCATTTGGGCGAGACCGGTCTCTCCTTACTAGCGCATTCGTCTCTCCCACTCCGGTTTTGGGATGAGGCCTTTCTTATGGCGTGCTATCTCATCAACCGTATGCCCACTCTGGTCCTCAACAAGGACACGCCCCTGTTCCGCCGGTTTCATGTTCAGCCCAATTATTCCTCTCTTCGGATTTTTGGGTGTGCTTGCTGGCCTAGTCTATAATGCTCGCAAGCTGGAGTTTCGTTCCAAGATGTGTGTTTTCCTTGGCTATAGCCCTCTGCATAAGGGCTATAAGTGTCTTGATCGGACCTCGGGTAGGATCTATATCTCTCGTGATGTTGTTTTCCACGAGTCAGTTTTCCCTTACTACAGCCCAGGTGTCTTGGTTGACATTGCTTCTATTGAGCACACCCTCACTTTTCCATCTAATGAACCTGTTTCAGATGTCCATGTGCGGAAATACGACCTGTCATATTTGTCACCTGACTTGTTTTCTGCAGATGCTGCTCTAATCTCTTCCCAGGAACCGATCGTTGCACCTGCATCTGCCAGCGTGATCGACGTGCATGGCCCCGACATGCATACCACGCCTCCCGAGGCGGCCTTGTCAGCCTCGCCCGCTGGCGCATCCACGGCCGAGTTTGCCTCGCCCAATGGAGTGACCGCGGGCCCGACTGGGTCGCCCGTTGCGTCCCCCGCCTCGCCTGGGTCGGCCCGGCCTGACTCGCCCGTCGTCGCCGGATCGCCAGCCGCGTCCCCTGGACTACCGTCTCCACCTAGCTCTCCGTCGTCGCCTGGTTCGGCTTAGCCCGACGCGTCTCCCCGGCCCGTGTCGCCTGTTGCTGAAGATCGTTTAGCCGCGACACCACTGGCCGGGTCTCCTTCATCGCTGCCACCGTCTACCAACGATGCAGCTCCTGGGCACCCTATGGTCACCTGTCACCGCGATCACACGCGTAAGGCTAAGACATACACGGATGGCACGGGGCAGTACGACACTCGTCGGCATGCATTCTTCGCTGCACCCACTTCTCATCATGATGCTCTTGGTGAACCGGCATGGCGGGCCGCCATGTCTGAGGAATTTGCTGCCTTTTGTCACACGCACACATGGGTGTTGGTGCCTCGGCCTCCTGGTGTTAATGTTGTGAGCTGGAAGTGGATCTTTAAGACCAAGCATCGACTGGATGGTTCTGTTGACAAGCACAAAGCTCGCCTTGTTGCTCGTGGTTTCACTCAACAGCAAGGGATCGACTATGGGGATACTTTCAGCCCCGTGGTGAAGCCTGCCACGGTTCGTCTGGTCCTCTCCCTCGCTGTCTCCCGCGAATGGAGTCTTCGCCAGATTGATGTGAGTAATGATTTTCTCCACGGTTTTTTGGCCGAAGATGTCTACATGCAGCAGCCCCCTGGTTTTGAGGATGCTCGTTATCCCTCTCATGTCTGCAAACTCAAGAGGTCCATCTACGGGCTCAAACAGTCGCCGCGTGCCTGGTATGCTCGATTGTGTCAGCGTCTCTCACAGCTTGGCTTTGTTCCCTCCAAGGCAGATGCGTCCTTGTTCATATTTTCACAAGGTACTATTCAGATATACATGCTGGTGTATGTTGATGATATTGTGATTGCTGGTTCTACACCTACTGTGGTGGATCACCTTGTGCAGTCCTTGTCTGCGAGTTTTCCCATCAAAGACTTGGGCAGGGTGGAGTACTTTCTTGGACTGGAAGCGTCCTTTCATTCAGGGGGCATGACATTAGCACAGAAGAAGTATGCACTTGATCTCCTTCATCGCGTCAACATGGAAAACTGCAAGTCCACTTCCACTCCACTTGCTACATCTGAGAGCCTCTCATGTCATAGTGGCGCATTGCTGAGTACCGATGATTCTTTCAGGTATCGTAGTGTAGTTGGAGCACTTCAGTATCTGACACTCACTCATCCAGATATCTCCTTTGCCGTGAACAAAGTGTGCCAGCTCCTGTCTCAGCCTACGGAGGTTCATTGGGAAGCAGTTAAGCGTATTCTTAGGTATGTCAAAGGTACGCTAGATACGAGACTACGGATTCATAAGTCCAGATTTACTAGAGTCAGTATATTCACCGATGCAGACTGGGCAAGTTGTGTTGACGACGGGTGTTCTACTGGTGGCTTTGCTATATTTGTTGGACCCAATCTTATATCTTGGAGTTCCAAGAAGCAGCCTACAGTCTCGAGGTCTAGCACCGAGGCAGAGTATAAGGCATTGGCCAATGGCGCAGCTGAAGCCATCTGGATAGACACAGTTCTCACAGAACTTGGAGTCACATGCCAACGCACACCCATATTGTGGTGTGATAACTTAGGGGCAACTTACCTGACGGGGAATCCAGTGTTTCATGCTCGGACCAAACACATTGAGATTGATTTCCATCTTGTGAGAGAATGAGTAGTTGTTGTTAAACTGGAAGTCAGGTTTATCTCAACTGATGATCAGCTAGCGGATGTGTTTACTAAACCCGCTACTCGACAGATGCTAGACCGCTTTAGAACCAATTTGAATCTTGTATGTAGTTCAGATTGAGGGGGCATGTAAAATAGGGTCTAGCATATTGTACATGTACACGTATTTATATACGTATGTAATTGTATCCTGATCATCTATATATTGAGACGTGAGGCTGGATGTTACCCACCCACGCAAAACCCTAAACCTGCCTCTTCAACTATCCCATGATCTAGGTTTCCCTCAGAGCAATCGAAGCATGTAGAGGAGCCGCGATGATGCCTTCAAGAAGGAGGCGACACCCATAGGCGACATCACCATCGGCTTGGCAGAGCCAAAATAGGTTTCACCCCGGGGAAGTCCTCAAAGCCACCGAGGTGAGGCACAGCAAGCCAGGCCGACCGCACCCATCCCTCCAGTTGTCGCACCCTGACCACCACACCGCCCACACGGTCATGGCAGCCAGCTCACACCCGAGCCGTGAGCTCCGCCCATGAGCCCACGCCTCCCACCTCCAGGGCCATCGCCCCGACACCCATGGCCCCAACACCATCCCCAACCGAATCTTGCCACCATAACTGGCAAAGAGACGGGCGGGAAGGCACCTCCTTCCCAGCCACTGGACGGCCCCCAGGTCCAAGGCCCACCCCTCGGCCGGCCGCACTCGGCTGCCACTGCCCCGTCCTGCTAGGCCGTGCAAGGACGATCTCCCCAGTGCGCCACCTGACGGGAGCCAAGGATGGTTCCATGGCCTTCCCGGCCTCAGATCCATCCTTCAAC
Organism: Secale cereale; assembly: GCA_902687465.1. Classification (NCBI taxonomy): domain Eukaryota; kingdom Viridiplantae; phylum Streptophyta; class Magnoliopsida; order Poales; family Poaceae; genus Secale; species Secale cereale. The sequence goes on from LR738715.1 coordinate 213,385,807, forward strand.
AGTGGCCATTGCTGGGAAAGGTCCAGCCCTATGTCGAGACATGTGCAAGCTCCGCAAGGGATGGATTGGAGCCGCACTCAGACCGGCGCCGTGGTTGGACATGACCTCACCAGCGCCTGCCATATATCACCAGCATCCACACATCCGGATGGCGAGGTGCAACGATGACCCGAGCCGCCGCCCGCCGAGCTCCCCCACGCGCCGAGCCACCCAGGCTGCCGCTGAGCCCGCGCCACCCGCGGTGCAGCCACCGCCAGATCTAGGCGCGCCCAAACGCAGCCGCCGGCAACACCGCCACCACCTCCGCCGCCGCAGAGCGCCACCGCTAGATCTGGGCGCGCCCAAACGCAGCTGCTGGCAACACCGCCGCCACCTCCGCCGCCGCCGAGCCGCCCGCGCGAGCACCTGGCCAGGTCGTCGCCGACCCGCGCCTGGATGCCACGCCGCCGCGCCCCCTGCTCGCATTGTGCCTCCATCGACCACACCGTCCCACGCCACGCGCGACCCACGGAGAGGGGAAGACGTCCCCTCCCCCACTGTCGGAGCCGACGGGCCTTGCCTGGCCGAGCTCGCAGGAGGCGACGGGGGGGGGGGAGTAGGGGAGGAGGAGGAGGAGGAGGAGGGGGTCCCGGCGGTGGCACTAGGGTTTTCATGCCAATTCCAGGGCGAATCGCGGGCGGGCAAATCATCCGCCAAAATTTTAGCTACCCATGATTTGGTCTGGTGGACGTGGGGAAAACCAAACAATCCCCAAGCGTTGAGCACCTTGCGCGGCAATGGTTCCATTGCCATTGCTGGCCTGATTGGGCTAGCAACACTTCTAGTAGTGCTCCCGGCCTTCCAGACCGCCACCCGCCTCCCCCGTCTTCCTGCGTCCTACATCTCCCGCCTCATCGCCGTCATCCTTGGAAGCATGCCCGGAATCGCGAGACGCGGTCGCGGAGGAGATCTCGACTCCGTTTCTTTATTCGCGATCCAGCCATCTGTGTGGGCGTTCGCATGTCCACCGCATCCTCAAGGTGTTCATTGCGCGACCAACCCTATTGCCCCATTGGCGTCAGCGCACTCATGAACATGTGTGATTGAGCTGATCTCTTCCTTGTGCTATCTAATGCATGTATGTACCTCATGCAGTGATTAATTGTCTTGTTGGGATGCACATGAAGCACCTGGATTCACTATTCAAGAAGGCACTATTAGGCGCTTGCCTAGGCATGCTTAAGCGCTGGGTGTTGGCATAACACCTTGCTTTGTCCCTAAGCGCTCAAAAAAGGGGCCGGCGAGGTCCTCCGGCGAGAAATCAACCTATACGGCGAGGAATCATGGTTCTTAGACAAGAAATCAGTCTACCCGGCGAGGATTCATCCGCGCCGACGAGGGATCCAACTGCCCCGACGACAGATCGAGCTTCTCTGGCGAGGGATTGAGCTTCTCCAGCGAAGGATCGAGCTTCTCCGGAGAGGGACATAGCAAGAGGGAGAGAGGTAGCCTCATGCAGTAAGACAGAGTGGACAAGGGGGGAGGCGGCGCCAGGAGGAAACCTAAATTTCCTATTGACTGTACCAGACGAGAGCTTTAGTAGGAGGATATGAAGATGGGCATGTGGTTTAATGGGCTAGGCTAGCTCATCTAGCTTATTTCTTCACGTTACAGTTCTAAGGCCTAATTGCGCCTAATCACGCCTAAGCTAGAAAAAATGCAAATAGGTGCCCAAACGCATAATTAACGCCTATGCTTTTTTGAACTTTGCCTGGATGTCACACAGAGGATCTCTTCCTACGTTCATCCAACTTAGTGTTCCCACCTCTAGTTTCGTACCTAAATGTTTTTTATTGCGGATGTACCCCATCTGTTTCAACCGTGGAAATTTTCATTTCATGGTAGCTGTCCGTGGACGAAATGAAGAGTACAATTCACTTCTCCCACCGTTGCTTTTGCTTTTATATAAAAAAATTGGGAGAAAAAGATGAGTTTTTTTTGCGAGAAGAGAAAAAGATGAGCTGGCTATAGCATTTTTTTGATACATGTTATTCTCTTTACCCCATCATAACATAAATTCCATTCTAGCCCCATGAACACACGAATAATGATGAGTGGACATGGTGCCACGCGCGGTCGGTATCAGGCCCGCTCATTCCCACGTGATTTGCGCAGTCCGAATACGAGTAGCATGTATACAAAGATCCGTGCGCTGTATACAATGCATTTTGCATTCATATTACTTACGCCCTGCCAATAGATGGCCCACAAGGTAGGGTCGGGCATTCAAACGAGCATTGCATTTGAGCATACGTCAATTAAGTCGGGCCTGCAATCCTAGGACCCCCTCCCATGCAGCTCATTAACTCACTCAGGAAGTTTTAATGGAAACAACTCAGGGCCTTTTGTGTTTGACATCACCCAACCGAAACCCCTTGGCTTAGTTGGACTAGCTAGAGTAACTTTTCATTAAACAAGCTTGACTAAATATTCTGACATCAACATTTATCGTCTCTCAATATAATGCACTGCAAGTGTTAGCTAACATTATCGATGATTAATGGAAACCATCTTCCTATTGTTCAGTTCGATTGCTTAAGCCACATGTTTTTCAAAAATTATTTGCCAACGATTATGATGGTGATTTTTTGAACAACCTGGCACACATTTTTCGGTAGCTTAGAACAAGACTAATCTAGGAAACATTTCAAACATGTTCAAATTCACTTATTTCGCTCAACCTATTTCAGTGTAACTGCTTAGAACAGCACCTACAAGTGAAATCTGATTTTGATTGTAGCGATCTTATTCTTTTGAAATGAGTTAAACATGTTTCTTGAGTAGTTGAAGTTTATTTTAGTAAAAAAAAATAGCAGAGCACATTTTTAAATGAGTGTACGGGTACCGGTACCTAGCGAATATTTTCAATCTCACTTTTGAAACGAATGAAATAAAACAGTGCAATATGTTGGTTTAAACGAGTGAAAGCATTATATTTAAAAATGATTACAGGTGGCCTCGTAGAATCGTACCCAAAAGAAATCGAAAACGACATATCAAGTATAGTTTTAACCGGCTAACATGTTAAACTCCATTTCTGCAAAAGTCAGCTCCTATTCTCCATCTGCTTTTCCACATGGCATGCTTAATGATGTGTGCCCACATTTAAGATCAGGTATGCCATCCTTGATCTGTGACATGGGCTGCTATCAGATGAGCATGTATTCATACGAGCATTAATAGCGTCTGGCCCACTCGTGTGATGTATAACACAACGTATTCAAGTAATGCGTCAAGTATTACGAATGGGCCTATATTAAGTAGCCATCTTGATGCGCAGCAGGACGTCTTAGATTTCGGCATCGCATGGACGCATGTCCCAAAAATCCGCGTCCCATGAACACACCATTGTAGAGTTTTTTCATCTCCCTTTACTTTGCTACTGATGCAACTTCACAGCAAATACACTTTACACCAGGTAGTTTGCAACTTGTGTCACTATACTAGGTTATGCAAGAGTTTTCACTTCGAACCATGTTCCACACAGAAATATTGCTTTTTGCACCATGTCTGTTTAAAAAAATCTTAAAAAGGTTAACATGAGCATATGAACGTGGGAAACTGTTTTTCATGTATCTGCAAGACATCTAGTTTAGAATGGAGTCATTGTATGAATAATTTAATTTGAGTTCTATGCATTAAATAAGATGGTAAAACAAGTTATGAAATGGGGACAGTTGATGCTGTAGCTGTTTATTTTTACTGCTACAACTGTGGCTTGTCACAATTCCTTTGCAGCAGACTCTACTTAGATCCCAGTTGTTATAATCACTTTTTTCCCAAACTTTGCCTAACTTGTGGCGAGCAATTTTTTCACCACGGACGGTTGTTTAGTTGCCGATTTACAATCTTGTTGGGCGGAGCATTATGTAAAGATTGCGAAGAAAGGAATCGGGACACATACACCCTCCACTAATATTACATTGCAAGTTTGCAAACACAACCCACTTTGGTGGTGTCTCAACGATTACAACACTAGTCTAGTTAGGTCTTTGAAGTTGTTCTCCTTGAAGATGCTTCTCGGCTAGAGTTCTGTGTGTGTGGTTACATACTTAGAGCAAATCTAATAAGGCCTAGTCAGCCGAAAAGTTCTTGCAGCTACCGGGCTCCATGACTCTGGATATTTGAAAAGTTTAGAAAACAGACTTCAGTTGCTAAAAAAATCTTAAAACAAATATGTGAATACATACACACATTCCTAAGGCCCGAAAAAATCCGAAAAAGGAATACTTTCTATTTTGAGAAATACAAAAAAGAGAAATTTTTGACAGAAATGGCACCCCTTTTATTCTATATATTGTGAGCAATTAGTTTTTCTGTATATCCCAAAACAAAACAAGATTTCTACCAAAACTTGCGACGGGTATTCGGAATGTGTATATGTATCCACAGAAAAATCATATTTTTCCGAAACTTCCAAAACATGAATTTCAAAATGTTTAAATATAGAGAGCACTGAAGCTCGGGTGCTGCAATCCCACTCTCCTAGTCAGCGGGCTATAAGACTTGTCATGTCATTAAAATCCTACTTGGAGGAGTGAGAAGAGAGGAGAGAGAGTGAAGCGGGCTCTTATTCTAGAGCTAGGCTATGGCACATAGATCAAGAAAAAATAGTATGCATGCAACTCTCTTTCAATCATATACATTGCTCATGCAAATATTAAATGCTTAGAACCAATCTAATAGTTTTATGAAGAATTTAGTGAGGTGGCATCTCTTTATAGCCAATAGCCGACTACATTATTAACCATGCTCTTCGATGTCCTCTTGTTGGCACAGGTCTCCCGGTCTTTACATGCAAGCATTTTCTTGATTGATAAGTCTTCCATCTCCAATTTGGTATGATCTACAGCGTTGACTAACCAGAGTAAAATCTCCTAGATCAGCTAGGATTCTAGATTTTCAGTATAATCATTCATTATCTCTTTCGAGTACTTACCTATCATGGCTATGTGTGTGGGCCCCGACGAACCCTAGGTACACAGAGGTCGATGCGGTGATCATACCTTTGTACAATATACCTCCTCATAGTTCAGCACTACTCATCAACACCTTTTATACTTGTCACAGTTTAGTAGACTAGTAAGCTTGCACGTGCAACGCACGTCTCAGCTAATGCATTTTTCAGAAATACATCTACTCCTGATCAAATACACCTTGCTTGCATGTCTCTCATACTACCATATGCTTATAGTTCTTGTTGCTAGTGTACGAAAATGACAAAAAAAAACCAATGTAACATTCTTCAGAAGTAATAATTACAATATGGTGGTTTAAGTTGAGTTTGATCAATCTATACACTATTTTTTCTTTCTTCTAAAGCAACATATAGCTCTCTCAAGAGAGGACCATGATACGTCTCCAACGTATCTATAATTTTTTATTGTTCCACGCTATTATTTATGATGTTTTGGATGTTTAATGGGCTTTGTCATACACTTTTATATTATTTATGGGACTAACCTACTAACCCAAAGGCCCAGTCCAGATTGCTGTTTTTTTCCTGTTTCAGGGTTTTACAGAAAAGGGATATCAAACGGACTCCAAACGGAATGAAACCTTCGGGAGAGATATTTTTGGAGAAAATCACGCACGGGAGACTTGAGAACCACGGAGTAGGGGCCACGTGGTGCCCATGAGGGTGGAGGGCGCCCCCTAGGGCGCGCCCCCTGCCTCGTGGGTCCCACGTAAGGCCCCAGGTGCCCTCCTTCCTCTTATATAAGCCTACGTACCCCGAAACCATCAGAACAACAGAGAAAACCCAAGTTCCACCGCCGTAACCTTTTGTTCCCGTGAGATCCGATCTTGGGGCATGTTCTGGAGCTCCGCCGGAGGGGGGTCTACCACGGAGTGCTTCTACATCATCATCATCGCCTCACCATGAGTTGTGAGTAGTTTATCATAGACCTTCGGGTCCATAGCTAGTATCTAGATGGCTTCTTCTTTCTCTTTGGATCTCAATACAAAGTTCTCCTCGGTCTTCAAGGAGATCTATTCGATGTAATCTCGTTTTGCGGTGTGTTTGTCGAGATCCGATGAATTGTGGGTTTATGATCAAGATTATCTATGAGAAATATTTGGTTCTTCTCTGAACTCTTTATGTATGATTATAATATCCTTGCAAGTCTCTTCGAATTATTGGTTTGGTTTGGCCTACTAGATCTATAGTTCTTGCAATGGGAGAAGTGCTTGGCTTTGGGTTCAATCTTGCGGTGTCCTTTCCCAGTGACAGTAGGGGCAGCAAGGCACGTATTGTATTGTTGCCATCGAGGATAAAAAGATGGGTTTATATCATATTGCTTGACTTTATCCCTCTACATCATGTCATCTTGCTTAAGGCGTTACTATGTTCTTATGAACTCAATACACTAGATGCATGCTGGATAGAGGTCGATGTGTGGAGTAATAGTAGTAGATGCAGAATCGTTTCGGTCTACTTGTGTCGGATGTGATGCCTATATATAATGATCATGCCTAGATAGTCTCATAATTATTCTTTTTCTATCAATTGCTCGACGGTAATTTGTTTACCCGCCGTAGAATATCGCTATCATGAGAGAAGCCACTAGAGAACAATATGGCCCCCGGGTCTATTCTCAACATATCAATCTACAATCTACTTTACTTTTTCCGTTTTTACTTTATGTTCTTATAATAAAAAATACCAAAAATATAAACTATCATCTCTATCAGATCTCACTTTCGTAAGTGACCGTAAAGGGATTGACAACCCCTTATCGCGTTGGCCGCGAAGTTCTTATTTGTTTGTGCAGGTGCGAGGGACTCGCGCGTGGTCTCCTTCTGGATTGATACCTTGGTTCTCAAAAACTGAGGGAAATACTTACGCTATTGTGCTGCTGAAAGTGCAACTAATCCCCGGGTGGTTTTGGTAATTAATAACAACATATATATCATTGAACTAATATTTTCTTGAGAATCATTTCAGAGAAGTTCGATGATATGGGTATGGAAATGTCTGAAGAAGTGGACCCCTCAAAATGCTAAGACAAGCATTGGCAAAAGCTCAAGACTCTATTTTTGGTTTAGTGATCAAAGATCACATTGAGTCCATAGGAAAAGCCAATACTATTAAAAGGGGATGAGGTTGTGTTAATGTTCTTGTTGCTCAAGTGCTTGGTGATCTAGCTCCCTCAACTATCAGCACTCTTCACTTATCAACACACTCATAAGTAATCTCGGTCAAACCGATTCTGCAAACTCAGTCCCACCGAGATGAACCACTTCAGTTATTTCCCCAAACCCTAATTTCTCGGTCCATCCGATTCTGATTTTCGGTCTCACCGAAAATGGTCTGCCAACCTTCTGTAACCAATTGACAGCATTTCGGAATATCCGAGTTGTTGTTTTCGGTCACACTGAGATGGCAAACCCTAACCTTTGACTCACTTCGGACACACCGAGATGGTATTTTCGGTCCCACCGAAAATCCCAACGTTCACTATATTTGAACTTTCGGTCTGACCGAGTTTTAACTTCGGTCTCACCGAGATTGGTCAAATGTGTGTGTAACGGTTGGATTTTGTGTGGAGGCTATATATACCCCTCCACCCCCTCCTCATTCGTGAGGAGAGCCATCAGAAAGTACCACCACTTCTACCACACACTTTCTGAGAAGTGAACCACCTACCCTTGTGTTGAGATCAAGCCATTCCATTCCTACCATATGAAACTTGATCTCTAGCCTTCCCAAGTTGCTTTCCACTCAAATCTTTCTTCCACCACAGCCATATCAGTGAGGAGAGTTGAGTGTTGGGGAGATTATCATCTGAAGCACAAGAGCAAGGAGTTCATCATCATCAACACCGTCTATTACCTTTTGGGGGGTGGTGCCTCCTAGATTGGTTAGGTGTCGCTTGGGAGCCTCCGTCTTTGAGATGTGGAGTTGAACCAAGAAGTTTGTAAGGGCAAGGAGATCGCCTAATTCGTGAAGATCTACCCCGAGTAAGGCTAGTCCTCCGTGGGCGTAGGCCGTGATGGAATAGACAAGGTTGCTTCTTCGTGGACCCTTCATGGGTGGAGCCCTCCGTGGACTCGCGCAGCCGTTACCCTCCGTGGGTTGAAGTCTCCATCAACGTGGATGTACGATAGCACCACCTATCGGAACCACGACAAAAATCTCCGTGTCACCAAACTGCGTTTGATCTTCTCCACCTCTCTTTTACTTGTGCAATTTACTTTCCGCTGCTTATACTCTAGAATTGCATGTGTAGGGTGATACTTGAATTGATCTTAATTGTGAAACTGCCAAAAACTTTGCATGATCTAAAGGCAGATTTTTTATATTGTCAAGTAGTCTAATCACCCCCCTCTAGACCTACTTTCGATCCTACAAGTGGTATCAGAGCTTTGGTCTCCATTGCCTTGGTTTCCATTGCATTGGACTCCATAAGCTTGGTTTCACAACCTAGGAGAGTATGGCGTCTAGTGAGGGTAATTATCGTAGAGGTCCTTACTTTGATGGTACAAATTTTGCTAGTTGGAAGCATAAAATGAAAATGCATATTCTTGGTCATAACCCAGCCACATGGGGCATTATCTGTGTTGGTATGCAAGGTGATTTCTTTGAAGAAGGAAAAGTTCCGGATCGCGAAGCTACACCCGAAGAGTTGCGGATGTTGCAAAACAATGCTCAAGCTTGTGACATTCTCTTCAATGCTTTGTGTCCCGAAGAGTTCAACAAAATCAGCCGTCTTGAGAATGCTAAAGAGATTTGGGATACTTTGGTTGAAATGCACGAAGGTACTGAATCTGTGAAGGAATCAAAGCTAGATATTCTTCAAGGTCAACTTGACAAGTTCAAGATGAAGGATGGTGAAGGAGTCGCTGAAATGTACTCTAGGCTTGCTCTCATCACAAATGAGATTGCAGGCTTAGGAAGCGAAGAAATGACCGACCGATTCATCATTAAGAAGATTCTTAGAGCTTTGGATGGAAAGTATGACACCGTGTGCACTTTGATCCAAATGATGCCAAACTACAAGACTCTCAAGCCAACTGAAGTCATTGGAAGAATTGTTGCTCATGAGATGACACTTAAGGATAAGGAAGAGCTTCACAACAAGTCAAGTGGTGCTTACAAAGCTACAAGTGATGCTCCTACTACCTCAAGTGACAAGCTAGTTTCCAATGAAGAGATAAGCCTAATGGTCAAGAACTTCAACAAGTTCTACAAGAATAGAGGCAAGGAAAGAAGCTCAAAGTCTAGATCATATGATGAAAAGAGATCTTCTAGCCGTGATCGAAACTGCTACAATTGTGGAAGACCCGGACACTTCTCAAATGAGTGTACGGCTCCCCACAAGAGAAGAGAAGAATCTCCAAGAAGAAGAGCAAGAGATGAGTCACCTCGGAGAGAGAGAAGGAGTAGAGATGATCGTTATGAACGAAGACCCTCTCGGAGAAGCAAGGATTCGGAGAGGAAAGACAAGTCATCAAGGAGCTACACAAGAAGAAGACATCAAGCTCATGTTGGTGAATGGGTCTCCGGCTCCGACTCTGACAATCAATCCGATGGAAGCTATCACTCCGACTCCGACTATAGTCAAGATGAAGGTGTTGCCGGACTTGCACTAGTATCCTCCAACTCCAACTCCTACGACTTATTTGATTCACCAAATGAGGGAATTGGAAGATGCTTCATGGCTAAAGGCCCCAAGGTAACACACCCTGAATTCATTGACTTTGATAGTGATGAGGATGACTTGCTTGGTGAAGATGAGCTCTTGCATGATAAATCTAGTGAGCTTAGTAATGTTGAAAATGCTAGTAGTCTTTATAGTCGAGAAGAGTCAAATGACAATGCTATGAAGGAGATTGAGCGTCTAACTAAAGAACTAAACACTCTTAAGTTAGCTCATGAAACAACTCAAGAAGATCATAGAGAGCTCCTAAGATCTCATGAGAAGCTACGCTTCGAGAAGCTCACTCTAGAGCAAGAACATGAGTTTCTAAAAGCGATCAATGACGATCTTCGAAAGAAGAGTTCTTCATATCTTGCCAAATGACTTCTCTTGTCTAATTTCTTGCCACCCATTAAGACTAAGCATGACAAGCATAAGAAAAATTCTTCCTCTAGTAGTAACAATAACAATGTTAAATCCAATATTGTTGCTTCTAGTAGTTCTCTTGATTCCACTAACAATGTTTCAAGCCAAGTTACACTTGAGCAAGAAAATAGCTTATTGAAGGAAATCATAGAGAAAGGTGTCTACAAGAGTCTTGCCGGAAGCAAGAACTTTGAGGAGATTGTTCGCAAACAAGGAAGACACCGGAAGAATCAAGGGATTGGTTTTGAGCGAAAGTTCAACGCCAAAGGTGTTGAGTGGGAAGAAGGTCAATACCCTACTCCACAGTTTGTCTCACAAAAGGAGAAGTATGATCCTACTTCTTCCAATGTGGAACAAGCTCAAGATGACCTTCCACCACAAGACCACAAGCTAAAGGCCAAGGACAAGCTTCAAGAGGAGATTGATGCATTCATTGAAGCACCTCAAGCCATGGTCAAGTGGGTTCCCAAGGACACATCAAGTTCTACTTCGTCAAGCTCAACTACAACACCAAGGATTATCATCAATATGATGTGGATCCCAAAGAAGAAGAACTAGTAGGTTCTTGAGGGTGACTCCGCCAACAAACTTCACTCATATTCTTTTTGGCAAGAACTTGTGCAATCAACTTCCACATCATGCACTTGTTCATGGAGTCACAAACCCTCTTGTTGGTAAGTCAAGGGACAAGGTAATCATTGCTTTCATGGACATCATCTTTTTGTGTACTTCACTCTATGTCTATGGATATTCTTGTTTGTTCCTTGTGGGACTAACCCATGTAGGTATTGAAAGTGCCCTAATCCAAAGGATTGCTCCAAACTCTTGATGATCTACATCAACATTGAGCATCCACATCTTCAACATCTACATGAAGTCTTCTACGACAACCCAAGGTTAGTTTGACCCTTTAAAAGGGGTTCTCACATCTAGGGGGAGCTTTGCTCTAAAAATTGAGCTAAAGCATCTCCAAGTGATGTGAACACATAAATGCTTTATGTAAAAGTGGTAACCCCACTTGTGCTTAAACGATGAGTATGACCTATGATCAAATGTTCTCATTTGGCTCCTAAGTCAATATACTCATATATAGATGACCTAGTCATCGACAAATTGTGTGCTAGTAGCTAGAGTGATTGGTTGTGCATGTTTGACACATATTTCAATTGCTATCTTATTGTGTGAGCATGTTGAATGCATGATTTCATCCATTCAAGGACATCCATTTGTTGTTTTGATTGTTTTGATTTTTCTGGCCAAATGGATGGACAAGAATGCCTAAGCACCTTCCCTAGCTATCTATGCTTTCTTGTCTCAAAATTCTATTCATGTTCATATCACAACTTTGAACAAGTCTTTTTCGGACAGTCCGAGTGAGGAGCACTCGGAACCACCGATTCGTCTAAGGCTGACTTCCAAAACCTTCTAAGTCCATTTCGGTCTGACCGGTTTCTCAATCTCGGTCCAACCGAAACGCTTAGACTGATCTAGGTTTCATCTCGGTGAAACCGAGTTTAAACTCTCGGTCTGACCGATATGCGTAACTGCACAGCAGTTATACATCTCGGTGACACCGAGTTTTTCAACTCGGTCCCACCGATAGCATGGGGTTATATATACCTGAGGGGCTGCGCGCGATTTCTTTCTTCAAACCGTTCGCCCCCAAGACCCCTGCTGCCGCCGCCCTAGTCTACGGATCGTCGCCTTCGTCGCCTGTGCGCCCTCGCCGCAGGTCTCCGCCGCCGTCAACGGTTTTTCAGCCATGTCAGATGTCAGTGACAGCCAGAACAGGTCTGAATCACCGTTTGTTGAAATTCCAGAGGCAGATACAAGTCCTGCGAGCAGCTCTAGTGATGATGGTGAGAGGAGCACCCCTAGTGGTTTGCCTCCTGCAGCCACCAGAACCAGGAAGAAGAAAACTTCTGATGATGAGGACTCCGACTTTGTTGCTGAGGAAGTTACCTCCAAGCCCAAGAGGAATGTGGTTGCCAAAGAGCACCAAGGGCAGCAGCCAAGGAAAGGCACAAGCAAAGTGAAGCAGTCAGCAGTCGCAAAGAAGCTTAACTTGGAAGAGCCTGCTGCAAGCAAGGTGAAGAAGACTTCCAAAAGGAAGAGGGTAGTATATGCTGAACCTTAGGATGATGCTGAAGAAGAAGAAGAAGAAGCACCCCAGCCTCCTCCTCAGAAAGCTAAGTTCATGGGTGATGCTATTCGGGCTCAAGCCTCTTCTAAGCCCAAGAAGCCTGCTCCAGTCAAGGCAGCTCCAGCCAAGCCCAAGAGAACAACCAGAAGCATTCCAGCTTCTGAGAAGAACAAAGGTGAGATGCCACCGTCTGAATCAGATGAAGAGCATGTGTTGCTTAAGCTCCGTCCCAAGTTGCCACTCCACAATGATGCTCATCCTCAAGCTGAGGACATGAAGGCAAGAAAGGACAAAGGTCTCAGGCTATGGAGACAGTCTGATCCATATGCCGTAAGGAGAAGGACTGCTGTGGACCCCAGATTCCACACCAGAGAGCAGCAGGATTTCTATGAGACCGTGCTAATGGATAAGAAGCCCATTGTTGCTGACACCAGGTATGTTGACTGGAAGTACATTGACAGTGAAGAGCACCGGGACTTCTTTCCCCATGTGCATGAGAGCTTTACTGCATGTGGAGTTGCTGATTTTGTGGGTCAAGAGCTGACAGCCTGGAATGACGAGATGATCATGCAGTTCTATGCCACAGCCCACTTCTATCCTGATGGCAAGATCACCTGGATGACTGAAGGTCAAAGGTTTTCTTCGACTGTTGAAGAATGGGCAGAACTTCTGAACGCTCCAATGCAGAGAGAGGACGACATTGATGTCTATGGGATTCCTAAGAAGAGTCATGATTCCATGAAGAATATGTACAAGGAGATCCCAGCTGCTGATTTGGAAGGATGGAAGCTTGGCTCAGTGTATTATCTCCAGGCAGGTCTGACCACCACTAACACTATTCTGAGGCATACATTGATGCCTAAGTCAGGAGACCACCGGATGATACGAGGCTATTCTATCAACATGCTGCACATTCTCGATGAGAAGGCACCTTTTAAGGTGATGGACTTGATGGTAGAGACCATTAAGAGGACTGCAGCTGACCAGAAGAGGTCGTGTGGGTTTGCACCGCAGATACAGATGCTCATCAACGCCAAGTTTGGCACGGGCAAATTCATGTTGGATAGGAAGCACTTGCCACTGCAGCCAGAGCATGAGGACAACGTAGTTGTGATGGATGAAGAGGATCCTACCTCAGTTGAAGGACAAGCCAAAATCGAAGCTGCAAAGAAGGCTAAAGCTGACAAAGAGGCAGCAGCAGCAGCAGCTAAGCCAAAGAGCTTTGGAGAACAAATTCTTGAAGCTACCCAGAGGATTGAACAACGCCTGGCCAGCATTGAGCAATCTCAGGAGAGCCTTGAGAGGATTGTCGAGGACAAGATCCACGCTCTGGACGTGAAGCTGACTGAGATTCAGGTGTCTGTCAACAAGCTTGAGGCAGACATGGAGGAGACTAGGCAGGAGAGAGCAGAGCTTATGCAGGATGATCTAGTCCAGGACTCTCATCGCCAGACTGCTCAGTTTCCCAGAGGATCCAGATCTGCAGCTATCCCAGTGACAGACTCCAGGGCTACCACTTCAGCACCAGCTACAGCTCCAGCAGTTCCTCCAGCTCCAGCATCCACTCCTCCACCGCAGACTTCAGCAGAAGTCTTCGCAGATGCAGCTATCTCTACACCGACATCTACCCAGACGGGAGCCGCCAGCAGAGCCCGCAGTGACGTTTAGCTCTATACCTTTTTGAACTTTTTGGTAACTTGTTGCCAAAGGGGGAGAAATTGTTATAGATCATAGGGCTTCGAGAGAGAGAGTGCTCTTTCGTCTTTCGTTCTTTTGCCGGTTTTTTTGTTGAGTTACATTGGTTTCTTTTGGTTCCTGATACTTTATGTGTGCTTGCTACCACGTTTGATGCTACCTTAATGAGTGCTTAGTCATACTATGCTTAATGTGTGCTTATTGCTTATCATATGATATTCCTTGTTGTATGGCTATTTACTCTTGTCTTGGTGATTAAGTGCATGTTATTCATTCTTATCATTTTGTGCGCTCCACCAAGATGTATGTGACATGGAAGAGTGACCCATAATCCTAATCGATTGTGCATTTGCATTCAAACGCAAATTTTAAATAATGCACAAATTTAGGGGGAGCTCTTGTTTATCACATACTTCTCAAAGCGGCGATATTATTCTTTGATTATATCCTTTGTCGAAGCTTTGATCTATATGTTGTCATCAATTACCAAAAAGAGGGAGATTGAAAGTGCAACTAATCCCCGGGTGGTTTTGGTAATTAATAACAACATATATATCATTGAACTAATATTTTCTTGAGAATCATTTCAGAGAAGTTCGATGATATGGGTATGGAAATGTCTGAAGAAGTGGACCCCTCAAAATGCTAAGACAAGCATTGGCAAAAGCTCAAGACTCTATTTTTGGTTTAGTGATCAAAGATCACATTGAGTCCATAGGAAAAGCCAATACTATTAAAAGGGGATGAGGTTGTGTTAATGTTCTTGTTGCTCAAGTGCTTGGTGATCTAGCTCCCTCAACTATCAGCACTCTTCACTTATCAACACACTCATAAGTAATCTCGGTCAAACCGATTCTGCAAACTCAGTCCCACCGAGATGAACCACTTCAGTTATTTCCCCAAACCCTAATTTCTCGGTCCATCCGATTCTGATTTTCGGTCTCACCGAAAATGGTCTGCCAACCTTCTGTAACCAATTGACAGCATTTCGGAATATCCGAGTTGTTGTTTTCGGTCACACCGAGATGGCAAACCCTAACCTTTGACTCACTTCGGACACACCGAGATGGTATTTTCGGTCCCATCGAAAATCCCAACGTTCACTATATTTGAACTTTCGGTCTGACCGAGTTTTAACTTCGGTCTCACCGAGATTGGTCAAATGTGTGTGTAACGGTTGGATTTTGTGTGGAGGCTATATATACCCCTCCACCCCCTCCTCATTCGTGAGGAGAGCCATCAGAAAGTACCACCACTTCTACCACACACTTTCTGAGAAGTGAACCACCTACCCTTGTGTTGAGATCAAGCCATTCCATTCCTACCATATGAAACTTGATCTCTAGCCTTCCCAAGTTGCTTTCCACTCAAATCTTTCTTCCACCACAGCCATATCAGTGAGGAGAGTTGAGTGTTGGGGAGATTATCATCTGAAGCACAAGAGCAAGGAGTTCATCATCATCAACACCGTCTATTACCTTTTGGGGGGTGGTGCCTCCTAGATTGGTTAGGTGTTGCTTGGGAGCCTCCGTCTTTGAGATGTGGAGTTGAACCAAGAAGTTTGTAAGGGCAAGGAGATCGCCTACTTCGTGAAGATCTACCCCGAGTAAGGCTAGTCCTCCGTGGGCGTAGGCCGTGATGGAATAGACAAGGTTGCTTCTTCGTGGACCCTTCGTGGGTGGAGCCCTCCGTGGACTCGCGCAGCCGTTACCCTCCGTGGGTTGAAGTCTCCATCAACGTGGATGTACGATAGCACCACCTATCGGAACCACGACAAAAATCTCCGTGTCACCAAACTGCGTTTGATCTTCTCCACCTCTCTTTTACATGTGCAATTTACTTTCCGCTGCTTATACTCTAGAATTGCATGTGTAGGGTGATACTTGAATTGATCTTAATTGTGAAACTGCCAAAAACTTTGCATGATCTAAAGGCAGATTTTTTATATTGTCAAGTAGTCTAATCACCCCCCTCTAGAC
Organism: Secale cereale; assembly: GCA_902687465.1. Classification (NCBI taxonomy): domain Eukaryota; kingdom Viridiplantae; phylum Streptophyta; class Magnoliopsida; order Poales; family Poaceae; genus Secale; species Secale cereale. The sequence goes on from LR738715.1 coordinate 213,401,730, forward strand.
CTACTTTCGATCCTACAGCTGCATCTCCCTTTCCTCTTCGAGGGAATACAACGCAAGCTCGAGAAGTAGCAATAAGAATTTCTGGCGCCGTTGCCGGGGAGGCTTACGCAAAAGTCATATACCAAGTACCTATCACAAACCCTTATCCTTCGCATTACATTTATTTGCCTCTCGTTTTCCTCTCCCCCACTTCACCCTTGCCGTTTTCTTTGCCCTTCTTCTGCCGTGTGTTTTACCGTTCGCTTGCCTCTTGTTTGCTTGTGTTGCTATGTGCCCTCTATTAGGTTGCATCTTCACTTGCTAAATTATGTATCCTCATCCACTTGCTAATATCTTTAAGAGATCCAATTATTATGAACCAATTGCTAGTGAGTTGCGTGCACTAGATTATATTTATGGGGTTTTGCTTGAAATTCATGAATCTGAAAATTGTGAGGAATTGTTGAAAGTGATTCAGGATAGTTCCTTCGATGAAAAACATGATTGCAATGATACTATTGTAAATTCTATTAATGTCAATTGTGTTAATGATATGCAAAACCCTAAGCTTGGGGATGCTAGTTTTGTTATGACTTCTATTTGTTGCAATGATCATGATTGGGGTGATTCTTCTTATGTTATTGAAAATTTATTTAAGCCCCATGATGAATATGAGATTGATAATAATGTTTGCAATAATAAGTGGGTTTGGAAGATTGTAAACTTTAGATCCCACATATTTGGAGAACGTTCAATCTTATGGAATTTTTGATAAAAGTGGGTTTGGAGAGGTCATGACTTTAGTTAATGTTGATCCCACTATTTTGGAAGAGTGTGAACTTCATATGCATGTGGATCGTGTTGAGAGTATGTTATGTGATAGCTATATTGTTGAATTTGCTTATGATTCTACATGCAGTTATTACGAGAGAAGAAAATATGATCGTAGAAATCTTCATGTTACTAAATTACCTCTCGTTATGTTGAGATTACTATCGTTCCTTTCTGCTTCCTTGCATATGCTAGTTTTTGCTTGCCTTGCTAATTTGTTTTCTTATAAGATGCCTATGCATAGGAAGTATGTCAGACTAAGATGTGTTTGTCACATGTTTTATGATGCTCTCTTTGTGCTTCAATTCTTGTCTTTCTTTTGAGCATCATTGAATTCTCAAGCCTATCTTAGTGGCTATAAAGAAAGAACTTGTTGGGAGGCAACCCAATTTTATATTTTGTTTTTCCTTCTGTTTAGGAATAAATATTGCATCTAGCTTCTGTTTAGATGTGGTTTTATGTTTTAATTAGTGTTTGTGCCAAGTAGAACCTTTGGGAAGACTTGTGTGAAGTTTATATGATCTTGCTGTGAAAAACAGAATTGTTAGCGCTCACTAGAATGGTCATCAGATTTTACTAGAGTGTGCTATTTAGTTGATTCTTTATGCAGATGATTAATAGAAAAATTCCTCACGTTCACCAATTTAGTTTGAATTTTTTGGAGTTACAGATGTATGTGAAACCTGCAGATTACTACAGACTGTTCTGTTTTTGACAGATTCTGTTTTTCGTGTGCTGTTTGCTTATTTCAATGCATCTATGAGTAGTATTGGGAAGTATGAACCATATAGAAGTTGGAATATAGTAGGTTTAACACCAATATAAACAAAGAATGAATTCATTGCAGTACCTTTGAGTAGTGGTTTGCTTTCTTATACTAACGGAGCTCACGAGATTTTTGTCTAAGTTTTGTGTTGTGAAGTTTTCAAGTTTTGAGTATTGCTTTGATGGACTATGGAACAAAGAGTGGAAAGAGCCTAAACTTGGGGATGCCCATGGCACCCCAAGGTAAAATTCAAGGACAACCAAAAGCCTAAGCTTGGGGATGCCCCGGAAAGGCATCCCCTCTTTCGTCTTCATCCATCGGTAACTATACTCGGAGCTATATTTTTATTCACCACATGATATGTGTTTTAGTTGGAGCGTCTTGTATAATTTGAGTCTTTGCTTGTTAGTTTGCCACAATTATCCTTGCTGGACACACCTATTTGAGAGAGTTAAATATGGCCTAGGAATTGTTAGAACACTCTATGTGCTTCACTTATATCTTTTGAGTTGAATAGTTTTTGCTCTAGTGCTTCACTTATATCTTTTAGAGCACGGTGGTGATTATATTTTGAAGAAATTGTTGAACTCTCATGCTTCACTTATATCCGTTTGAGAGTTATTAAAACAGCATGGTAATGTGTTTAGGCTATAAAACTAGTCTTCACATGATAGATATCCAATATCAATGTAGTAAAAACTTTCACACTAAGTGCATTGAATATGATGAGAAGTTGGATGCTTGATAAATGTTTTGAGATATGAGGATAGTGATATTAGAGTCATGCTAGTGGAGTTATTATGAAATTGAGAAATGCTTGTGTTAAGGTTAGTGATTCCCGTAGCATGCACATATGGTGAACCGCTATGTGACGAAGTTAGAGCATGAGGTATTTGTAAAGTGTCAACCTTTGTGTGGAGTTCGGGGGCGCGCGATGGTTAACTCCTGCCAACCTCCCCCCTAGGAGCATGCGTTGATTGCTTTGTTTTGATGACTCGTAGATTTTTGCAATAAATATATGAGTTCTTATAACTAATGTTGAGTCCATGGATTATACGCACTCTCACCCTTCCACCATTGCTAGCCTCTCTTGTACCGCGCAACTTTCGCAGATACCATACACCCACTATATATCCTTCCTCAAAACAGCCACCATATTATTCCTCAAAACAGCCACCATACCTACCTATCATGGCATTTCCAGAGCCATTCCGAGATATATTGCCATGCAACTTTCCACCGTTCCGTTCTTATGACATGCATCATATTGTCATATTGCCATGCATAATCATGTAGTTGACATCGTATTTGTGGCAAGGCCACCATGCATAATTTTTCATACATGTCACTCTTGATTTATTGCACATCTCGGTACATCGCCGGAGGCATTCATATAGAGTCATACTTGTTTTAGTATCGAGTTGTAATATCGAGTTGTAATTCAATGAAAGTGTGATGATCATAATTATTAGGGCATTGTCCCATGTGAGGAAAGGCAAAATCAATAAAGCCCCTCCACACAAAAAAGAAAAGAAAAAGAGAAAGGCCAAAGAAAAGAAAGGCCCAAAAAAAGAAAAAAAAAGAAAAAAGAAAAAGGGACAATTGCTACTATCTTTTTCCACAATTGTGCTTCAAAGTAGCACCATGTTCTTCATGATAGAGAGTCTCATGTTTAGTCACTTTCATATACTAGTAGGAATTTTCATTATAGAACTTGGCTTGTATATTCCAACGATGGGCTTCCTCAAATGCCCTAGGTCTTCATGAGCAAGCAAGTTGGATGCACACCCACTTAGTTTCTTTTGTTGAGCTTTCATACATATTTAGCTCTAGTGCATCCGTTGCATGGCAATCCCTACTCACTCACATTGATATCTATTGATGGGCATCTCCATAGCCCGTTGATACGCCTAGTCGATGTGAGACTATCTCCCTCCTTTTTGTCTTCTCCACAACCACCTCTCTATTCCACCCATAGTGCTATGTCCATGGCTCACGCTCATGTATTGTGTGGAAGTTGAAAGGTTTGAAAGAATAGAGTATGAAAACAAGTGCTTGGCTGAAATCGGGGTTGTGCATGATATGAATATTTTGTGTGATGAAGAGGGAGCATAGCCAGACTATATGATTTTGTAGGGATAACTTTTTTTAGCCATAGTATTTTGAGAAGACATAATTGCTTTGATAGTATGCTTGAAGTATTATTATTTCTTATGTCAATATAGACTTTTGTCTTGAATCTTCAAGATCTGAACATTCATGCCACAATTAAGAGAATTATATTGAAAAATTATGTTGGTTAGCATTCCACATCAAAAAATCTGTTTTTATCATTTACCTACTCAAGGACGAGCAGGAATTAAGCTTGGGGATGCTTGATACGTCTCCAACGTATCTATAATTTTTTATAGTTCCATGCTATTATTTATGATGTTTCGGATGTTTAATGGGCTTTGTCATACACTTTTATATTATTTTTGGGACTAACCTACTAACCCAAAGGCCCAGTCCAGATTGCTGTTTTTTGCCTGTTTCAGGGTTTTAAAGAAAAGGGATATCAAATGGAGTCCAAACGGAATGAAACCTTCTGGAGAGATATTTTTGGAGAAAATCACGCACGGGATACTTGAGAACCACGGAGTAAGGGCCACGTGGTGCCCACGAGGGTGCGGGCGCCCCCCACCCTAGGGCGCGCCCCCCTCCCTCGTGGGTCCCATGTAAGGCCACCGATGCCATCCTTCCTCCTATAAAAGCCTACGTACCCCGAAACCATCAGAACAACACAGAAAGCCCTAGTTCCACCGCCATAACCTTCTGTTATCGTGAGATCCCATCTTGGGGCCTATTCCGGAGCTCCGCCAGAGGGGGGATCTACCATGGAGTGCTTCTACATCATCATCATCACCTCACCATGAGTTGTGAGTAGTTTATAGCAGACCTTCGGGTCCATAGCTAGTATCTAGATGGCTTCTTCTCTCTCTTTGGATCTCAATACAAAGTTCTCCTCGGTCTTCGAGGAGATCTATTCGATGTAATCTCTTTTTGCGGTGCGTTTGTCGAGATTCGATGAATTGTGGGTTTATGATCAAGATTATCTATGAGAAATATTTGGTTCCTCTCTGAACTCTTTATGTATGATTATAATATCCTTGCAAGTCTCTTCGAATTATTGGTTTGGTTTGGCCTACTAGATCTATAGTTCTTGCAATGGGAGAAGTGCTTGGCTTTGGGTTCAATCTTGCGGTGTCCTTTCCCAGTGACAGTAGGGGCAGCAAGGCACGTATTGTATTGTTGCCATCAAGGATAAAAAAGATGGGGTTTATATCATATTGCTTGAGTTTATCCCTCTACAGCATGTCATCTTGCTTAAGGCGTTACTCTGTTCTTATGAACTCAATACACTAGATGCATGCTAGATAGCGGTCGATGTGTGGAGTAATAGTAGTAGATGCAGAATCGTTTCGGTCAACTTGTCTCGGACGTGATGCCTATATATAATGATCATGCCTAGATAGTCTCATAATTATTCGATTTTCTATCAATTGCTTGACAGTAATTTGTTTACCCGCCGTAGAATATCGCTATCATGAGAGAAGCCACTAGAGAACACTATGGCCCCCGGGTCTATTCTCAACATATCAATCTACAATCTACTTTACTTTTTTTGCTTTTACTTTCTATTCTTATAATAAAAAATACCAAAAATATAAACTATCATCTCTATTAGATCTCATTTTCGTAAGTGACCGTAAAGGGATTGACAACCCCTTATCGCGTTGGCTGCGAAGTTCTTATTTGTTTGTGCAGGTGCGAGGGACTCGCGCATGGTCTCCTACTGGATTGATACCTTGGTTCTCAAAAACTGAGGGAAATACTTACGCTACTGTGTTTCATCTCCCTTTCCTCTTCTAGGGAATACAACACAAGCTCGAGAAGTAGCAGACCACGAGTACGATGTATCGCAGATGATTCTTCTCATCGATCCCTCTCTATGAGACTTGGATCTCATATTAAACTCAAGACAACCAGCTCTGCTCTATAATAGTAGTACATCCACGGTTACTTTGGCTACATACACTGCAGATGCTAAGGCTAAAGTGGCCATGCTAGAAAATTACATGCTTGCCTCGTCTCATCCAATACATCTGTTTTTATGCAAGCAATAAACTCCCAAAACACGAGTATGAATATGAATCGACACAAATGGCAATCAAGACCCACTATCAGTCTCATTGACTAGAATGGATGCATGATCGATGCTATCTTCCGACACAAATGGCTGCATGCATCACTCTGATGCAGAGGCCAGGGATCATCCTCCTTGTCCAATAAAAATCTTTCGGCAACTTGGCTAGATTATGTATTTCTTGTATAGTATGATGTGATGTTTCTTGCCCATTCCTTTTCGTTTTTAGCAACCACGTGCATTGGCATAACAATATCAAATGTAAGCTCCTGCTCATAAGAAAATAATCAACCCCAAGGGGAGTTTTTCTTTAAATTAATTGCAGACTATTTTGACAATCTCATTGCAAACTATTATTAAGATTTGCGAAGGACAACTATTTGGCAGCACCAACGGTGGTGGCAGTCCTCGGTGGCAATGAAAGTGGGACTATATGGTCATATATTTACTATATTAACATATTTACTTTTTTATAGATTTTCAATCGTTTAGAAAATAATTATCTTGAGCTTAAGACTGGATTGACCAAATAGTGGCGGAGAAATAACGTTTGGACCAAAATCTTAAAAATTTGCATCATGATGGAGTCATAACAAGGAACTAATCATAGGGGCTAACGCGAGTTGGGTAACCAATCAAACTTGCAATTAGGAGAAGCTAAAAAGGAAATGCAATCCACTCTGCCACCTTTAGCATGGAGGAAACTTGCATGTGGTTGGGAGGTGCATAGATAGGTCGTTGAACCAAGCAAACTTGCAAATTCAAAGTTTTCTATGATGTCGGATGCATACCTTGAGGCTTGTGCTATGGACGGTCAGCCTTACCAGTCCAGACTTCTGTTTCCGTATACATTGTCAACAACTTTGGATGTGAAGATATATTTAGTTTCACCTGCTCAGAGTAATCTTTGTCACGGGGTATTGCCAAGCTCATACGTTCATTGCACACCTTCTCCCCGAATGGTTAGCTGACCGGAACCAGCTTCATAAAACATATTAATTAGTGCATTGGGATAATCATGGTAATCTCAAATAGTTAACAGATCAATACTTTAATAGTTTTAACTCCGGTTCGTCTGGATATATGACGTCCAATTATGGACTCCTACAATTGTGCTCACTGACAAATCGATCCAACAACTGTGCTAAGACTATATATGACCCAGTTGAGACATGAGACTGAACATTGATCAACAACCCTTTATAATAAACTTCAGGTTTAAATCGCCATTATATATAGGGTGGGTCTATTCTCATAACACCCCTTAAGACCTTATTCTCATAACAAAAATAGTATTCTCATAACACCCCCACTTAAATAGGTTTCTAGCGCGGAGCGCCCCGAGGACAGCAACCACTGTCCCGCCTCCTACCCCCGTGTTGCCGCCCCGCCTCCTTCCCCAGCACCGTCGCGCCGGCTCCTACCCTGATGCAGTGCGGTTTTCTTGTGTCTGATGCAGTGCGGTTTTAAGTTTGAAGCGGTGCGCTTTTCTGTCCGATGCAGTGCACACGTCGATTTTGTTGTCGTGAAAAACAGAGTGTCCGTGTTTTTGTATTTTCAAAACTGTTCTTAAACCGTAATGAATTAGAGGGAGTGTTCTACATGAAAAAGTAGCGTCTCGATGATATCTTTCCAACGGTGTGTCATTTGGATCATTTTGACCAACGTTTTGTAAAAATTTCACGAAAAAAGGCCACTGCCCTTCGAAGTCAGCCGCACGATTTTCAAAATTAACTAAAAACCGTAAGGAATCTCAAAAACATTTCAACATATGAAAGTTGCGCCTCGTTCGTAGCTTTCCAACGGCGTATCACATGGCTCGTTTCGACAAACGGTTAAAAAACTGAAGCTAAAACAGAACCGAAAATTGCAAAAAAATCGAAAAAACATAATTCCACGATTTGTTAAATTCAAAACTGCTCTTAAACCGTAGCGAATTAGAAAAAATAATAGATATGAAAAAGGTGCGTGCCGACGATACCTTTCCAATGGTGTTTCACTTGCTTCATTCTGACGAGCGGTTTAGAAAAAACGCTCGCTGCCATTATTCGTCGGTCGCACCGTTTTCAAAACTGCTCTTAAACCGTGCGGAATTTCGAAAAGTGTTCAACATGGCGAAGTTGCGTCTACTCCATAACTTTTCAACGGTATATTACACGCATAATTCCGATAAACGGTTAAAAAATTAGAGCAAAAAAGGTACCGAAAAAACAACACGTATATTTTTTTAAACATGAAGTTCACTGGTCTCTTTGTTGCAGTATCTGTGCAGTTCAGAAGCGCAAAAAAACGCTCGCTGCCATTATTCATCGGTCGCACCATTTTCAAAATTGCTCTTAAACCGTGCGGGATCTCGAAAAGTGTTCAACATGGCTAAGTTGCGTCTACTTCATAGCTTTTCAACGGTATATTACAGGCATAATTCCGATAAATGGTTAAAAACTAGAGCAAAAAAGATACCCAAAAAACACTTCCTCGTCTTAGAAAATTTTGGTCCGATAAAAAATGATGTAGTCCGTTTGTCCGTCTGATGCAGTACGATTTTAGTGTCAAAAAAAACTCGTCTGAGAAAAATTTACGTCCGACAAAAGAAATAATGAAGCTCACTTGACCGTCTAATGCAGTACGGTTTTCAGTTTGAAGCGCTGCGTTTTTCTGTCCGATGCAGTGCACGCGTCGATTTTGTTGTCGTGAAAAATAGAGTGTCCACGTTTTTGTATTTTCAAAACTGCTCTTAAACCGTAATGAATTAGAGGGAGTGTTCTACATGAAAAAGTAGCGTCTCGACGATATCTTTCCAACAGTGTAACATTTGGATCATTTCGACCAACGTTTTCTAAAAATTTCATGAAAAAACGGCCGCTGCCTTCGAAGTCAGCCACACGATTTTCAAAATTAACTAAAAATCGTAAGGAATCTCAAAAACATTTCAACATATGAAAGTTGTGTCTCGTTCGTAGCTTTCCAACGGCGTATCACACGGCTCGTTTCAACAAACGGTTAAAAAACCGAAGCTAAAACAGTACCGAAAATTGCAAAAAAATCGAAAAAAACATAATTCCGTGATTTGTTAAATTCAAAACTGCTCTTAAACCGCAGCGAATTAGAAAAAATAATAGATATGAAAAAGATGCGCGCCGATGATACATTTCCAACGGTGTTTCACTTGCTTCATTCCGACGAGCGGTTTAAAAAAACGAAAAAAAAACGTTCGCTGCCATTATTCGTCGGTCACACCGTTTTCAAAACTGCTCTTAAACCGTGCGGAAATCTCGAAAAGTGTTCAACATGGCGAAGTTGCGTCTACTCCATAGCTTTTCAACGGTATATTACACGCATTATTTCGATAAACGGTTAAAAACTATAGCAAAAAAGGTACCGAAAAAACAACACGTACAATTTTTCAAACATGAAGTTCACTGGTCTCTGTGTTGCAGTATCTGTGCAGTTCGGAAGCGCAAAAAAACGCTCGCTGCCATTATTCTCGGTCGCACCGTTTTCAAAACTGCTCTTAAACCATGCGGAATCTCGAAAAACGTTCAACATGGCAAAGTTGCGTCTACTCCATAGCTTTTCAACGGTATATTACACGCATAATTCCGATAAATGGTTAAAAAAACTAGAGCAAAAAAGGTACCCAAAAAATAACACGTACAATTTTTTCAAACATGAAGTTCACTGATCTCTGTGTTGCAGTATCTATGCAGTTCGGAAGTGTTATGAGAATATTATTCTCATAATGTTATGAGAATAGACCAGCTATATATATATATATTTGCCAAAAACATAAGGAGGGTCAGTGCAGGTTATACAATTATAGGAAAATCACACTAACATAAAGCATACCTATGCGCCACATTTTATAGGAAATGTATTTTTGAACACTAACAGAAGTGCAGAACATGGAGATAGATCGTGCAAAGTGAAGGAAATATGCCCTAGAGGCAATAATAAAGTTGTTACTTATATTTCCTTATATCATGATAAATGTTTATTATTCATGCTAGAATTATATTAAACCGGAAACTTTGTACATGTGTGAATACATAGACAAAACAGAGTGTCCCTAGTATGCCTCTAATAGACTAGCTCGTTAATCAAAGATGGTTATGTTTCCTAACCATAGACATGTGCTGTCATTTGATGAACGGGATCACATCATTAGGATAATGATGTGATGGACAAGACCCATCCGTTAGCTTAGCACTATGATCGTTCAGTTTTATTGCTATTGCTTTCTTCATGACTTATACATGTTCCTCTGACTATGAGATTATGCAACTCCCGAATACCGGAGGAACACCTTGTGTGCTATCAAACGTCACAACGTAACTGGGTGATTATAAAGATGCTCTACAGGTGTTTCCGAAGGTGTTTGTGGTGTTGGCATAGATCAAGAATATGATTTATCACTCCGAGTGTCGGAGAGGTATCTCTGGGCCCTCTCGGTAATACTCATCATAATAAGCCTTGCAAGCAAATGACTAATGAGTTAGTCATGAGATGATGTATTACGAAACGAGTAAAGAGACTTGCCGGTAACGAGATTGAACTAGGTATGATGATACCAACGACCGAATCTCGGGCAAGTAACATACCGATGATAAAGGGAACAACGTATGTTGTTATGCGGTTTGACCGATAAAGATCTTCATAGAATAGGTAGGAGCCAATATGAGCATCCAGGTTCCGCTATTGGTTATTGACCGGAGATGTGTCTCGGTCATGTCTACATAGTTCTCGAACTCGTAGGGTCCGCACGCTTAACGTTCGATGACGATTTGTATTATGAGTTCTGTGATTTGATGACCGACGTTTGTTCGGAGTCCCGAATGAGATCACGATCATGACAAACAGTCTCGAAATGGTCGAGCCGTAAAGATCGATATATTGGAAGGCTATATTCGGACATCGAAAGGTTCCGAGTGATTCTGGTATTTTTCGGAGTACTAGAGAGTTACGGGAATTCGTATTGGGCCCTAATGGGCCATACGAGAAAGGAGAGAAAGGCCTTAAGGGTGGCCGCACCCCTTCCCCATAGACTGGTCCGAATTGGACTAGGGAAAGGGGGCGCCCCTTCCTTCCTTCTCCTTCTTCCTTCCCCTTTTCCTATTCCATGTGGGAGGAGGAATCCTACTAGGACTAGGGAGTCCTAGTAGGACTCCACACTTTGGCACGCCCTACGAGGGTAGGCCTCCTCCTCCCTCCATCCGTTATATATGTGGCCAGGGGGCACCCCATGGACACACAAATTGATTTTAGCCATGTGCGGTGCCCCTCCTCACATATACACATCTCGGTCATATCGTTGCAATGCTTAGGCGAAGCCCTACACCAGTAGCTTCATCATCACCGTCACCATGCCGTCGTGCTGACGAAACTCTCCCGTGACGCTCAACAGGATCAAGAGCTCGTGGGACGTCATCGAGCTGAACGTGTACTGAATGCGGAGGTGCCGTACGTTCGGTGCTTGGATCGGTTGGATCGCGAAGACGTTCGACTACATCAACCGCGTCATTAGACACTTCCGCTTTCGGTCTACGAGGGTACGTAGACACACTCTCCCCTCTCGTTTAGTATACTTCTAGTAGATAGATCTTGCGTGATCGTAGGAAAATTTTGAAATACTACGTTCCCCAACAGTGGCATCATGAACCAGGTCTATGCGTAGATGATATGCACGAGTAGAACACAATGAGTTGTGGGCGATAATAGTCATACTTTGATTCAACGGTATTGTGAGATGAAGCAGCCCGGACCAACATTACGCGTACGCTTACGCGAGACTGGTTTCACCATTACGAGCACTCGTTGCTTAAAGGTGACCGGCGGGTGTTTGTCTCTCTCACTTTAGTTGAATCAAGTGTGGCTACGCGCGGTCCTTGTGAAGGTTAAAACAGCACATACTTGACAAAAAATCGTTGTGGTTTTTGTATGCGTAGGTAAGAACAGTTCTTGCTAAGCCCGTAGCAGCCACGTAAAACTTGCAACAACAAAGTAGAGTACGTCTAACTTGTTTTTGCTGGGCATGTTGTGATGTGATATGGTCAAGACGTGATGAGTTATACGTTATTGTATGAGATGATCATGTTTTGTAAAGTTATCGGCAATCGGCACGAGCCTTATTGTCGTCTCTTTATTGTATGAATTGCAAAGGTCATGCAATTGCTTCACTTTATCATTATGAGTTAGCGATGGTAGTAGTAGCAATAGTTGGCGAGACGACCACGACACTACGATGAAGATCATGGTGTCTAGCCGGTGACGATGGAGATCATGACGATGCTTTGAGGATGGAGATCAAAAGCACAAGATGATGATGGCCATATCATGTCACATATTTTGATTGCATGTGATGTTTATATTATTATGCTTCTTATTTTTCTTAGTACGACGGTAGCATTATAAGATGATCCCTTACAAAATTTCAAGGTACAAGCGTTCTCCCTGAGTATGCACCGTTGCAAAAGTTCGTCGTGCCGAGATACCACGTGATGATCGGGTGTGATAAGCTCTACGTTCAAATACAATGGGTGTAAGACAGTTTTGCACATGCAGAATACTCGGGTTAAGCTTGACGAGCCTAGCATGTATAGACATGGCCTCGGAACACTGGAGACCGAAAGGTCGAGCGTGAATCATATAGTAGATATGATCAACATAATTGTTCACCTTTGAAAACTACTCCATCTCACGTGATGATCGGACATGGTTTATTTGATTTGGATCACGTGATCATTTAGATGACTAGAGGGATGTCTATCTAAGTGGGAGTTCTTTAGTAATATGATTAATTGAACTTTAATTTATCATGAACTTAGTCCTGATAGTATTTGCAAATTATATTGTAGATCAATAGCTCCCGTTATAGCTCCCCTATGTTTTTGATATGTTCCTAGAGAAAACTAAGTTGAAAGATGTTAGTAGCAATGATGCGGACTAGCTCCATGATCTGAGGATTATCCTCATTGCTGCACAGAAGTATTATGTCCTTGATGCACCGCTAGGTGACAAACCTATTGCAGAAGTAGATGCAGACGTTATGAACGTTTGACAAGCTCGGTATGATGACTACTTGATAGTTTAGTGCACCATGCTTTACGGCTCATAACCGGGACTTCAAAAACATTTTGAATGCCAGAGAGCATATGAGATGTTCTAAGATTAGAAAATAGTATTTCAGACTCATGCCCGTGTCGAGAGGTATGAGACCTATGACATGTACTTTGCCTACAAGATGGAGGAGAATAGCTCAACCAGTGAGCATGTGCTCAGATTTTCTGGGTACTACAATTACTTGAATCAAGTGGGAGTTAATCTTCCAGATAAGATAGTAATTGACAAAGTTCTCTATTCACTATCACTGAGTTACTAGAACTTCGTGATGGACTATAATATGCAAGGGATGACGAAAGTAATTCCCGAGCTCTTCACGATACTGAAATCGGCGAAGGTAGAAAATCAAGAAAGAGCATCGAGTGTTGATGGTTAACAAGACCACTAGTTTCAAGACAAGGGCAAGGGGATAGAAGGGGAACTTCAAGAAGAATGACAAGCAAGTTGTCACTCCCGTGAAGAAACCCAAAGCTCAACTCAAGCCTGAAACTAAGTGCTTCTACTGCAAAGGAAATGGTCACTGGAAGTGGAACTGCCCTAGATACTTGGAAGATAAGAAGGATGGCAAAGTGAACAAAGGTATATTTGATATACAGATTATTAATGTGTACTTTACTAGTGTTCATAACAACACCTGGGTATTTGATACCGGTTTAGTTGCTTAAATTAGTAAATCAAAACAGGAGTTGCAGAATGAACAGAGACTAGTTAAGGGTGAAGTGATGATGTGTGTTGGAAGTGGTTCCAAGATTGATATGATCATCATCACACACTCCCTATACTTTCGGGATTAGTGTAGAATCTAAATAAATGTTATTTGGTATTTGCGTTGAGCATGAATATGATTTGATAATGTTTATTGCAATACGGTTATTCATTTAAAGTCGTAGAATAATTGTTGTTCTGTTTACATGAATAAAACCTTCGATGGTCATACACCCAATGAAAATATTTTTGTTGGATCCCGATCGTAGTGATACACATATTCATAATATTGAAGCCAAAAGATATAGAGTTGATAATGATAGTGCAACTTATTTGTGGCACTGCCGTTTAGGTCATATTGGTGTAAAGCGCATGAAGAACTCCATGCTGATGGACTTTTGGAATCACTTGATTATGAATCACTTGGTGCTTGCGAACCATGCCTCATGGGCAAGATGACAAAACTCCGTTCTCTGGAACAATGGAGCAAGCAACTGATTTGTTGGAAATCATACATACTGATGTATGTGGACCGATGAGTGTTGAGGCTCGCGGCGGGTATTGTTATTTTCTAACCTTCACTGATGATTTGAGCAGATATGGGTATATCTACTTGATGAAACACAAGTCTGAAACATTTGAAAAGTTCAAAGAATTTCATAGTGAAGTAGAGAATCATCGTAATAAGAAAATAAAGTTACTACGATCTGATCGTGGAGGCGAATATTTGAGTTACGAGTTTGGTCTTCATTTGAAACAATGTTTAATAGTTTCACAACTCACGCCACCCGGAACACCGCATCGTAATGGTGTGTCCGAACGTCGTAACCGTATTTTATTAGATATGGTGTGATCTATGATGTCTCTTACCGATTTACCACTATCATTTTGGGGTTATGCCTTAGAGATAGCTGCTTTCACGTTAAATAGGGCACCATCTAAATCCGTTGAGACGACACCTTATGAACTGTGGTTTGGCAAGAAACCAAAGTTGTCGTTTCTTAAAGTTTGGGGTTGTGATGCTTATGTGAAAAAGCTTCAACCTGATAACCTCGAACCCAAGTCGGAGAAATGTGTCTTTATAGGATACCCAAAGGAGACTGTTGGGTACACCTTCTATCACAGATCCGAAGGCAAGATATTCATTGCTAAGAATGGATCCTTTCTAGAGAAGGAGTTTCTCTTGAAAGAAGTGAGTGGGAGGAAAGTAGAACTTGATGAGGTAATTGTACCATCTCCCGAATTGGAATGTAGCGCATCACAGAAACTAGTTCCAGTGATTCCTACACCAATCAGCGAGGAAGCTATAGATGATGATCATGAAACTTCAGATCAAGTTACTACTGATCCTCGTAGGTCAACCAGAGTACGTTTCGCGCCAGAATGGTACGGTTACCCGGTTCTGGAAGTCATGTTACTAGACCATGATGAACCTACGAACTATGAGGAAGCGATGATGAGCCCAGATTCCGCAAAATGGCTTGAGGCCATGAAATATGAGATGGGATCCATGTATGCGAACAAAGTGTGGACTTTGGTTGACTTGCCCGATGATCATCAAGCCATTGAAAATAAATGGATCTTCAAGAGGAAGACCGACGCCGACGGTAATGTTACTGTCTACAAAGCTCGACTTGTTGCAAAAAGTTTTTGACAAGTTCAAGGAGTTGACTACGATGAGACTTTCTCACCCGTAACGATGCTTAAGTCTGTCCGAATCATGTTAGCAATTATCGCATTTTATGATTATGATATCTGGCAAATGGGTGTCAAAACTGCATTCCTTAATGGATACCTCAAAGAGGAGTTGTATATGATGCAACCAGAAGGTTTTGTCGTTCCTAAAGATGCTAACAAAGTGTGCAAGCTCCAGTGATCCATCTATGGACTGGTGCAAGCATCTCGGAGTAGGAATATACACTTTGATGAAGTGATCAAAGCATATGGTTTTATACAGACTTGCGGTGAAGCCTGTATTTACAAGAAAGTGAGTGGGAGCACTACAACATTTTTGATAAGTATATGTGAATGACATATTATTGATCAGAAATGATGTAGAATTTTCTAGAAAGCATAAAGGATTGTTTAAAAGGAGTTTTTCAATAAAAGACCTCGGTGAAGCTGCTTACATGTTAGGCACCTAGATCTATAGAGATAGATCATGACGCTTGATAAGACTTTCGATTAGTACATACCCTGATAAAGATTTTGAAGTAGTTCAAAATGGATCAGTCAGAGAAGGAGTTCTTGCCTGAGTTATAAGGTATGAAGTTGAGTAAGACTCAAAACCCGACCACGACAGAAGATAGAGAAAGAATGAAAGTCATTTCCTATGCCTCAGCCATAGGTTCTATAAAGTATGCCATACTGTGTGCCAAACCTGTTGTGTACCTTGCCATGAGTTTGGCAAGGAGGTACAATAGTGATCCAGGAGTAGATCACTGGACAGCGGTCAAAATTATCCTTTGTTACTGGATGGCTAAGGAAATGTTTCTCGATTATGGAGGTGACAAAGAGTTCGTCGTAAAGAGTTACGCTGATGCAAGCTTTGACACCAATCCATATGACTCTAAGTATCAATCTGGATGCTTATTGAAAGTGGGAGCAATTAACTAGAGTAGCTCCATGCAGAGCATTGTAGACATAGAAAATTACGAAATACATATGCATCTGAATGTAACAGACCCACTGACTAAACTTCTCTCACGAAGCAAAACATGATCACACCTTAGTACTCTTTGGTTGTTAATCACATGGCGATGTGAACTAGATTATTTACTCTAGTAAACCCTTTGGGTGTTGGTCACATGGCGATGTGAACTATGGGTGTTATTCACATAACGATGTGAATTATCAGTATTAAATCACATGGCGATGTGAACTAGATTATTGACTCTAGTTCAAGTGGGAGACTGAAGGAAATATGCCCTAGAGGCAATAATAAAGTTGTTACTTATATTTCCTTATATCATGATAAATGTTTATTATTCATGCTAGAATTGTATTAAACCGGAAACTTAGTACATGTGTGAATACATAGACAAAACAGAGTGTCCCTAGTATGCCTTTACTAGACTAGCTCGTTAATCAAAGATGGTTATGTTTCCTAACCATATACATGTGTTGTCATTTGATGAATGGGATCACATCATTAATAGAATGATGTGATGGACAAGACCCATCCGTTAGCTTAGCACTATGATCGTTTAGTTTTATTGTTGTTGCTTTCTTCATGACTTATACATGTTCCTCTGACTATGAGATTATGCAACTCCCGAATACTGGAGGAACACCTTGTGTGCTATCAAACGTCACAACGTAACTGGGTGATTATAAAGATGCTCTACAGGTGTTTCCGAAGGTGTTTGTGGTGTTGGCATAGATCGAGAATAGGATTTGTCACTCCGAGTGTCGGAGAGGTATCTCTGGGCCCTTTTGGTAATACTCATCATAATGAGCCTTGCAAGCAAATGACTAATGAGTTAGTCATGAGATGATATATTACGGAACGAGTAAAGAGACTTGCCGGTAACGAGATTGAACTAGGTATGATGATACCAACGATCGAATCTCGGGCCAATAACATACCGATGACAAAGGGAACAACATATGTTGTTATGCGGTTTGACCGATAAAGATCTTCGTAGAATATGTAGGAGCCAATATGAGCATCCAGGTTCCGCTATTGGTTATTGACCGAAGATGTGTCTCGGTCATGTCTACATAGATCTCGAACCCGCAGGGTCCGCACGCGTAACGTTCGATGACGATTTGTATTATGAGTTATGTGATTTGATGATCGATGTTTTTTCGGAGTCCCGGATGAGATCACGGACATGACAAACAGTCTTGAAATGGACGAGCCATAAAGATCGATATATTGGAAGGCTATATTCGGACATCGGAAAGGTTTCGAGTGATTCAGGTATTTTTCGGAGTACCGGAGAGTTACGGGAATTCGTATTGGGCCTTAATGGGCCATACGGGAAAGGAGAGAAAGGCCTCAAGGGTGGCTGCGCCCCTTCCCCATGGACTGGTCCGAAATGGACTAGGGAAAGGGGGCGCCCCCTTCCTTCCTTCTCCTTCTCCCTTCCCCTTTTTCCTATTCCATGTGGGAGGAGGAATCCTACTAGGACTAGGGAGTCCTAGTAGGACTCCACACTTTGGCGCGCCCTATGAGGGTTGGCCTTCTCCTCCCTCCATCCTTTATATACGTGGCCAGGGGTCACCCCATGGACACACAAGTTGATTTTAGCCGTGTGCGGTGCCCCTCCTCACAGATACACACCTCGGTCATATCGTTGCAGTGCTTAGGCAAAGCCCTGCGCCGGTAGCTTCATCATCACCGTCACCTCGCCGTCGTGCTGACGAAACTCTCCAGTGACGCTCAACTGGATCAAGAGTTCATGGGACGTCATCGAAAAAGGTGTGTCCAGAAAGGATGATTGTGGCAACTAAAAAGCAAAAACTCAAATCATACATGACGCTCCAAGCAAAACACATATCATGTGGTGAATAAAAATATAGTCTCAAGTAAGGTTACTGATAGACGAAGACGAAAGAGGGGATGCCTTCCCGGAGCATCCCCAAGCTTAGGATTTTGGTTATCCTTGAATTTTACCTTGGGGTGCCTTGGGAATACCCAAGCTTAGGCTCTTGCCACTCTTTGTTCCACTGTCCATCAAATCCATACTCAAAACTTGAAAACTTCACAACACAAAACTTAGCCAAAAATCTCGTGAGCTCCGTTAGTATAAGAAAACAAACCACCACTCAAAGGTACTGTAATTAACTCACTCTTTATTTATATTAGTGTTAAACCTACTGTATTCCAACTTCTCCATGATTCATACCCCCCGATACTACTCATAGATTCATCAAAATAAGCAAACAACACACGAAAAACAGAATGTGTCAGAAACATAACAGTCTCTAGTAATCTGTAACTTTCGAATACTTTTGTAACTCTAAAAAAATTGAAATAAATTGGTAGACGTGAGGGATTTGTCTAATAATCATCTGCAAAAAGAATCAACTAAAAAGCACTCTCCAGTAAAAAATGACAGCCAATCTCGTGAGCACTAAAGTTTGTGTTTTTTACAGCATGATCGCATAAACTTCACATAAGTCTTCCCAAAGGTTCTACTTGGCACAAACACTAATTAAAACACCAAACCACATCTAAACAGAAGCTAGATGCAATATTTATTCCTAAACAAAAGCAAAAACCAAGAAAATAAAATTGGGTTGCCTCCCAACAAGCGCTATCGTTTAACGCCCCTAGCTAGGCATGATACAAGAATAGATCTCGGTATTGCCATCTTTGGTATTGGGAAAGAAAATAGAGAATTTATTATCTATAGCATTTATCATTCTATTTTGAGAGAGAACATGGCCATTAATGATGGAAGAAAGATTAAGCACGCTACAGAAGTTTGCATCTAAGCTAGCCTTCATCTATTTGATAATTTCATTTTGATAAAAGCACAAAAGAGAAGTAGATTCAATCTTCTCACTCATGGGGTGCCCAAATATAGTTTTCATCTTTTCATAAGTATCTATGGCATCTCCCTCAAGAAAACCTTCTTCAAAAATAGAATCTAAAACTTGCTTAAACGAAGAAGGTAAGCCAACATAAAAGCTTTTTAGGTATATCTCAATTTGATATTGGGCACATAGCTGGATCTGATCCTTAATAGCCTATCCCAAGCATCTTTCAAAGACTCATCAAGTAAATAACGAAATATTCCGGGATCATCCTCATCGAAATTATTCAAACTCTCACTAATAATCCCGGTAGGTCTTTCCATAGCATCATTATTTATGAGCTTGGAGAGGACAGATGGACTGTTCAAGGTACTAAAACCAGGGAGAGAACCCTTAGCCCTTTTTGATTCGGCCATGGCAGAGGAAAAGCGAGTAGGAGGCAAAGAAAAGGCAAAGGTGAAGTGGGGGAGAGGAAAACAAGAGACAAATAATGTAATGCAAGGGATAAGGGTTTGTGGTAGGTACTTGGTATATGACTTTTGCGTAGATCTCCCCGGCAACGACGCCAGAACTTCTTCTTGCTACTTCTCGAGCTTGCGTTGTATTCCCTCAAAGAGGAAAGGGTGATGCAGCATAGTGGCGTAAGTATTTCCCTTAGTTTTTGAGAACCAAGGTATCAATCCAGTAGGACACCACGCGCGAGTCCCTCGCACCTGCACAAATAAATAAGAACCTCGCAGCCAACACGATAAGGGGTTGTCAATCCCTTCACGGTCACTTACGAGAGTGAGATCTGATAGATATGATAAGATAATATTTTTGATATTTTTGATATAGAAACAGAAAGTCAATAATGCAAAGTAAAGTAGATGGAAGATTAATATGATGAGAATAGACCTAGGGGCCATAGGTTTCACTAGTTGCTTCTCTCATGATAGCAGAATTCTACGGTGGGTGAACAAATTACTGTCGAGCAATTGATAGAAAATCGCATATAGTTATGAGAATATCTAGGCATGATCATTATATATAGGCATCACGTCCGTGACAAGTAAACCGAAACGATTCTGCATCTACTACTATTACTCCACACATCGACCACTATCCATCATGCATCTAGAGTATTAAGTTCATAAGAACAAAGTAACGCCTTAAGCAAGATGACATGATGTAGAGGGATAAACTCAAGCAATATGGTATAAACCCCATCTTTTTATCCTCGATGGCAACAATACTATACTTGCCTTTCTGCCCCTGCTGTCACTGGGAAAGGACACCGCAAGATTGAACCCAAAGCCAAGCACTTCTCCCATTGCAAGAACTATAGATCTAGTAGGCCAAACCAAACCAATAATTCGAATAGACTTGCAAGGATATTATAATCATACATAAAAGATTTCAGAGAAGAATCCAATATTGTTCATAGATAATCTTGATCATAAACCCACAATTCATCGGATCTTGACAAACACACCGCAAAAAGATTACATCGAATAGATCTCCTCGAAGATCGAGAAGAACTTTGTATTGAGATCCAAAGAGAGAGAAGAAGCCATCTAGCTAATAACTATGGACCCGAAGGTCTTTGGTAAACTACTCACAACTAATCGGAGGAGCTATGGTGTTGATGTAGAAGCTCTCGGTGATCGATGCCCCCTCCGACGAAGCTCCGGAACAGGCCCCAGGATGGGATCTCATGGGAACAGAAGGTTATGGCTATGGAATTAGGGTTTCTTCGTGCTCCTCGATGTTTTCAGGGTATGTGGATATATATATATAGGAGGAAAAAGTACGTCGGTGGAGCAACATGGGTCCCACGAGGGTGGGGGCGCGCCCTGCCCCCTCGTGGACACCTCGTTTCTTCTCTTACTTTTACTCCAAGTCTCTCGTGAAGATATCGTTCCAAAAATAACTCTCCTGAAGGTTTCATTCCGTTTGGACTCCGTTTGATATTCCTTTTCTGCGAAACACTAAAATAGGCAAAAAAAACAGCAATTTGCACTAGGCCTTGGGTTAGTAGGTTAGTCCCAAAAATAATATAAAAGTGTATAATAAAGCCCATTAAACATCCAAAACAGAATATATAATAGCATGGAACAATAAAAAATTGTAGATACGTTGGAGACGTATCAGGGCGCGCCCCCTACCTTGTGGACCCCTCGTGCCTCCCCCGACCAACTTCTTCTGCCTATAAATACCTATATATTCCAAAAACATCAGAACATCCATCGAAACCACTTTTCCACCGCCGTAACCCTCAGTTCTCGCAAGATCCCATCTGGAGGCCTTTTCCGGTACTCTGTCGAAGGGGGAATCAACCACGGATGGCATCTACATCAACCATATTGCCCTTCCGATGAAGTGTGAGTAGTTTACCAAAGACCTACGGGTCCATAGCTAGTATCTAGATGGCCTCTTCTATCTCTTTAATCTTCAATACAATGTTCTCCTTGTTGTTCTTGGAGATCTATCCGATGTAATCTTGTTTTGCGGTGTGTTTGTCAAGATCCGATGAATTGTGGGTTTATGGTCAGATTATCTATGAATAATATTCGAGTCTTTTCTGAATTCTTATATGCATGATCTTATATTTTAGTAATTCTCTTCGAACTATCAGTTTTGTTTGGCCAACTAGATTGATAATTCTTGCAATGGGAGAAGTGCTTTGCTTTGGGTTCAATCTTGTGTTGCTCAATCCCAGTGACAGTAGGGAACATGACACATATTTGTATTGTTGACATCGAGGATAAAAAGATGGGGTTTTCATCATATTTCTCGAATTAATTCCTCTACATCATGTCATCTTGCTTAAGGCGTTACTCTGTTCTTATGAACTTAATACTCAAGATGTAGAATCGTTTCAGTCGATGTGTGGAGTAATAGTAGTAGATGCAGGCAGGAGTCGGATTACTTGTCTCGGCATGATGCCTATATTCATGATCATTGCCATAGATGTCGTTATAATTATTCACTTTTCTATCAATTGCTTGATAGTAATTTGTTCACACACCGTAAACTTGCTATCATGAGAGAAGCCTCTAGTGAAACCTATGGCCCCCAGGTCTCTTTTACATCTTCTAAGTTCAAGATCTACTATCTTGCAATCTTTTACTTTTCAATCTATAAACCAAAAATCCAAAAATATTTATTTTATTTGTTTATCTATCTCTATCGGATTTCACTTTTGCAAATGACCTAGCAGGGATTGACAACCCCTTTATAGCGTTGGGTGCAAGTTCTTGATTTTTTGTGTGAACGTATTTGGAGACTTGGGTGTGATCTCCTACTGGTTTGATACCTTGGTTCTCAACAAGCCGAGGGAAATACTTACTTCAATCTGTTGCATCACCCTTTCCTCTTTAAGGGAAACACCAATGTTACCTCGGGAAAGCAACGAGGAAGCAGAAGAATTTCTTGCGCTGTTGCCGGGGAGATCTACGCCAAGTCAAGACCCACCAAGTACCTTTCATTAAACTCTCATCTCTCGCATTTACATTATTTTCCATTCGCCTCTTGTTTTCCTCTCCCCCACTTCTAAAACAATTTTCGAAAGTTTTGCCTTTTTCTTCGCCCTTCTTTCGTTCGTCTTCTTCGTCCGTTGGTTGACATCATGTCTGAATTTGAGGGAGTTGCAATGGGTAGCGATGATAGCAATGATGGAGGAAACCTTGATGATTCTTCTAATAACCATAAATAACCTACCATCTTCCATACTAACAAACTCTGCATAGGCAGCGGCAATATTATTGGAAAGAGCATTATTCAAGAGTTCTTTGATTGCACCGGACCCTTGCCTATTAATAAAAGATCTAGGCCTAGTTCTTTTGGGCGATTCTCCTAGAATCGCCCCCCTCCCCAGCTTCTCCCAGAATCACCACTTTATATATTTTTTACAATCCTATAAAGTTAAGGTCTAATTAGCTAGGATTGTAAAAAAAATATGAAGTGATGATTCTGGGAGAACCTGTGGAGGGGGCGATTCTGGGAGAATCGCCCAAAAGAACTGGCCCCTATTCTTCTTGAGACAAATTGCTATGCAGATTCTATTGTTATGCTTGTTGATAAATTAGAAAGAAAATTCGTGCATCTTCATCCTGCTTTGCAATTAGTGTTTTATGAGCTTCCAGATATTAATCATCCTATAGCTAAAAAGATTGCTACTATTATCCTTATGCGTGAATTTGATTTTATAATACAAGAATCTAGGGATATTTTTGCTTTCTATAAAAAGGATGTTGAACATCCTCCAATTATAGATGTCCTTCATGATAAAGAAACCATGCGTAGCTTGGAATCTAGAGATTATCAATCCTATAGTGAAAATCTTAAAAGGAGAGTACCTCATTCAGAAATATATTAATCTTTGTATCTTGAAACCTTTGAAGAATTTGATTGGATAACTAGAGGAATTTATGTAGGATTTGATAGGAATTTGTTGAATAAAATGATGAAGGAACCTGTTAGAAACGAGTTACATATTTTATATGATGATATACGCGGTGATGATTCCGACTATGGGTTTATGAATGTTAAGATTACCAATCAAAATCCTTTAGAATTTTTAAGATGCGTTTTAGAAGATTTGATGAGAAAAGAGTTGAACACCGAAGATGACAATACCTAGATCTATTTTCTTTTTATGCCTGGCTAAGGGCATTAAACAATAGCGCTTCTTGTGAGGCAACCTAATTTTATTTTTGCTTTTTACTTTTTGGTTCTATTTTGCAAGTTTTACACATTATTACTTCTGTAGTAATTGTGTTTTGGTGTTTTAATTAGTGTTTGAGCCAAGTAAGACCTTTGTGATGGCTTACGGGTATCGTTGATTTGATTTTGCTGAAAAACAGAAACTTTTACGTCCAGTGCAGAAAATTCAATAAATCACTGTAATGTCGAAACCTTATGAAATTTTTACACATAATTGATAAACAAATTCCCCACGGCGTCCATTTTTAGAATTTTTAAAGTTACATAAGTATGCGAAGTTTACATATTGCTACAAATTGTTTTGTTTTTGACAGATTCTGTTTTTTATGTGTTGTTCGCTTATTTTGATGCATCTATGGCTAGTATCGGGGGGGGGGGG